>CM029456.1:2699235-2844235 GCA_017140165.1 Eucalyptus shirleyi
GTTGAACAAGGACAAATGCCTGAAAAATAGATCGGAAGTCTCTAATGATGCAAAAAGAAGCGCTTTAAAATTTAGACAGGCTACTTTTACATTCATATAGTGAAAGACAATTGCATATGCCATTATCAATGTCAGATACCATTTGTCTAACCTAAACAAGATCACACCGGATCACTTACTTAATCCAAGAGGTCATCCCCAATTTATATGCTTATGCTGGTAGATGCAGAGAAAGAACTTACAGACTTACAAGTGACAAGCACTATACTATGTATCTGACCTGTAAAAGTTCCTCTATGACATCCTCCAATGTGATGATGCCGACGACTTCATCCTCCATACTCAGGATAGATTCCCAATCTTCTTTTAAGATATTGTCCTCTCCTTGCTTCAGCTTCTTTGACTGGGGGTAAGATTTTTTGTGCAGCTCATTCATACTCTTCTGATATGGGCTTTGGGTTTCATCATCTGTGGAGTACACGGCAGGCGAGTTACTTAACATGATAAGTTGCTCTTTCTGCCCGAATTGATGAGCAGAGCCTGCGAAAGGTTCGCAAAAAGTTCCCAGCTTCTGTCATCACCTTAAATCGACCAGAGAAGACAATTGCTCTTACCTCTGATGTTACCTTTTTGTTTTGAATCTGAATCCACATTTATAGTGATTGTGGTAGGTTTTGCATTTTCTCCAATGTCATTTAAGCCCTTTCTGCATTTTACAACCACAGCCATGTGGCTATGACCCTTTTGGAATTGGTTTAATATATCATAAAGAGGCAAACAATCCTGAACCCTGTTAAAGATTATAAAAAATTCGTATGAAATATGCACTCTTCTGATTGTCCGGACACTTAAGCTGCTAAAAGACTACTTTGCAGCGGAAAATTTGGGAAAGAAATTCAGAATCATCAAAAACAAGTTTACCCAAAATCTTAAATACCTAGGAATTTTCCTAATGGTGACATCTTTGACAGGGGTTTCATCTTCTGGGTTGCACTTGATCAAGTTTTTCACCTGCATCCAGAAGAGAACGGCCATAATTACAGGATAAATGAACTGACACCCAAATTCTAGTGAGAGTTTTCCTTACCAAAATTAGGCCAATTATGTTTGTTGGGCTCCCCGAGTAAATGGGTACACGGCTATGCCCCTTCCTAATTATCAGCTCCAGTGTTTTGCTAAAAAACCATACTTGAAATTATACTATAAGCAATGAAAAGAATTCATATTAAACAAAATGCAGACATGAGTGGAGCTGTACTCATCGAGTTTAGAGTTTATGTCGAGACAATATATGTCTGATATCGGCGTCATGGCATCTTTAGCAGTCTTCTGAGTCATATCCAAAGCTCCAGCAATGATGGTTGTTTCATCGTGCGTCAATTCTCCGCCTTTCCCAGCCTAGACAATTTACATGACAATATGATCGATTTTATATCTCTTTCTTGAAGTTCTGATCCTGCCATTCCAAGTTCATTTGTTGTGAATCCAGAAGCAGACAAGGGACTTACCTTATTCCCGTGCATATCAACAAACATTTTCAGCTCTGCACGCCTTAGAAGTGCCGAGTGTCCTTTACCGAGCAAATAATCCAATGCCTAACATGAAATCCACAATGCCATTAGGCCTACAATGCAGTTTTGTTTATATTACCAGAACTCAAGTTTGTTGCTCGTTATCAGTTTGAGAATAGGATTAAGTGCACTACCTTACTGATCGGGTAAGCTAAAGGGAAAGCGGCTATTACAAGCAACCGGACAACAAAAGACAATTTCGCTCCAACACTTAGCCCATATCGAGAACAAACAGCTTGTGGAATAATCTGCCGTGGAAAGGAGAGAACACTAATTCAGAGTCACTCGTCATATACCCACAAAAAAACTAGCATCGAGTGAACCCTGAATCTCTTACCTCACCGAAAGCAAGTATGAGCGTGACCGAGATCACTATAGAGGCCCACGCTGGAAGGAGCGCATCAAGGAAGATCGGCAAAGCCTTAGGAAAAAATCATCAAGAATCAGATATCAAATAGAGACAAACCATACACAGAAAACCAAACGATGGAACGTATTTATTTACCTCCATAGCTATGGAGTTGCATATGAGAAGTGTGCATAGGAGTAAATGCTGATTCTTAACCAAGGGAAGGATTTTTTCTGCGACCACAAGAGACCGATGAAGATTAATTACTTCAAAAGACAAATGCTAATTAAAGAGCGGAAAAGAACGGAAGATTAAAGTCCCACCTGCATTTTTCCTATCCTGAGGCTGTCCGGCTTTTGCAAGAATCTCCAGATCGACCAAGCTAAGCGACATAAGTCCAAGAGTGAGGCCTGACATGAGGCCGGCGAAGCACACAAGAGCAATGCACACCACTAGATAGACCCAAAACATTGACTCGCAGCATGGCACATCATTAGCAGCCATGTTAGGTCTTACGGAGTGGAATGAAAAGCTTCTGAGAAGATATGACCACTGTTGCCGATAAAAATGCGGTGAAAGTTGAGGGCTATTAATATTGCAGCTTTCGGTTTATATGTGATGTCGTTATGGCTTCTGAGACGAAACCTTGCGAGGATAATGACAAATGACACCGACTTTGGTGCGTCATTACGAAAAAACGCCCGGCCCAAGCTGCCGAAAGCTTGATAAGCGAAACTGAAACACTAGCATCACCTTTTTCTCCACGAGCAAAAGCAAAATGAGAAAGAAGCTGTCATCATCCATAATGACCGGCACCGATTACAATAACATTAGAAAAAGAAAAGGTGAAATTTCAAGAAAGAAGACGGAGAAAGAATCCATGCTGAATCCGAGTACTTGTTCATCGATTATCAGCATTAAGAAGACGAATCGTTCCAGGGAAGGTGCAACAACTGAAACCGAGGCAGTACATATGTGGGAATACAATATGCATATTGTCAAACTAGGAATCTCTACTCTTCAACCGATGATTTTGCTTCCACGAGGAATTGACCCTCCAAAGAACCATGAAACTCTGCATGTCCCATCTCAGTAAAATACCGTGAATAATTTCTCTTAACTAATGCACCGCCAATACGTCATGCATGCGCAGAGCGTTCAGGCTAGGACCCAACGACATATTCAGTCCGAAGTCAGCTACAGCAACGATCGTGAAGCAGGTACAGCCGCTTTGAACCTCTTATTTTATTAATACATCAGCACATAAGTAGCTGGCTATCTTAACCCACGGGATACTCCAATTAAGGATAGAATAGACCACCTTACTTCATTCCTGGGATCATGCTGGGCAATTGGGCAGATCTTTGTTTATTTTTTCGGTAAGGTTTTTATTTTTGATTTTTGGTAAGGAGGGCAGATCTTTGTTGGGCTGTGGAAAAAAAAATAAAAAAATAAAAGGGTGCTAAATGAATTTCTCTTATTAAAGAAGAACCATTATTGAATGTGATTACTGAAAGCGACTTAATTAGGTATAAGAGTTGATGACGATAAAGGACCCAGTAAGTGCCTGCCTAAAAAGCACCGCTATTACGTCCTCAGCCACCATCTGCTTTCTTGAGTAGAGCACTGATCGATTGAGTTTTAATTTAGGTAAGATTAGGTAGGACCGAGTTTTAGAAAGATTGAGAAGGATGGATTCAGGTTTCTTCCAGTGAAATAATCTGCTCGTCCTTCCCATATTAGCACGCAATCATTTCATGTTGAGAGATAAAGAAATGACATGGAAAAGGAAATTCGACAAAGTTCTTAGTTTATTTCTATGTAGCAATGAAGAGTATGTGAATTGGCTTTTCAGGATGACCATTTAAAGTAACAGGATATTATAATGTCGATTACAAGCAATCAGGAAGATATCCAAAATCTCCTAAATATTCTAAATATTTCGAATGTTGAGAATGCTAAACCACTGTATCCATGAAATGCATTACATTACTTGTCGTGGATGCATTGAGACTGCCATCAATTTTTAGGATTTAAGATATCATATTATGTCGAAGTGATATATTGATTTTTTTACTTTATAACAAAGTAAGTAAGCGTTTATATTATTGTAAAACTAAAGTATCTGGACTTTATATTGTTTGTTTTATAAGGCTTACTTATTGGAGAGGCTTCTATTCTTCGAGCTTGCCCATTGTCATCAAACTTCTATCGATTGATTAATATCACAAGATATACGGCTCTAGGATTTTGCGACTTATGTGTCCTCCACGAATTTAATATCAAATCGACAAATTAAATAAACTCATTACAATTTTTAATGATTAATGTCAACTTCAGAAAATAAGATCCGATTAAGTAAAGAGGAACGTTGGCATGCGGAGCTTGAGACACGTGCATGTAAAAGGACGACACAAATTGATATATGTTAAGGAGTCTATGTCTAACGTTGATATACGAAACTCATGCCCATGTTAAATTAAAGGATATTGAACACGTTACTATATATATATATATATTCTAATTTATGGAGTCAGTGAGATAGCAATATTGTTTTATTTTGTTGATTTTACATGTAAATTATCTTAGTACAGTCATAGTCGTAGCGTCGGGTGAATGGATTTCACTATCGAGAGTGCCAGAGTAAAAAGACATCGATTATGTCACAACAAGGAGGTGAAAACAATGCTTATTATTATTATTTTGGTGTTTGCCGGTATCTCGCAGAATATTCGAACTATTCCTTTCGATTTTTTTTTTTTTATAAATTAAAAATCTCAAACTGATCATCGATCCAATTTCTCTAGGATTTTTGTGATTCTCATTTGTTAAGATTCCAATTGCGTTGTTTTTCTTTGCCCATTTTATGGGGCTAAAACTAGCCGATTATTTTTGCAGGGCCGTTAATAACGCACATCCACTAAAAGACATGCACTTAAGGTTATTTGACTTAAATTATGGGCTCTATTTATTTTGCTAAAAATGAATGATTTGACAAAAAAATTCATATAAATAATCGTTTATATTACTTGAAACAATTAGAGAACATTATTTCTATTGTCGATTATAATATATGTATAAATATTTTTACGAATGATGAAAATATTTTTTATTCATTTATTTTTATATGAGATAAATAATTATTTCAGAACACAAAAACGTTTTTCAAGTTATTAATTTTTGATGAAATAAACGGAGGGTATGCCAACGCAACTCTCTTCGAAATTCAGAAGATCGGATTTGATAAGTCGAGATGAAACCATGACACGCGAAGAATGATACACCAGCGTATAAAAATTGATGGCACAGGCCGTGAATGATAGGTTAAAGGTTAGGCTACGACGTCCCACGTCAATTTAGAAACACGCATGCACACGTGGAATCAACTTCGAATCCTAAAACACGGATTTTTGTTGAACACGTCATTTGTACTACTTTGTTTTTTTATTTAATGGGGAGTCGGTGAGATAGCAACGGGGCTTTTGTTTTTTTTAGTTTTAGAGGTAATTAATCTTAGTATAGTTTATATAGTACTTACGTCGGGTGATTTCGGTCAACTTTCTAATGAATCTTACGCCAGAGTTAGTACCTCTGAATATGCCATGTGAAGAGGCCAAAAAATCTTCTTTATTTTATTGGGATGTCTACCTATATCTTTCAAAATATTTCAAATTGGGTCGATTTGTATTGGACCATTTTAATGGATTAATTTAGGTAAAGGAATGTCATTATTTCAATCAGTCAATTTCGGTGGAACCATTATCGATTATTTTTAAGAGGTAAAATAAATGTCATTATTTTAATAGGTCAATTTGGGTCGGATTATTATTATTATTATTATTATTATTATTATTATTATTATTATTATTTATGATCTAAATCTGACATAACTCACCTATTTAACAGTCCTAATTCAAACTAGCCCTTTTGATTTCTTTTTAAATGTTTTTAATTTACAAGCAAAGATCTCAAATTGATAATTGATCAATTGTCACCATGTTTTATATAATTTACATTTTTTTTTACGATTCTTATTGTGCCATTTTTTTTATAAGTTTCCTAGATTCGATTTAAGTTTCCTAATTTTCAAGTCTTGGTTGTTTTTTTTTCTTTTAATTTCCATTTCACCAACAAACCGCACCCAATCTCACTCGCCGAAGCACCAATTCAATCTCCCAAAGATCAACGATGGCTTCCTCCGACCCCAACCCCGTCTTCATCACCGCCGACTCCATCCACGCCCTCCTCCGTCCACATCCCTCTCCGCCGCCTCCTCTTCCTACTAGCCAGAACACCTAAGCTGCCAAAAGACTACTTTGCAGAGGAAATTTGGTAAAAAGAAACTCAAGAATTATATTTTAAAAAAAATTAAGCCAATTTTCCTAACATTAACATCTTTGAAAGGGTTTTCATCTTCCGGGCGGGCACTTGATCCATTTTTCACCTTCGTCCAGAAGATATGCAAACTTGATACGAGCTGTACTCGTCGAGTTTAGAAATTATGTTGAGACAAATTAAGTTTGATATCGGCGTTGGGCATTTTAGCAGTCTTGTAAGTCATATCCAAAGTGGAGATATGAACTCTGATAGAAAAAACTAATATTAAGGTTTGAAGCTAATGATATATATGCAATTTCCATCGTTAAAGTTTGAAACCCTGAAACTTGTTACTCTAATACTGACTCTATTAATGAAGATATTGCCCAATATAGCACTATGGTTTTTCCTTTTCTAATTTCGAAAGGGTTTTCCACGTAAAAATTCGTTTGTCTTCTTTATTTATTCTACTTTGAGATCCGCAATCTTAACAACTGGTATTGGAGCCTAGTTTGGGAAAATAGTGGGAGCACCGAATATGGATGAAGGGAAGGTGAAGATTGATCGATTAGATGGCAATGACTTTGGTTGCTGAAAGATGCATGTCGAGGATCTCTATATCAAAAGAACTTGCATCAGCCTCTATAGAGAAAGGAATCAGATTTGATGAAGCAAGCATAGTGGGAAGTGTTAGATCAGTAAGCTCTAGGTGTGCTCTGTCTCACATTGGCACGAATCGTTGCCTTCAACATCGCCAATGAGAAGACAACGCCGGATTTTGAAGAGGGTGTTGTCCAACATGCACGAGAAAACTTCTACGTCAAATGAGATATACTTAACGAGTCGTCTTTTCTATCTAAAGATGGACGAAAGTGCTTCTACAATACATCACATTAATGAATTCAACCCAATCGCAACTCGGTTGAGTGTAGCGAAAACCAAATTCGATGACGAGGTAAAAAGCTTTAATTGTGTAAATTGTGATTGCAGCGAGCAATTCATTTAGTCATAAAAAGTTGAAGCGTCAAGAAATTTGACATTTTATTCTTAGTGAGGATATTCATAGAAGAGATTTTGGCGAATTTTCAGGTGTTGCTTTAAATACCAAAGCCAATGGTAGAAGCAATCAACGAGGGTGGAACCAATATTGTGTTAGATCAAAATCTAGAGGGAGAAGCAAATCAAGACCTCGTAGTGAAATAATTTGCCAGAATTGCGAAAAGAATGGCCATTTGAGACGAGATTGTAGATACCCAAACAAGAAAATTCAATATCGAGCTCGAAATCAAGAGGAAGCGAAATTTGTGAGTACAATTCTTGAAGAGACACTTGACAACGATGCTTTAATATTAAGCATTGGTAGTCCGATTGAATCTTGGATTCTAGGCTCATGTGCGTTTTTTTTTTTCCACTCTACTTCATGCAAAGAACTAAGAGATAAGTGTGCTAGAATTCCTAAAATTTGTCATAAAAGTACAATTAGATCCTTAAACTTGTCAAATTGATGCAATCGTGTTATTATGTTAATTCCGTCCAATTTGATTAAGAAAAAAAAATGCTAATGTGATCTTTTTTAATATCTTCTCTCTTTTACGTGAGATGATGTAGCAAAACAATGAAATGTAGCTAAAATGAAGTTGTTTTTATCCAAATATGATTTTTAAAACAAATAAAAAAATTAAAAATAAGCTTTTTTTTTTTTAAAGAAAAAGAAAAGGAGGGATAAAACAATGCTTAGGGCCACTCCGCCGCCGCCACCCACCATTGCTGAGAAGGGCCAACTGGGGTGGAGGATGGCTAGTGAGGGTTGCCAAGCCATAGCTAGCGGCTAGCAACTCTTGCTAACTACAAGCGAGGGCTTGTAGGCGCCTCGACTAGATTTCGGGAAGTTATGATCAAATACATGACTAATTCGGGGATAAAGAATTAAGAAGTTGTAAAGTAACTATTAAGATATTTGGGAGCACTTTAGGTATATCATTTATATTTTATTAAAAAAAAAAAGAATGTAACTTCACAAGACTTTGTGGATGTAGATCTTTGAGGTGACTCAAACAATAGGAAAAACACCTCAAATTATATTTTTACCTTAGGTGGCACTGTAATCAGGGATGTCTAAACTTAAGAAGTGTGTGTCTCTCTCAACTATTGAAGTAGAGTATGTTACAAGATTTGAGGTTGGTAGGGAAATGATTTGGTTGAAATTTTTTTTAATAGAGTAAGCAAGAAGTAGGACAACAATGTTCTTTTTTTTATAAAAATCAAGCTGATATTTATCTTGTAAAGGATTCGACATTTCATTCAATGACAAAGCACATTGAGTCAAAGTATCATCATATTCATCAGCTGATAGATGATCTAGATGATAGATGACGTAACATTGTCATTGAAAAAGATTCTTGATGAATCCAGCAGAGATATGTTAACAAAAAGTCGTCACCATTGAAACTAAGGATGTAAATTGCCTCATTAACTTTAATGGTTGGTGATAAAGGAGCTGCCACCCTAGGGCAATTTGGGTTACAAAAGACTAGTGAATTCTATGACGACTATTGTTGTTTTGAAGATTACTTCCAAGTGAGAGATTGATGGAGTTGGGAATCTGATAGAAAAAAGTAGTATTAGAGGGCAAAGAGCTTTTATGTTTAATGGCATAAATAATTTCCATTGTAATTATATATGCCTTAGAATCTTATTATATGTTGGGGCAATATATTTTGTAGTTGTAATGCTGGAAATGAAACCTTGAAATTTGTAACTCTAATAATGATATTGATAGCAAAGAGATTGCCAAGTGCGGCATCGATTTTTTCTCCTTTCCTTAATTTGGAAAGGGTTTTTTTTCCATAAAAAAATTCGCTAGTCTTCTTCATTTAGGAACATGACAATATGATCAACTTAGAATCTTTTTTCAAGTTGCGATCCTGCCATTCCAAGTTCGTTTGTTGTAATCACTGAAGCAGACACGGGACTCTCTTTACTCCCGTGCATATCTACGAACATTTCAGCTCTGCTCGCCGTAGAAGTGCCAAGTGTCCTTAATAAAGGAAGCAATCCAATGCCCAATATGAGCTCCACAATGCAGTTTCTTTTACATTACCAGAACACGAGTTCGTTGGTCGTTTTCAGTTCGAGACTAGGGATTCAGCACATTACCTTACTGATCGGGTAAGATAGGGAAGGCAACTATTTCGGAGCAACCGGACGACAAAGGACAATGTCGCCCCAACACTTGGCCCATACCGAGAACAAAACAGCATGTGGAATAATCTGTCATGGGAAGGAGAGAACAATTTTTCCAGAGTCACCGCCAGATACCTACATTAAAAGTTGCGTCGAGTGAACTCCCAATCTCTTACCAAATAGAGACAAACCATACATACCAAAACCAAAACAAAAAGAACTTTTTATTTACCTCCATAGCCGCGGAGTTGCATATGAGAAGTGTACATGGGAGTAAATGCTGATTCTAAACCAAGGGAAGGATTTATCATGCGACTACGAGTGATCAGTGAAGACGAATCACTTCAACAGACAAGTGCTAGTTAAAAAGTAACAAGATATTACAATGTTAATTACAGTTAATCAAAAAGATGTCCAAAATCTCCCAAATATCGTAGGTATTTTTAACATCCAGAATGTCAAAACCTCTCTTTCCTCGAAATGCATTAGCTCAATTGTCACGCATGCATTGAGACTCCCATCACTTTTTTAGGATTTTCTACATCGAGGGAAAAAAAAGACTATATTTTATTGAAGTGGTAGAATGGTTCTTTACTTTATAATGAAGTATGTGTAATAGCAAATAACATTTATAGTATTTTAGCATTAAAATATCCCGACTTTATGTTGTTTTGGTGTATAAGAGTCAGATGTGTCAAAATGGGTCTTAAACTCATATATAACCAATTTAAATCATAAATGAGTAATATATGAGCTATTTATATTTTTAATGGACTAGTTAAATGGGTATTAAATGGGTTGAACTTAAATACTCATTTCCAACCTAAGCCTCACATTCTCTCTTTCCCCCTTTAACTTTATAATTTTTTTAAAATCGAAATTAGAATTATTTTTTATATTTCATTTTTCATTTCTTTTCTCTTTTGTTTTTTTTTTCTTTGTTCTTCCTCCTTCCTTAGACGGTGGCCAGCACAAGGCAAGGCTTGAGCAAGCTCATGCCTCGTCGATTTGGCAAGGGTCGTCGTCGTGGCCGGTAGCCGGTGGCCAACCGACTAAGAAGAAAAAGAAAAAAATAAGAAAAAAATAACTTAAAATTATATTTTTAAAAATAATTCAAAAATCGATTTAAAAAAATATTTTTTATAAAAATTATAATTATTGTCCATTAAATATGTAATGCATTAAATTTTTTTAACAAAACATTTTTTTAAAAAAATATCATAAGAAATAAGCTTTCTTAGATTTAGTTAAAAAATTTTACATTTTTTATTTTATTTACTAATTTTAATTGTTTAATTTAATTTTTAAATTTGATGTGAAGTTTTTATTCAAGTAACATATATGTGAAGAGCTTAAAGTGAATTAAATGGGTTGGAGTAGTAGGTCGCCAATGCCCTTTTTTTTTAAGGAATTTTTCCTTCCCAGCGAAAAAAGGCAGTCAATAAATTGAGTTCAATATTAATGTGTTTTGGTAGTATGGGTCGAGTCGGATATGGGTTATCAAATTTATCTTGCATGAAAATGGGTTAAAATGGATAAAATGAGTCAATATGGGTCAGACCAAACCCGACCCAACCCACCCATTTGACGGCCCTATACAAGACATATTTATCGGAGAGGCTTCTTTTTTTCGAGTTTGCCTATTGACATTAAAGTTCTACTAATTGATTGATATCACAAGATAAATACATAGATTCCTATTGCGTTTTTCTTATAATAACATTAAAAATTTCAAATCGGTACTTATCTCAAACAAATTTTTATCACAATCCCAAATTGGTATTCATGATACATTTACATATAGTGTTCATCATAAAATCTATCTATGCATTGGCTTACTTGTTGTGGGTGCGTGGAGGCTCCCATCAATTTTTGGGATTTATTACATTGAGGGAAAATAAATATCGTACTATATTGAAGTGGTATGAAGTAATTCTCTGTTACAGAAAATAAAATTTATATATTAGATTTCTTAAATATTCCAATATTATGTAATAAATTTTCCCAGGTTAAATTTTTACATTTTCATTTTAACTACGTATATAATTTTGCACTAATCTTGTTAAATTTAGGATTTGCAGGAAATTGGAAATGGTGAAAAATCAAAGGTGTTCTCCTATCTTTGAGAGGCTCGAGGACTTTTTGACTAATGTGTTCTTTGCAAATTTAATATTTTCTTTTGCCGATAGTCCACGAATTTAATTTATAAAGACAATTTTGTAGGCAAAATCAAGTATATAAATATACCTTGCGACCTAAGAGTAAAAATGGTTCTAAGGTAAAATCGGGAACACAGGGAACCGAATTGGTGGGGAATGAGCATGGAGATACTTCACTTTCTTTACGCACGAATAGGTCAATACTTGTGTTTGGAATCCGATAGATTAACATTAGTTAGTTGTCTTAAGGGCACAGATCCAGCACGGTAGGGGTGAGCGTGGTTCCGGGTAGAACCGAGAACCGGAACCGAACCGGAGGAGGTTCCGGTTCGGTTCCCGGTTCTAAGGAGACCGGTTCCGGTTCCCGGTTCTCTTTTTCCAGGAACCGACAAAGTTAAAAAATAAAAAACCCTAATCCCTTCCGCGCGAATTCCCCCCTTCAATTTTCCCCCCTTTCCCTTTCTTTTTCTCTCTCTCTTTTCTCCCCTTTTTCCTCCTCACGTCACTTCTTGCCCCCCACTTTTTTCTTTTCCCCTCTCTCTCTCTCTCCTCTTTCCTCCTCTCTCAGCCGAACCCTCCCACCTCTTCTTCTTCTTCTTCTTCTTCTTCTTCCTTCCTCTTGCCGGTTGCTGCTTCACCCACCACCACACCGCTGCCCCACGCTCTACTCACCACCACCTCTTGGCCACTGAACCCCCACCACCCACTGCTCGTCTGACAAGCCGTCTCACCGTTGAGCCCAACGAGCTGTCTTGCCGTCCGTGCCGCCGTGAGGCACCGCCGCCGTCCCCAAGCCACCGTCACCACCTCCGCCCGAACCCGGAACCTGTTAGGTTAAGCCCCAAATTAATTTACCCTAGTCTCAGTTCCCACTTTCACTTTGCACTTCCTCTTCTGTCTCTGCCCGATGTTGCTCACTATGCTCCGTGCTCGCCCTCGACGAGTTCCTCGATGAATCTCCACACGGAGTCGGGCCTCAAGTCCCTCGACGAGTTCCTCTCCGGCAAGACCTACATCTCCGGGTAAAGCTCGTCTACAAGAAGCCGGCGAAGAAGACGACCGCATCCCCATCTTCGTCGGCTCGGAGGACCTCGCGTGGAACCATGTATCATCCCACCAGAGGCAACGTTCGCGGTGGCAAAGATCGTAAGCTCTCTCTCTCTGCATCGTTCTTTTTAAGCTCTTGAGCATTTGTGTTGTATTCTCTTTGCTCGATTCGAAAGCGCGGGGCTTTGAAGCTTGGGCTGGCTTTCGCCTCCTCAACAACGAGATTCTCATCCTCAACGTCTGTCCCTCTCTTTGGACGTCGATGGCTTTGGTTGGATTTGCTAGGGCTCGTGGCGCAGGTTTACTTGTTGTTGGGGGCTTCTGTGCTTCGGCTCGTGCGCGAGGGTTTCTTTTGAATCTTAATTTGGGGTCCGTGCATTGATGGGGGTTTTGATGGGATTTCATTTGTTTTTCTGTTTTGTGATGGTAGGAGGAGATGCAGAGGACGAATCTAGACGCCAGTCACCCCCCGCTCGCCCCGCCCTTTCCTCCCTCGACGTCGTCAGCCCCCTCTCGCCCCGCAGCTTAGTCGGTGGACATCGCTCGCCCTTGACGCCGCTGCGAACGCAGCTCGTTCCCCGGTGGACGCCGCTCGCCGCTCGTCCGGTCGCCCCGACGCCGCTCCCCGGCCGCCCCCGACGCCTCTCGCCGCTCACCTTTCATGCTGGTAATCTCTGCCGCCCCCTCTCTCCGTCGTTTTGCAAAGTGTCGCAAAACTGAGCAAAGCCCTTTGCTATCATGCAGATTTCAATTCTCCTTTAGGGTTGTTTTTTTTGCGCTGCCTGTGCATTTCGTTCAGAAGACAAGAGTGTGAAGGTGGGTATGTTCAAGGGAGCATTTATGGCATTCAATCAGGTCAAAAAGTTTGGACAACGTAGAAATTGAAGGTGGGTATGAGACTCCTGATGTCTACGTGCATTGCTGGTACGTCAAAAAGCGTATATCTGAACAAGCTGAAATTATCCCCTCTCCTCTGTATCTTTCTCAATTGTGTAGATTCAAAGCTAATTATTATTAGGATTTCCAGGTACACCGAGTTTGGGGGAGGGGTGCCTTATAGGCAAGCAGAGGATTTGGCATTCTCGGTCGTGAGGTTCATTCAGAACAGCGGTTCATTCAACAATTACTATATGGTAATCTTGACTTCCATAGCATCTGTGGCTCTGTAACAATCACTTGATTTTGCCTTTCCATTATCCTGCGAATTATAATCATTAATTAACCTTCTTTTTTGTCTCCTTTTAAATGATTGCATACTTGCTTGTTCTTTATATGGGTCTTGTTCGTTGTCTTTAGTATTGCGGAGGAACCAACTTTGGCAGGACAGCTGGTGGTCTCTTCATTGCCACCAGCTATGACTACGATGCTCCTCTTGGTGAATATGGTATGTGACTTGGAATAGATTGTTAGTATCTTGGTGTGGGCAAGGCTAACTTTGCTCATGTGCCTCAATTTGTTTCACTTTGAGCATTCGATGGATCTAACAACTTTAAGACTGGAGTAATTGGTAACACCGTCAGAAGTTTAACCGAGTGAAGGCAAATATACATCTTGTTGCTTAAACATTAAACCTTTTAAAACTAAGTCTAGAAGTAATTCATGACATCCTATCATGGCGATTACTAAGTCATCTTCCTTACATCAGAATTTGCGTAAATGTTGCAGGTTTACTGAGGGAACCAAAGTGGAGTCACTTGAGAGATTTGCACAAAGCCATTAAGCAAAGTGAATGGGCTCTGGTTTCTACTGATCCTGCAGTGCAGTCACTTGGAAGTAATCAAGAGGTTTGGTTTCTCACGCCCCCTTAAAATGAATATGCATGAAAACACTCTCACAGCCTTGTGGGTTGTTAATTAAACTTTTACCTGTCAAATTCTATTTTTCTTAGGCTCACGTGTTCAAAGCTGGAAGCGGATGCGCAGCCTCTTGGCAAACTACGGCACGAAGTATTCTGTCATAGTCAATTTTGGAAACGGTCAATACGACTTGCCGCCTTGGTCCATCAGCATTCTTCCGGACTGCAAAACTGCTATTTACAACACTGCAAGGGTAAGGCACAGACCATTTGGTCACCAAATGTGGAAGCTTTTTAATAAGTTTTGTCACAAATTTCCAAAGTAGGCAGATGATGAGTTGGCTGATTTTAGAGGAATCCTTGATATTATTCCATAGAAATGCTCTGAACTGAGATTAGTGTTTTTGAATGTCAAATTTTTGTTAGTGCTTTTTCTGGACCTTGTTGTTTTGCCATTGCTGTTTTGCCATCAACAATGCTGCTGCTGTTTGGATTTCGATGATGAGCAGCCCGCATGTTGACGAGCTGACATGGAAAAAAGTTGCACGTGTCGCTGTTTAATTTTATTTGTTTTTTATTCTCTCTCATAAATGATAAACTTGTTTATTATTGTTGCGTTCATTTTTGTTTTGTTTAACTAAAAATGAAAAAAAAAAAAAAAAACCTATTGGACCCTGGAACCGACCCTGGAACCTGTGACAGGGGTAGGTTCCCGATTCTATTCCGACGGGTAGGTTCCCAGGTTCCACAAAATGAGGAAGCATGCGACTTGATGAGATTCGGTTCCAGTTCCAAGGGGGCACCTGTAAGGAACCTGGAACTGCTCACTCCTAAGCACGAGGTGGACGTGCTTACTAGTGAATGCAAGTCCGTGCTAATCAGACTTTAGACATCTTCGTTTGGCCCAATGTGTAAATGAGCGATATGAATTAGCATTCTAGGTAGCTAAAAGCCCAAATTCGAATTACTCTCCCTCTTAGTTGGTTCTCAAGCCTTACGAGACTTTTGCGCTCAGAGGCCCATTTCGTGCACTCAAATGAATTATCTTAATGAAATGAAGTTCATCTTTTCAACAAAAAAGAATTTCCGCAACTATTCTAGTTGTATTTAGACACATTTATATGGAAAATATCGTCTCTTGAACATGTTAAGCGTGTCATGTAACTCGTTTAACGAAAATAATGTATTTACGCTGCAAGAAATGAGACGATTGCCAATTGTCGTGCCTGGATTTAACGTAAATTTGACACGAAAAGAGGATGAAATCGGAGGCATGAATTCTTTGCCTGGCTGAAGGGCCTGATTTCATGGTTATCTTAAAAATTGCAATTAGGACTTGTTGACTTCTTTTAGTCTTGGTCATACAACCATTTCCAGATAATTTTCCAAGTCTCGGTCGTTTTCTTCCCTTTTAATTTCCGATTTCACCAGCAAATCGCTCCCCATCACGCTCGTCGAAGCACCAATTCAATCTTCCGAAAATCAACGATGGCTTCCTCCAATCCCAACCCCAACCCAGTCTTCATCACCGCCGATTCCATCCACGCCCTCCTCTCCCACCAATCCCTAATCCGCCACTTCCACTCCACCCTCTCCGCCCTTTCCTCCTCCGTCCACACCCCTCTCCGCCACTCCCACCCCCTCCCCTCCGCCGCCGCCGCCGCCGCGGCGTCCCCCTCCCTCCTCCTCATGCCCTCCTGGTCCTCCCACCCTTCCCTCCCTTACATCGGCGTCAAGCTCGTGACCCACTTCCCCGACAACTCCTCCGCGCTGAGCCTGCCGGGTGTCCACGCCGTCTTCGTCCTCTTCAGCTCCCTCACCGGCCAGCCCCTCGCCACCGTGGACGCCACCGTGCTGACCCTGTATCGCACCGCCTGCGTCTCCGGCCTCGCCTCCCAGCTCCTCTCGCGGGCCGACAGCAAGGTCCTCGTCATGGTCGGGTCGGGCTCCCTCACCCCGCATCTCATCAGGGCCCACCTCTCGGCCCGGCCCAGCATCGAGAGGGTCGTCATCTGGAACCGGAGCCCGCAGAAGGCCGCGGCGCTGGCCGCGAAGATGAGCGAAGACGAGGGCCTCAAGGCGGTGCGCTTCGAGAGCGGCGAGGTCTTGGATGAGATCGTCGGGCTGGGAGACGTCGTCAGCTGCGCGACGAACTCGGAGGAGCCGCTGGTGCGGGGGGAGAAGCTGAAGGCCGGCGCGCACCTGGACCTGGTGGGGTCGTTCAAGGAGACGATGAGGGAGTGCGACGACGCGGCGCTGGCGAGGGCCGGGAGGGTGTTCGTGGACTGCGGGGCGGCGTTCGTGGAGGCGGGAGAGCTGGTGGGGGCGGCGGAGAGAGGGGGCGGTGGAGAGGGCGGCGAGCTGCCGGAGCTGGCGGGGGCGCGAGGGCGGGGCGGCGGAGCGAGGAGGACGTCACGGTGTTTAAGTCGGTCGGGTCGGCGGTCGTGGATCTGTTGGCGGCGCAGCTGGTGTACGAGGAGTATGTGAAGAGGAGCGGAGGGAGTTTATAACTCTCTAATTTATAGTTTGTCAAAATCATGACGCGTAATGTGATTTTTATCTGCCTTTCTTTTGTGCTGCGTAGTTGTAATTTTATTAAGCAATAAAGCTCTTGACAAAAATCTTTTTAGAAGTCTCGAATTACTTAAGAGACAGTTATATTCACCTTATGCTCATACTTGAGAGGAATGGTCATCATTTGATTGGAGTGTAGATGCAAGATAGCACATCGTGCATTGCCAAGTGATCTTTGACAAATTTTATGAGGTTATAGACAAGAATTTATAGACAATCTATATTTAGTTTACTCACTTAACGGGGTTTATAATTTTGAATATTCGCATGATCTTCGATGCATTTGAATAATAGTGTGCATTTGACAAATTCTTCCTTACCTCTTATCCTTTACCACATTAATATACTGATGGGTAATGTTGATCAAAACACCTAACATGAGCATCGAATTATCAATAAATTTTAGTGGGTTGAAATTGTTTCTTCTTTTTGAAAAAAAACCAAAACATCTCTAAGTTCTTGTGAATGGTTTATATATGAGTAAATTTAAACATTAAAGTTCTTATTTTTATCTTCTTATGGAATACACCGTTAAAGATTTAACTAAAATCAAATCCTAAAATTTTAATTGAGCTACAGATGAAACTCCCCCTAACACAATCTGGCTTTTATCACGAAAAGCTTCGTTGCAATAATATTTTACACTCGTTCATTAAATAAAATATATAAATTAAGTATGCTCCTTAAATAAATATTTTTTTTTTTTGGATTTTTTCAACGAGAACAATTTTAGTTCAATTTATAGGTCGAGTCTTGTTAGATAATTATTTTCATAACTCGCCACCCATTTAGATCAATTTAGAAAAATGTAGATTAAGAAGTCAAACTCTAAAAGATTATGGAAAAAAAAAAATTGTATATTTCAAATATTTGATGTGTTAAAAATAAGTAAAAACTATAAAAAGTTAGAAGGAAGCACTCTAGCTTTGGACGTCTCTTGCAATTCTTCAGTCGAAGCCGGCGAACTGAAGAGAGATGCAATTCTTAGGAGGCTCCGACGTCAGCCCGTCGCCGCCGGCGCCGACGGCGGCAGGGCACAACGCGAACGTGATGTACCTGTTCGACCGGAACGGCGTGTGCTTGTTCTACCGAGAGTGGAACCGCCCCCTCCGAACCTTAAATCCCCAGCTGGACCACAAGCTCATGTTAGGCCTCCCCTTCTCCCTCAAGTCGCTTACCGCTAAGATGGATCTGACCAGGTCTTCCACGCTTAAAAATTCTTATCTCCGATCCTTCGTTTTTTCTTCACTTGATTCCGGCCCGTCGAATTTCGCGGGAAGTTGAATTGCGATTGCGAATTGGGGAATCTGTCCTTCCAAACACTCCAAAGCAACACCGCTATGTTGTTAAATTGCCCAGTAATTGGGTTCCCGTTTGATTCCCGAACCATTCTTCAACCGGGTGAGGCCAAACCCGGAGATTCAAGATTCGGGGGAGATGAAATCCATACCTTGGCCGTCCATGGACATAGAAGAAGAGTATGCTCGGGCGTTTTACGGTTCCTACTTTACAGGGGGACATAGAGGAGAAGGTACAATCTTTCTTTGGTGCAAGTTCTCCATTGTGAGCGGTAAGTGCGTTGTTGCATGCATTCCAAAGAAAAATTTAATTTTGGGTGGGATTGTGGATTGCCAAATATATTTCCAAAGGTTTGGGCTAGCTTTATAAGACGAATGTGCTTGTGTTTCCTGTGGTTGAAGCCTGGCATCCCTGAAAATGAAATAACCACTCTTCACTTCGTAATCTCGACTTAGTATGTATCAGGACAGGTTATCTTCTTCGATTGATAAGCTGATGGGTGTGGCTAGTATTTCTTGGACCCTTGATTCATCAAACATAGAATGTGTAGAGTTTAGATTTCCATGTGCTTGTTTCTCGTATTGATGAGGTCCAAAACTCGTTCCGTTCGTTATTTGTTCTTCGGGCCTCTATAGGGCAACAGCCATCTATCTTACGATGTTGGTTTTTTCCATTGCCTATCCTGTGCATTACCCGAGAGTAACCATGTCCCTGGCCTTCAGATACTTTTGCCAACTCCACCATGTCGGAGCCTCTTCGAGCTGTTCCAGATGTCACCTCGTGAGTAATACAATCCTTTCATGAATTTGGTTAGGAGAGAGTCTAGTTTTTAAAGATACGCCACACCGCTTTGCTAGCATTGCTGTGTTGAATGTTTGTAAGTCTTTGAAGCCCAATCCCCCTCATTTTTCCCTGGTTTTTAACAAGTCCCACCTCTTCCAGTGGAACTATGACTTTTTTGTCATTGCTTTTCCACCAAAATGATGCCACCTTTTCTCTCAATTGCCTTCACCAGTTGATGTAGGTATTTTGAAAATTGACATAGCGTATTGAGGATGGCTTGTGTTACCCGCTTTCAAGTATTTCTTTTCCTACCTTTGATAGCAATTTTCCTTCCAGTGTCGAGTTTGGAGTTGACCCTTTGAGCTAGTATCCACGCAAAGAGGTCTTTCTTGAATTCCCTCAATCAAGGTATACCTATACTTCCCCGTCTTGGTAATTTCGGTACTCGAAGAGTTGAAGCCATGTTTCGCTTTAAAGTCAGAGGACAACCTTTGCGAAGTAGACTACACTTATTGAGATTGATTGTTCGACTCGCATGCATAGCAAACATTGATTTAAGATATTTACCAATTGCTGACATTCTGCTATTGTGCCATTCGGAAGAAAATGGAGTCATCAGCAAAGAGAAGGTGGGACAAGTGGGCGGTGGTTGTTCATTCTAATTCCCAGAGCAAAACCATCTTGAATCGCTTTCTTCATCGCAGTAGATAGCACGTTGGCCACAATGATGAAGAGGTAAGGTGAAAGTGGATCCCCTTGGCGCAAGCCTCGGGTTGGTTTAAAGGAAGGTAAGGGTTCACCATTGTAGTTTATGCTGTAGGTCACTGTGGTCACGCATTACATAATAATCTGTACCCATTGATTACAGAAGCCTAGCCTTGCTAAACAGGCTTTGAGGAAGTCCCACTCTATGCGATCATATGCCTTTTGCATGTCAAGTTTTAAAACTGCTTGGAACTTCTTTTTCTTGCTGCTGTTTCGTAGTCTGTGTAGCACCTCTTGAACTATCAAGATGTTGTCCTGACCGCCCTACCTCCCACAAAGCACTCTCTTCTCTTTGCAATGATATGTGGTAGAATTGGTTTGAGTCTGTTTGTGAGTACTTTGGAAATTATTTTTATATAGAAAATTGCGGAGGTTGATAGGGCGGTATTGCTCCGGTTTTTCGGGAGTGAGGATCTTGGGTACGTGTGATAAGTGTTCTGTTTATTGCAGGGTCTAGATGACGATGAGTGAAAAGGTGATGTATTGTTTGGAAGATATCTTTAGAGATTACTGACCAGTGCTCCTTGTAGAATATGCCATGAAAACCATCGAGACTGGGTGCCTTGAAGGCCCCTAACCTCCATAGCATGAGTGACCTCCTCCTCTCGTGGGAGAGCCATCAAGGTTTGATTGATTTGGTCATCCACTAAGGTAGTATGAGTTCTAGTATGGGTTGGTAGTTGCGGTGACCCACTTGTGGAGTATAAGTTTTTATAAAATTGATCTCACATCCTCTGTAGGTGGTTTTCCCTCTCGACCCAATCTTCGTTATCATTTTTCAGCATTGTTATCTGTTGCGACATCTCCTGCGAATCGTCGTCGCATGAAAGAAGCGGGGTATTTTTATCACCCCACTTTATCCAGCTTATCCGTGACCGCATCCCCCCGCACATCCTCCCGCGCCATAGTTGGTCAATTTCCTTTAGTGATCTTTTTTTTCCTGTCCGATTCTCCATTACTTTACTGTGCAATTCATTAGGTTTTGAAGTTCTCCCTTGCAAACATGTAACGTTCTCTTCTGGCGTGGCCAAATTTGCTCGCCCACGAAGGCCAGACTGTGCTGCGCGTTCTCCACCGAGTTAGATGGGAGTACCATTCAGTATCGTTGACTATATCTTTGCTTTTCAACTTCATCATTCCAAAGATGCTTCGTATTTAAATTGCTTCCGTTTCTTCTCTTAAACCGTTGAGCCAAGGATAACAGAGGAGTGTGATCCCAGCCTATCGCTGGGAGTGCAAAACACAGCCTCGGGGTAAGTGACTCGCCCTTTGAAGCGAAAGAGAGAACTCTACCAAGTCTCTTTTTCACCAGATTTTCTCCCTCACGTTTGTTTGACCAGGTGAGCATCCCTTGCATTCGAGGTCCATCAAGGAACATTGACTTACAAAATCTCGAAAAGATGTTATCCCGTAAGTTTGATTGTGCTTTCCCACTTTCTCCCTGATCGAGTATTTCATTGAAATCGCCCAAGCAAAGCCATGGTAGTCGAGAAAGTTCGCACTACTGAATGAATTTGTTCCCATAAATGTATCCTTTCTCTGAACACATATGGAGCATGTAGAAAAATTATATTCATTCTCTGATTGCTGTTTGTCAGGTGACATTGGGTGAATATCGCTGAGGCTGAGGAGGAATTGATGGACACTTGCATTTGATCATCCCAGAATAAAGCTAAGCCCCCTGCTGTACCTTATGGATTAACTAGGTAACTGTTCTTGAACTTGAGTCTCTTTTTGATTTTGAGCGACTTTCATTCGAGGGTTTTTTGTTTCCATAATCAAAACAAGATTAGGTCATTCTTGAGTCACAGGTGACTCGCAAGGCACTGGATTATCGTGATTGCCCAACCCCGACAATTCCAGCTTAGTAGTTTCATGTGGGTGTTGGTGGCTTATTAGGGCTAGCCACCAAAGCCCATTGATCTGATTCTCTTGCCACCCTTATGGGTGTTTCCACTAGTTGATTGTTGTCCTGCGAGTTTTGATGTCTTTTTGTGCTCCATATGGACAGAACCTTTTTTGCTTTCTTTTGAACCCGCCGACTTCACATGTTTTCCTTTCGACCTTGCATGAGAGATGGTCTCCAACCCTGCCTTAGCTTCCTTCATCTGTTCCTCGTGGAGTATCATTAGTGATTCTTCATCGATACAGCTATTACCTCTTTTCTGGGGGCTTTTCTCTTCAATCAGAATTATCTCCTGAGATGTGCAATGGTGGTAAATCTCCTTCCCCTTTTGCTGAGTGTTACAGACTTGTGTTTGTTGGGTTTCAGGAGACCGATTCTGCTCTGTTTCAATTACAGGTGATAGTGGGTTTTCTGGTACTACCTCCACTTCTTCGGAAGGAGTTCCTGCTTGCCATAGAATATTTTGCCATGGGCTTAATTCCTTCACCTCGGTGCAGCCAATTGCCACATCGAAATGGGTAAGTTCTCGTTCCAACCCCCGATTCTGCGCTTCCCCGAAGCATCGAAAATGGTGGCTTTCTATCTGTCCAGGTTAGAATGGAAGATCCTTATGTCTTGTCTTAAGAATGTGTACGCTGTCCGGTTGCTTCACGGTCTGCTTTGACTTCCATCCCCATGTAATTGGTCTCTGAACACTCTCCCAAATGGTCAACTACGATTAAAAATGTCGGTGAATTTGCTGATATAAGTGAACTTTTGAAGACTGCATACTCAATTCAGGCACCATTTGATGGCAATGCGGTATTTTTTATTGGGTATCTTACTTGTTCTTCTACGGAATTTCTGTTATCTTCACAACCGATCACCGAATCTTTGATCGAAATGTCTAAAAGATAGCTCATGTTGAGCTTTGTTGGTTATACTTTTCAAATTGTCAAGCAGAGTTTGAGCTCAAATGTAAGTCGAACCCTGCAGTAGAAATTTTAGACAAAGTGACATTTGTGTTTCTTATATTTATGCGCAATTGCCAGCTCTCACATACATGTAAACATATTATGATCACATATAATATAACTACTCAATAACTCATTAGTTGGAAAAATTAAGCATTGCAAAGCCCGATACTGAACTATTTTTTTTTTTTAATGAGTAGTGACTCAGTTGAGCTCAAGTAGCTCATGAGTAGTAGGAATTTCTTGTCCCACGAGCTTGAAGTTGCAAAACCTTTTGCACTGCGAGGTGCGGATTATGCCGGAGGACCGGATGGTCAGTGACTAACATACTCACTCTCGCTGTTTTTTTCCCTCTTCTAGTTCAGACAAAGGAAATCTTGGGGTGCCCCAGTTCCCAGGCCTGGGTTGATCATTTCACAGTTTCCACACTAACACATACAAGCTTAGTTTCATGGAAGGTCCTTCTGGTATAAAGGTTAGTCAAACTAATTCCGGAGTATTTATATTTATATTATTTGTATTTCTACCTCAGATGTTGCCTATAATGAGCTTTCGCTCGAAAACTTCTTTAGTCTTAGCAGATTAACAAGGCCTGTTGAACTGAGCATTATTAAGGAACTTACACCTGTTCTGATGATAATTTATTTAAGGGCACCATACAATTAGAAGGTGTTTGTTGTTCCTTGATCACACAACACAATAGAAAACTGGTTTTCTCACGTTAACTTCTAATCCTATGGGCATCAACTATTTATTATTGACACTCAATAAGGCAAAATGAACTTATTGAGAATCACACTGCCGTATCATCTCACTTTTTAACAGTGTTAAGGATTTTCCTTTATGCTTGTATCGCTTGCAACTTCGGCAAATATCTTGGATCAGTTCTTTGCCCATTGTTGTACTTCTCAGTAGAAGAATCTCAGCAACCATCATTCTGCCTTTTCTTTTTTTCTTTTTCATCTTATGCATGATGCCTTTGCAGATAATCTTGGTTACACATCCTTGGACTGGTGATCTACGGGAAGCTCTGAAGTACATCTACAGTCTGTATGTTGAATATGTGGCTAAAAACCCTGTCTATGCTCCTGGAACTTCTATCAGGTGACTGATGAACTTTTGCTGATTTAAACTGGTCGATTAGATGACATTTGCCAATTTTGATGATCTATTATAAAAGTAGTGTGCTATAGTGTACTAAAATAGTCTGATTGTCTGCCAGAAATAACTCTGTTAAAATCCTTGATGATATTTTTTCGTCCTTTTGTATAATGAACCCTGTGCTGTCTCAGTGCTTTATATATCCGTGTCATCAATTTCAGCACCTGGCTTGCATCTTTTTGATATGAGTACTTCTATGGACATAAGATTAGGAATTTGGGATAAAGACATTGCAGGTTGACTATTACTTTTCTTTCTGTGAGTTGTATTTGCATAACTGCAGAAGCTGTTGTTTTCTCTCCTGACACTTTTTCTTGTCATTCCGTGAAGGTGTGACCTTTTCAATACAAATCTTGACCAATATGTAAGGAGCATTTCGTAAAATCTCTGCATAAGGCTAAGTACGTATGTGCCTTTTGGTCATGTATCAAGCTTAGTGGACAATTGGGAGAAATGGTTAAATTGGGATGTGCATGCTTGATGTACCATGCGCCTCTCTCTTTGCTGCCAGTGCTAGTGCAACTCCAATCATCCTATGTCTGCGTATTAGCTGCTTCCTTCAGTGGAGGTTAGAGGAGGAATTTTTCTATGCTCCTCTTTCTTCAATATGGATGATGGTGATCGTTCCTGTGCATATTACTCTGTGGCTCTCTTTTTTCCTTCTTTCACGGCTTTGTCATTGGGATGCTTAAATGTAGGTTTACATGATTTAAACTGAGCCCATGTAGGTTTACATGATTCAAAGTGCACAAAGCCGCAAGCATCTGCTGTGAACTTTTGATATTGCCTTGTCATGGGTGATTGATGTTATGCAGAACAATGCGTGCTGCTACGAGCTCCACTATCAAAATATTCCTAGGTCCTTCTGACGCTGGAGTACATATTTTTGGTATTCCAGGATTGGATCAATCATCATCAATATGATTCATCCTCACTCATATTTGGTCAAGTGGCTATGGCTGGAAGAAAGCAAACCTAAAATGGCAAGCCATAGCTACCAGTGAGTAGTTCCAGCTTCTTCCCCTTAGCATTACAAGCACTGCCTTATATAGGCATAAAACCAACACTGAATACCTGATTATTAGTGATGGTCCTAGAGTAATTTCTACAAAACCTTCATGGTCGACAATGGCAAAAAATTTGTACATGCTGACTCTTACACTGACTGGCAGACTAATTTTACATGACTTTCAGATTTGATGGACCCTTATTACACATTTCTCGGTTCTACTACAGTATGCTACACTGATGCTACAGTACTATTATAGTTCCATGAACAGTGTTTTGCTGTAGTAACTTGGGCTAAATTTATTTTATTCACCAGCACCTTCACATGTTGCATTTGACTTTTTCACATGTCGTATTTATAAATTGGTTCTTTAGTGTTATTGTTCAAGTTGTTAAGTCGCCTCCATCTTTCTGCCTTTTGTATTTTTTGACGAGTCTTTCAACTTCTAGGGCTTCGAGCTAGTCATATTCTGTAGATTCTAGAGGCTGATGAGAACTTGATGGGTTGTTACCGGACTCACTACAAGCATTGGTCTTGGGTCTATGTTTATACTATTGCTTGCATCTTTCAAGGAGCCTCTCCACCTTTTCAATTTCTAAGGCAACTTCTGCATTTTATTCAAACGACCTTTGCCTTTTCGAAGATTGATGAGGACTTGTCAGAACATCTGTGGAGCTTGATGGAATGCTAGATTGGGATAGATACCCGAGCTAGAGTGATGGGCTTTTCTTGTCGAGGCCTAGACTGAGTGCAAGTTATAATTCAATGTAGTCAAAAGGATTTTGTGATAATGGCCCTCCCTATGGATCTTGTGATGATGAAACTGGATCTTGTGAAAATGTTTGTAACACATAATTGTCCATGTTAGCCTGCTTGTCAATTCCATATCATCTTCCTAAGCAAATATCAATCGCCTTTTGGGTTGCGCGGAAGTCATCGTAATGATCTCAAGAAACTTTATCAGCTTTTGTTAGTCATGCTTCTAGTGGAATGACTCGATTGTGCTGACACAATATTCTTTGCAATTCTCAATACCGTCGAGGGTAAACTGAGATTTTACAATGAAAAATTATAAAAATCTCATTTGGAACAAGTTGTGGTTTATATGTGGATATTCCAACATCAACTATAGCTCCACACATATCTCAATGGGGTTTTACACATATTTTTTTTCTTTTGTAGGAACCATGCTCATCCTTAGCCATTAGCCATGGCCAACAATTAATTCATCAGACCAAAAATTGCTTAGATCCCACTCAAGAAGGCTCTTTATTGAGCCTTATGCATTCTGAATTTTACATGACAAGATGTACTCATAAGTCACTTCACATATGATAATCTTATGACGGGACTAAAAATATAAATCTATTGATGCCTTTGTGGATGCATTATTTCAAGTCGAATACAATACATATTTTGTGGAATTCAATGCACGTTATTTAGGAGCATGCTGAAATCCCTCCTAAACGTTTGTCCTACGGCGCAGTCGAGTTTATCCACATCTCCTCCGACATGACATGAGGAGAAGATTACTAATTCAGTGTTCACTGTTTCCTAGCACTCTGATAACATCTTATTCGTTACCTGTCCCTCGACATTTGGAATCATAGGACTGATGCAATGAACCTGAGAGAAAAACCTCGCTCTTTCGGAGCCAAATCTCCCCAAGACAAGTACTCGGAGTGCGTTGAAATATGGCCTCCCCTAATGAGTATTCCAATGGAAATATCCACTTCAGATACCATCAAGAAGTTTTTTTTTTTTTTTTTTTTTCAATGTTATGTAATTTTCGCAGAGAATTTTCAATTAAGAACAGCTTGGGAGACAAGAGGGGACATGGAAAATCCAAGTTCGTCGGAGTAAGATATGGTGTCGGGTCTCTTCAGCTTGGGTAGTCGTGCTCTTACTTTGGCGCACTTCATTCATCTCCAAGCATTTTAGCCCCATAGTTTGTGCAATGAAGCAAACTATCTGACCCATCTTGGTGCCTGTTTATCTTAATTTTGTAGGGAAAAAAAGAATTTATTTATTGCACTGACTCCTTCAATAATTCTCATGTTTTTTTTTTCCTTTCATGTTTTTTTTCATTCAAGATTCGGTCGAGCTTATGCAGTTAACGAAACCAAATTACTTTTACTGCTCAAAAATCAAGAAACGACCATTTTAACTCGAACTCACCAATCGCAACATTTGGGTAGCCTAGGTGATTTAAGAATGAACATATGGGCATTGTTAGGGACATTGACATGTCCAACATGTCATGCCATCGGATGTTACAGTTTGATATTATATTTATATTAGTTTTTTTTTCGGTGTGTTCTTATCTGATTTGCAATATTCAAATGGTATGTAATAAATGGGGACGTTATCTATCTAAAGTTTAGGCGCCCTCAAGAAAGAGTTAATTGACCAACATCGACACGAGTGAATGGGGCCAAAGTGGGGTCATGCGTGCCGAGTGGAGGTTGCTGGTGTCTGGTGATAGCGAAGTGTTGCCAAGTCCCAAAGGAATTTTGCCTTGATTCGGGGGGTCCATAACGCCTGTTTTTCTTTTGGGTTGTCGTGGTTAAGTGATGCATTCTTTGAAAATTCTGGCTTCACCTGCTCAGAGTCGGAGAATGCCGTGCCCGAAAGTCTCTTGTTCCGTTCCTGAATTTGAGGTTCCTCACCAGACAGTCCATGACTCCATGCCCATTCCCTCTCTCTCTCTTTCATTTGAAATTTCAAACTTCAAACTTCAAACGTGCCCTGCGGTCCATGAGATCTTTGTTGAGGAAACTTCGACTTTTGAAACTATATAGTTCACACCAGATCATAAGCCATGTAACAAATCATGGTGATGGAGGCAGTGTTCACTCTTAAGCTATTCAATTTGTCGCAACTTGGCTCAATATGTCAAATTGGTAAGTTCACGTACCAAGTTGGCCCTGTGAGCGAGAAAATGAATGATTTGAGAATGCTAAGATTTCTTTAAAACAAGATTTCGATATCCCTTCTCAATTAGATACTAATTCTTCAATAGAATATTGGAATTAGAAAGCAAAATTGGGCTGTTGAAATTAAAATGACATTGAAAAAGAAGACAATCCATGCTATTCAAAGAAACGAGTAAATTTGAAGATAGTTAATATAGAAATCGCTTGAAGATGCCTGTAAAGTGATGGATCATTATGAAACAGTGGGAAGACATGACTTTCTTTCAATATCAATGTGCCGTTTTCATCAGTACAGCAATTGAGATGTTAATAGAATCATGTCTGTCATTGAAATGTACTTGTCTCATCTTGATTCATTGGATCTCACATAACCTTATGAATGCTTCGTGTTTTAGGATAATTTTTCTTAATTAGTGGATCCTAAATATAGAGAATTATTTTGGTAACCGATTTAAGATATAATTGAGATACGTGGCTCGGCATCTCATCTTTTCCATTGGGATAAATGAGTGCACTCCCATATTTTGAACATTAAACATTCTTACAAAGAAGGACTACAACTTTGGTGTTGTGTTCACGACAAAAGGAAATGGAATTGCACTCTAGCGTCACGGACCAGAGGTTTTAAGGCGAAATGGGCAGAGGAAGTGGCCGAGATGATCAAGCAAGCCTTGAAACTTCTAAGAGCCTAAAACTTCATGAGTGCCGTAGATGGGGGAGGAAGAGAGATGTGGATGGACGAGGAAGAGAGAGAAAAATGAAAACTTTATTCTGTTTTCAATGTTTATGTGTCAAAGTCTAAATGGATTCGAGTAAAAATGATTCGCCACATCAGTGTGGCCATGTATGACCACTGAGTATTTTCTGCAAAAGAAGACGTGAAATTTTCTTTTACAGGATGATTTACTTTTAGTTGTTGGCTTTTTGAGGATGTACATGGGAGTTATGTCAAAAAAATTCTATATTAAAAAATTTGATGAAACATGAAGCATGAAGTAGTTAATATATTATAATTGACCCATAATCAATGACTTAATATTTTGAGTAAAAATGGGTCAAACTTAATATGCCAAAACTTCAAAGCAAATCTTTAATATCTGCTTCCAACACTTTATGACATCGATAATTCAATGAATGTCACAATGATAAATTTCTCATCTCATACAAGATGCCTTCAAAGATAATTTCAGAGAATTTATCTTTTGGATTAATACCACAAAAAAAAAAATTCAAATTATGCCTATTGTGATGCATATATCCCGAACTTTTTTTTTGTGTCGCTAAAAACCTAGATTTGTCCATGGGACACAAATACTGTCATAATAAACTCAAAAACTTATACCGGTGTGACAAATAGACCCTAGATGAAATTGAAATAGATGGTATATATATCACATATATATAAATTTGGGTTTTTTGGCGACAATTTTTTTTTTTTTTGATATTTGTGTGACATTAGACAAATTTAGGAGCTCTTGTGACAAAAAAAAAAATTTGGGATATTTATGTCAGAATGGCATAGTTTGAAATTTTTTTTTAGATACAGTCCGGTATTAACTTAACAATACAACCCCTCATTCAGATTTCTCCACCTTTAAAAAAAAAAAAACAAACAAACAAAACAAAACAAAACAAACTTTGAAGAGTAGAGTGTGAAAATTTTGAATAAAATAAGAGGAAAATGCGCAGAGTTTTTTCTTTTCTAGGATTCTGAGCGCGTGAGGTGTAAAGGAGCACTAGCGCGGTGTCACCCTACTCGTATAGAAGGTAAGATTCAAAAGGTCCAATACATCTCAAGAGAGGGAGACGAGAAATTTTTCAAAAGAGGAAGTGAAAACAGAAACTAGAAGCCAAAAAGAGAATTCAATATATTAACGAAAGTTATGTCAGCGTAAAGAATGACGGAATAAATAGACAAATGTGTACGTACTTAACGCTACACTCGGACTTAAATGGGGTTACGACATGGCGCTGGGGAGGGCCGGGAGGGCGTTTGGGGACAACGTCGCGGTGTTTGCGGACGTGGACGAGCTGAGATGGGCAATTGTGCATAAAAAAATCAAATTGATACATTTCTAATAATTTCACACTTTGTTAGTTTCCATTGAATTAAATTGATACCACGAAAAACCACAAAATAAAATACATATGATAAACGGGGATAAAACCTAATTTGGTATACCTATTAATTGTCAGTGGTGTCTAAGGAGCATGACTGTGAAATTTAACAAAAATTAGTGGAGTGTAAATTTGTTACAAGTATACTAATTTAAGGTTTATAGTAGTTAAAAAATTAGTTTGTTGTAGGTATACTAATTTTAGATCTTTTGTGATATGAATCATTTTTTGTTATGTGCTAAATAATTATCATTATATACTTTATTAATAAAACCTGTAGAAGAGAGAACTGAAGTAAGAGACCGATCATTAGAGGTGTTAAATGGGTTGCACAACCCATTTATGGACCCATTTATGGTTAAATGGGTCATTAATGGGTCAACATTTATCTTATAAAGCACCCATAATAAGTTTTAATGGATAAACACTAAGATATATGGGTTTTAAATGGGTCAATTCTTTGACCCATTTATCAACCCATTTTTCACTTAAAACCTCATTATCTCTCTCTCTCTTCTCTTAAACTTTACCATTTTTTTCATAAAAATCGAAATTATAATTATTTTTTCTTTTTTCTCTTTTTTCTTTCTTCTTCCTCCGGTCGCCGGCACGGCGATGGCTGGCGACCGGCTAGGCGAGCCTCGAGCTCGCCGGCATCGGGCGAGCTCGAGCTCGCCGAATCTGGCTAGGTGGAGGCCTCGCCGACGCCCGGTGAGGCTCGAGCCTCGCCGATCTGGCGAGATGCGAACTCGCCGGTGTCAGGCGATTTTCGAGCCTCGCCAATCTGGCGAGACGCGAACTCGCCACTTGTTATGTGTTCGGCCAAAGAAGAGGAAGAAGAAAAAAAAGAAAAAAAGAAAAGAGAAAAGAGAAAAAGATAATTAAAAATAATTAAAATTTTAATTTTTTTAAAAAATAAAAATAATTAAATTTCGATTTTTTAAATAATTATTTTTTAAATTTATATTGTATAAAATCATGTTAGCAATACTATTTTAAAAAATATATATAAGCTTTTTTTATGTTTTGTTAAATAGATTATTATGGGTTAGGTATAGATCGTGCTAATGGGTTAAAAAATTATAAATAACTTTATTAAATGGGTCGATTTGGGCATATTTATGACGAGAGAAGTGAAGTAACCCAGAGGTCTACCGATCATGCAAGCGAGTAAGCTCTCCAGGCTCGGTAGTTTGCCATGTCGGTGACACATCAAGAAACAACCATTTCAATGAGGGAGGCACACCTATAGGCTATGGCATCGCAACATATGGGCTGTTAGGGACATAGACATGTCCCATATGCCATGCCATCGGTGTAGCAGCTCGACACATATATATTTCTTTTAAATTTTACCTCTCATCTTATCTAATTTACGAGATCGACATGGTATCTAACGAGCCGAGAGTCGTCGCCCTTGCAGAGGAGTCATCGGCCAACATCAACACCGATCGAACGGGGACAAGGCGGGTGATGGGGTACCAAGTGGTCGTTGCTGGCGGTGATAGTGATTTCTTTGCCGATTCCCGAAGGAATTGTTTTGCGTTGATTCGTCCGTGGTGGTGTCCTTTTCCTTTTGGAAGTCGTCGCCATTAATTGGTGCATTGTTTGAAAAATCTGGCCTTATCTGCTTAGGCTTGGAGAGAACAGTGTATGGTAGTCTTTTGTTCTCATCCAATTCATGAATTTGTGGCTCCTTAGCAGACAGCCCATGACTCCATGCCAATTCCCTCTCTCTTTCATTTGAAATTTCAAACTTCGGAACGTGCCGTGCGGTCCATAAGATCTTATGTTTTGAGGTCTATCAATTCAAGTCTAATCTCCTAAATTGCAGGAGCTGTCTCATGCAGTTTTTGCGCCTGCGAACAAGAGAAGTAACGGCTCGGGAATGCTAAGAATCCTTCGGTATCAAATCTCAATGTGCTTTCTCGATTAGACACAGAGCGAACCGCGTGGACCGTCATCTCAAGCAGCTCGAGCTGGTCATCGAGGGGAAGTAAATTCAAAGATGCGACTGTCCACGTCAACAAGGGGATCTTACAATCTCATGACTTGTCAAATTATTGACGCTCTCCAACATTTTACTTTCCCAACGTTTAAATTAAGATTGCGGTCGGTGTGCTGTGCTCTGCTGTTTTACCCAAGAACATAAGAAAACTCCAAAAGAATGAAAGCTGTCCGAATCTAAGCCGTGCACGTTTGGGTGAAGCGGTCCTTCTTGGTTACTACCTTGAGGCATCCAATTTCCATAGTCATGCATAAGAGTCAAGCCTATCCTTCTAGATTTGTTCCCCTCCCCATTGGCGTTAGGAACTTTCCTAATTACATCTGATAAAAGAAAAGCAAAAAAGCCAAATATATTGGCGGAAATAAATAAAGACTGGGTAATCTTGGAAAAATATAAAAGAGCGGGGAAAAAGGGACGGCGAAAAATAAGAGCATTTTGGCAAAGAGTCACGTGAGGTCCAATCAAGCGAAGTGACCGGGACCATGAGACAATGTACACATTTCAATGACGACACCACGCGATTCTCTCGACATTTCGAACCCTGTCGTACCGAAAGAAAAAAATTTGCAGATCAACCCGGAAGCATTAAAATCGTGTCTTCCTGATGTCTCGTGATGACCCATCACTTCACGGACACCTTCTTCAGGCCACCATCTCCATCTCCCTATTTTTTCACATCCTCCCAAAGTCTGCAAACTCACCTAACCCTAAGTCGAATTTACTTCTTTTTCTCTACACCCAAAAAAGCAAAGCAAAAATATAATAAAATAAATAAAAACGAAAACCAAATTCACCCACGCACGCTTCTGTAACGTTTGACCGACTACACAAAAACAGGAACCCTTTTCTATCTTCCTTTGAAAAATTATAGCTCCAAATGCTGGCGGAATCTCGTTACAATTTACAATCACGCGCTTCCTCGCTGGAACTTCTTCCCGATTCAAAGGACATCTCCCGCTGACCGCTTGCAGATCGCGGTGATGAAGAACAATCTGCAACACGAAAAGATAATTAGGCGACGCGAGTGATGATTAATCGTTCAAAAGAAAATTTACGAAGAATTGAAGTAACAAATTTTAAGGGGACAGAAAATTTGACTTAAGTTACGTACCGCTGGAGGAGTTGTAGGATCTCTTGCAATGCAGAATCGCGCTCTGGATCCCGTCGTGCTGCTGCAACAGCGAATCGTCCCTCCTCGCCGGCGACGAGACCCCGCCCGACGCGGACGAGGACCTGCTCTTCACGAGCCGCCTCGGAGCCGTCGGGAATCCGGACGGCGACTTGAGCAGCGCATGCATCTTGGACGGAGCCCGCGGCGGCATCGCCGGAGATGACGTCGTGGACAACTCGCCGGAGAACCTCGCGGCGTCGGTTTGCTTTCGGGAGACCATGACGTACAGGGGCTTCACGAGCTTCAAGTACTTCCGGATCATGTCCTTGGAGAACCGCTTCGAGCTCGAGTCGATGAAGCTCTCGGGGCTCTGGCTCGGGGATCCCGCCTCGGATCTTCTCGAGCTGTTCGCTCTCCCGAAGTCGGGTCGGGGGCCTTCTCGCACCTTGAACTTCAAACTGAACGGACCGCCTCGTCTGCTTCTCCGCTCTCCGTCGTCTCCCGTCTTCTCCGCCTCGACCGACGACGCCGACACCGACTTAGACTTCCGGAACATGAAGACCCGAAACTTCGGTGCCGACTTCAGCAGCGAGATCGGGGACTGAGGCCGGGAGCACGGGTCGATCGGGAGGATCTTCCGCAGCGAGAGCGACGACTGGTGAGAGAGACGATGGTTCCGGCTGCCCTTCGCGGTCGCAGAATTTGGGGAGCCCTGTTTTTCTATGTCGGAGTCAACCGGGACGAAGTCGCCATCTTTGACCTTTTTGTTGCCGTGGCTGGTACTGCATTCGCGGACGTCGCAATCAGGAACAGTGAGCTCCAGCTCGAAGAACGAATCTTCTTCCTCTTCTTCTCCTTCCTCCGCCGCTGCTACGTTGTGGAGTCCATCGTCAGCTTCCGCGAGGAGGCCAGGCATTCGGGGGGCTACGGTGGTGCTGGCGATAGGCCTCCGGAGCCAGAGCAGGTTCAGAGCTTCCATGGCGGGTGAAGATGAAAGACTGGATTCTCGAAGTCGAAGTTGCTGCGTCAGGGTTCGAGACAGAGAGAAAGAGAGGGAGAGGGAGAGGGGGAGGAGGGAGAGATGGGAAATGAGGCAGGGCGAGAGCTTTTGCACTTCGTTTTATGGCGATGTTTTCTGGTTGTTGCTGCAGAAGAGAGCAGCGAAAAAGAAAAGGAAAAGGAAAAGGAAAGGGAAGGAAAAGAAAAGAAAATGGCGCTTCGAGGAAAAAGAGGGAGAGAGGAAGAGAGGGAGAGACGCCCCTCTTCTTTTTTACTGCTTTTTGGAGAGAGACAAAGCTAAGCGCTGGTTGCCCTTTTTCTTTGTTTGGAGCTTTGTCCTGTCTGCTACGGACCACTAACTACATCAGCTGGAAAAATTTATCCACATATTAACTAGGTTAATTAAATAAATAAACTAATCAATATTGTTAAAGAGTACGAGATACTTTTCATGACCATGTATTGTACATGAGCTGGAAGCGAAGATGGAATCTTTTGCTCTCGGTAATACAGAAACTGAATTTGTGTCAGTGCAACTGAATTAGTGGATGCATATTTTCATTAAATTAGTTCAGTTTTATGATGTTAACCCGAGAGAGAGAGAGAGATTTTGGCTATATTCGGTGAGCTTGCCCCGAGAAAAATTGTCTACCATAAATTTGTAAATATCACATCGATGCCGACACTACGCGGTTCAATGATAAGTCTGTGTTTGAATCTTCTTTTTTACTATTTTCATAATTTTCTAAAAACTCAGTAACATTTAAAAGTTCGACTCAAAAATACATTCGCTTATTAAAATCCAAGACAAACCCACGTTAAGTATAATACTAATTGATGATGATCATATATGGAAATTTCCTTCTATTCTCTCCATAGTAAATAGATAAAGAGACTTATTTTTTTTTCTATGTATTAATCCATTTTGCTTGCATACAAATGTCATATCATCCTAACCAGCATAAACATCTTTTGTGAACATTCGCTATCATTATAAAAGTCATCAGATTACAATTTCCTTAGAATGTGCCGAAAATTCTTATGCTTATTATTTTATATTTCATTCTTGCGATGAATGCGATTTCAATTAGAAATCAAATCGATTTAGATTCGAAATGCACGCGGCCGGACGATATCAATTTTTTTATTTATCAGAATTTCGTTCGGCAATTCAATCAAATCGCGAGTCAACGGAACATACTCCGGTGATTAAATTAGTAATGTGATTATAGAATTAATCGAGATTTTAGACGAAACACACGGGCAGTCGGCACACATCCTCAATAATACTTATGTTTCCCTTTCCCTCGGATGTACTTTGGCCGGCCACTGGGTCCGTCACGTGGATGTACAGCGAGGGGTCACGTGAGCTCCTATTTACTCGTCGGTGAAACGCTTTGCAGATCCTAAGAGAGAGAAGCTACACGACGAGGAGGAGGAGGGCTCTATTTTAGCTCTTTTTATTTTTTTCCCTTTTTTTTTTTTTTTTTTTTTTTTTTTTTTTTTTTCAGGGCTCAGAAAGTCAGACATAGTTTATGAGTTGTCCAATGTCCGGTGTCCACTGCCCCCTCCACGCGCGGTCCCTCGCCCTTGGGTCAACCCCTCCATCATCCGGTGGTTGACCGTCATACCGGCCAACGCTTTTTTTTTCTTTTGTAAAAAAATATAAAAATTTTCAAATTATGTATACTCTAGTACATTTATTTAAATTTTTTATTTTTGCGACATTGCAAATCCTAAATTTACGCTTATATGACACTAGACTTTTTATAGCGACAAAAAAAAAATCATAAGTACACTCTAGCATCGCTTTTCTACTCTTATGTCATCAAAGTTAAAAACATGTATGGCCGTCTATGGTGATGTTAGAAGAAAAACGATGTCAACTTAGCAAAAATATGTCTACTCATCACATTCCTTTTCTTTTTCTTAACTCCCTCCTTTGTTTGCTTCCTTAATTTGAGGATGCCGACGGCAAGGGCAGCAGCGTTAAAGGTGGCGGTAGCAAGGGTGGTGGCAAAGACAAAGGAGGAAGAAAAAAAAAATATTGACAAAAGGTAAATGGGTAGTGCCAAGTCTAAATTTGGGACTTTTGCCATCATGGAAAAAGTTTAGAACAAATTTGTCACATAAATATAAGCCTAAGTTTTTTTGTCACAAAAAATTTAAGACAAATGTGTCATAAAGGTACATATTTAGGTAAATATGTCATATGAGTGCAAATTTGATATTTTTAGTGTCACAAAAAAGTTTCAAGTAAATATATGAAGTTTGGACTTTTTTGAAGGCTTTTACCTTTCTTTTTTCGTGCACTTTTTTTCCAATCTTCTTAGCATCATTCCACCGATTTTTGGGTCGTATTTGCATTCATCAAACGCCCAAAATAAGATGGAAGACGTGAAATCTTTAAAAGGAAAATGCTTTTCTTCTAGGACTCGGAGCGCGTGAGAGGTGTGAAAAGGTGAACGGAGATCCGTAACGTCCAATCCACCTCAAGAAGGTCGAAGAGAAATTTCTGAAAAGAGAACTGAAAAACAATAAAAAGAAGACCAGAAAGAGAATTAAATATTTACAAAAGTTATCTCAGCGTCAAATAAATAAATAAATAATGAAAGTAATTGTCAAGTTGGGGATACATTGGGGAGTGTAAAGCGTACTTTACTTTTGCAGGGTCCTAAAAGATACTGCTCGTCAGAAGGAAATGTAGCTCTTTAGCCTGTTTTAAAGCTCAATTGCTCATGGACCAACCCCCTTTAATAAAAACCCTTTTTTGACATGGGAGGTCCAAAGACTATACTTTGGCCCCCAGAAAAGAAAATAAAGATAGCTTAGGCTTTTTCTTTTTGTTATTTTTTCAAACAAAGAAAGGTTTGACCTGCTGGTGGAAGTTTGGTGCACTCGGCAACTTTTTCTCTTTTTATTTTTTTTTCCGGTTATTTACACCCCTTTTTTCCTTCTTTATTCCTTCTTTTTGTTTGCTTTTTTACCCAAAAGACGCGTTGAATAAAAACGGGTTTTTCTTCGCCATCAATCGAAAGAGCTCCTTTTTTCCCTTTTACATCTCCATCGGCACGAGGTATCAAGGGATTTTTACGAATGACATAAAGACATTGCATTTCGTAGTGAGAAAATTATTTGGTGAATTCGTTCGTTCGCAATTAATAAATAGAGGTGGCAATAAACATAATCATATATTGGGGGTAGAGACAGACAAATTTGCAGGGGAATATCTGGAGGGCTAGAGGGACGTGCCTTGTGCTTAGCAGCCTTTTGTGGTCCTAAACACTTTTTGTTCACTCTTTATTCATTTATTTTTTGGTCAGATATTTACTCTTTATTTAAAAGCTCGATCCAAACATATAAAAATGATGGGGGAAAATTACTCCTCGAAATCTATTAATCAGAAAGACTTCATTGGAGTGCAAAAATTTGGAATTGAATTGGTAAATATAAAATGTTTAGGATCAAACCGACATTTGTACAATATATTTACAATTGGTTAGATAATTTTTATTGGGATGAATGTAAAAATAAAATAAAATTCTCTCACATGTGAACATAATAAGGTAAAGTGAAAATCTGCTATTCCCCCTACGTAAAGAAAGAAAATGACACTTGGGTAACCGCGAAATTATGTCATAAGTATCTTTGCAAAATCCTACGTCTGGTGTGAAATGATGATTACAAGGGCTTTGGAATTTGTTTCTGGCTTTATCAGAAAAAGAGAGAGACCAAGTCCCCCACCATCATCATTCGTTTCCTCCTTGTTGTCGTCTCAGGTGGACTATGATTTGGCGATATTCCGAGTCTTTTTTTATCATATTCCTAAATAACTAAAAAAAAAAAAAAAAAAAAAACTGTTTCATGACTTTTCTTTGTACTTGTCTTTCGTTTTTATGGTTCGTTTGTCGGTTGTTGCCCTTCAATTTTCACATTTGGCTGGCGGATCAAACGGTTCCCGTCAACAATTATCTCCCGAATTATCTCCCGAATTAGCGCAAAAAATTGAAATAAATTCTCAAATACGTTGATTAGTTATATACTTAACGTTTTGATTTTATTTATTAAGCCCGAATATTCATTTTTTTGGCCTATTAAGCCTCGAGACCATTTTAATGTTATTCGAGTACAACACTCAATTTTTATTTGTTGATTTGGAAAAGGGACGCGGAATGTCATAAGTGAGTCACGCGTGGCTTTCCGAGCTTGAAGTTTTATTGGAGCTAGTTTAGGATTTGTTTGACCGATAAAGGTTAGCATTGTAGTGTCACGATATACACGGGATTAGCATTTCATTCTTTGACCCAACGACTACTCCCAATTGCTTATAATTTTTTACTCTGGCCGACCAAAAGAATTGATATTTTTTTCATCCACTAGTTTCTCAGCTCATTCTATTCCATTGTACTAGATATGTAAAATGTTAATAGCCTGGGTATCATCATATTTTTCTACTTTTCCGTTCTTTTGTTCATCAAAATAGAAAAAGAATAAAAATTCATGTGATAACGTTAGTTAATTTTTATTTTATTTCCTGGATTAGAAAAGTTAATAGAGAATAGATTTTGAAAAGAAACAAAAATAAAAAAAAAATTGACTTCTTTGTTCTTAGGGATAGAAATAGAAAAAAATTGAACAATTTTTTTTTTCAAAAATGAAAATGTTACCAAACGTACCCTAATTCAATTGTGTGACCCTCACTTTTAGTAAAAAAAACAAAAGCCTAAGTTTTAGGGCTCTTGCACTTGAATATATCCGATCTATTACTGACTAATTCAATATCACTTTTTTGAAATTCTCATAATCGTTCCCAAATGAAAAGCTGCAAATGCCAAGAAGTTGCTGTGTCAGCTTCGGACTGGTTTCCCTTGCCAAAATATAATTCTTAATCAGGAGAAAAAACATTGAATCTATCCACGAGGAATGGGTCGAGTTAACTATCCCCGAATTCACTGTTCATTGATAAATCATGTGGGGATTGACTTGATCAGTGGAATAAACTCGCAATTTTAGTCGAGTTTTGGTTCTTAGCCGACATCGAAGGAAACATCCTTAGGTGGCACGAAAGCTATCTTCACTTTTGCAAATTGACTGCATTTGGTTTGAATGGTTTTGAGGCACGTTCACATGACTCCGTCCAGAAACCTTTTGGGTTAATCGAACGGCATGTATGCAGGTTGGCCTAGTGATATATAGACGCGATTAATGGCTAGAACGGGCCCAGGGCCGAGGCCATCAACGAGCTCGCCTCATCGACCCCGAGCATAAGGAGGAAACAACTCGTCCAGACCCACGACTTGCACCTCTTGGGATTTCTACAAAAACCAGGGCCGAGGCCATCAACTAGTTTAGTTTTTCCTCTTTCAAGTCTTGTTTCATTTTTTTTTGGGTGTAGCAAACAAGTAAATTGAAGATGTCTGCAAGTTGATGGGTTGTTATGGAACGTAGGGAGGACATGATTTTAATGTTTCACTGTTGATATGCAATTCTCATCGGTACCACAATTGAGATATTGGGAGAATCAAATCGTTATTGAAATGTAAATGTCTCATCTTGATTGACTAGACCTCATGTAAGATAAGCTCTTTTTATCCTGTGGATACTAAAAACAGAGATAAATTATTTCGATATTTGATTCAAAGACATGGCTTGATATCTTTTTTAGTGGACGGACGAGGAATGAGCTCCCAGCATAACTCATTGAGTACGGAGCACGTTCCCTATGGTAGATATCAAGCTACAAAAATCCTCCAACATTGTATGTATGGGACAATAAGGAAAACATACACTCGTATTTTAGAGCATTACTTGCAATTAATGTGGCTAGTTGATGGAAGAGGAGATGGGATAAATACCATTAGATAGATGGGAGAATTACCAAAAAAGTTCTAAACCTATTACAATTGTGTTAATCCAGTCCTAAATCTTTTGTAATTATATCAAGTCAATCAATTTAACAAAATTTGGATGACTAGCATTGATGTGGACGTCAATTGGTGATGGCTGTCCGACGAATGCTAACATGGTATTTTTAATTTTTTTTCAAATTTTTTTTATTCTATTTTTTCTTATCTTCTCTTTCCTCTGGCCGATTAACGCTGGCTAGAGGCAAGGTTAGCCTCATTAGCCAATGGCAACATGCGACCTAGCTAGATTTGGCAATGGTGGTCTTGCCCAACCATGCAAGGGTCGACCTCACTAGTTGTTAGCAAAGCTCCTTGCCCAAGGATGGCTGGTGACGTCGAGCCTCGCCAGATCTGGCGATGACGGTCTCACCATCATTGGGCGAGGCTCGTCCTCACTAGTCGTTGGCAGGGGTGAGCCTCGCCATTGTCTGGCAAGTCGCCTAACCAGCTAGAGGAAGGAAAATATGGAAAAAAAAAAAAAAAAGAAGGAAAAAAGGAATTTAAAAATTCAAAAAATATTAGAAATTTTTAAAAATAAAAAATAATTACCAACATCTACATTGGTACCAACCGGTCAAATTTAGCTGGATGAATTGAATTGATATAATTACAATAGGTTTAGGACTGAATTAGCCAAAAAAATGTTTAAGACTAAGTTAACACAATTACAATAGGTTTATGATTTTTTGGTAATTCTTCCAAAGAAAGAATATGATTATAATCAAAGGGTTTATGTATAAATAATGGATATCTACCGTTAGATGAAAAAAAGATATATGGGAAGATAGGACATCCACGGTTAGATAAATGGGAGATGTACAGTTGTAATCAAAAGGGTTTATATATAATGGGGGTCTCCTCCTTAACCACAAATTTCTAAACACAATGTTAAGAGTTCATAGCTTCTTCCATGATTTCTTTATTTGGTGCTCACCAAATTCCATCACCTCTTGATGATTTCAAGCTATCAGTCGCATATCCCCGTTGTCAATACGTAAGACGTATATCTCGGGCAATATGCTTTCTTGCAGTTTGTATTTTATCATTTTTTTTCTTTTGTGAAATAAAAAGACATGATTTTTCCTTGGACTTGCACACACGTGGGATTTGGAATACTACCCAAGTAAATGGGTTAGATGTACAAGCATGCATCCTACCGATAGACCCGTTAAATGGGTTAATTGAGTAGGGTGAAAAATAATCTGATCCAAATCGACTCATTTAACTTATTTTGAACTATTTACATGTAATAAAAATTCAACGACCCATACCAAACTAGATTCAACCCGGCCCAACCAATCCACATTACAAAATCACATCTATATTTAATTCAACCAACGAAAATTCATATCCACCCACTTACGGCGCCAACTCAACTAAAAAGTAAATTGCAAAAGAAGTAACATGACAAATCAATGTACAAGCAATTGAATTTTCCAAACATCGTAACTTTCATTGAATTTACTCTCTCGAAAAAAATGCAAAAGAAAAAAAAAAGGAGGATCGCATAACAAAAATCCATAATACAAAATTCTATAACATTAAATAAAATAAGCCAAATGGCTTTTTGAAGCCCGACACTAGTTGATGGATCGATTATACATCTCTTTCAACTTCACCATCTTCACAGCTCACAAGTTCAGGCCCCATACGCTCAGTTCACAAGCTTAGCAAATTCCACGCAAGAAAAACATGCTCTATTTCTATCGAATATAAAAACAAACACTCGATGTGCAAACTTAGAGAGCTAGTATGCTCATGCAGAACACTCCCGTGTGGTCATAATCGTCTCAATGAAGAAGAGGTTGGCATCACTGAGTCCTGCCAACCCTCAAATCACACCTGAAAATTCAACTGCCAAAAAAGATAATCCCGCTAATTTCTATGTTCCAAAACAGAGCACAGAGAAAAATTGCTTCGCTGACAGAAAAATTCGATGACAGGAACAATCCTGAGAGGGACTGGAGCTCTTTTCGGTACATCTGCAATCTCTTCAATTGTTCTTCCTCTTGAATGAAGGCCTGCCATCATCTTGTCCTGCAAGAACTTTATATTTTGATGTGTTAAAACAAAAGCGTCAGGCCTCTGATTCCAACAGCTTCAAAAGAACCAGACCTGGACCATCAAATCAAGTACTATTAGCGCCATAAAATTCTTGCAGAGAAATAAAGCAATTATTCACAAAAGTATCGCGTCTTACATTACTCAAAATCAGAAAATCCGGAGAGAGGATGACATGAAAGCCAGTTCTCCAGGACAAAAAAGTTTAGCGAAGACAATTTTCGATGAACTCAATACGTGAAAAAATAACCCCAAAAAAGGGGAAAACAATAACTCACAAGGCATGGTAGGAAGGAGCTCACCAAACAAATTGAAGCCCAATTCATCGGCTTTTTAATAAAAATATGCCGGTTAGGTCACCAGCGAAAGGAAAAAAAAAGGAAAAAATATATTATTAAAAATTACTCCAACAGTATCAATAGTGTCATGTCGGTCAATGCCCATGGTGTCATGTAGGCTAATTGACATTCACGTTAACAAAATCAGGTCAAAATTGATTTGGAAATATTGAATTGACATTGGATCAAAAGATTTATGATTAAATTTACACAATTAAAGTGTTTATGACTAAATTGGTATAAATGACTAAATTAGTATAAATGTGATAGGTTTAAGAATTTTTTGATATTTTTCCCAACTTTTGCATTATAGGGCAATGCGGCCATACTATGCAATTAAAGGACTTTCTTGATAATTAAGTTGAAAATCTAGTTTAAGTTTTGATTTCTACCCAATAACGGTTGGAAAAATCAATCTCATGAAAGTATTGTAGTTCAATAATGTTGAGTGGAGAATAAGAAATTAAACACTCTCATGAAACAAAAAGGGAGACAACTTCGCCTTGGAGAGACGAATTTTGCCCTTCTTCCTTGGGTACGCATTATTCTCACAATTGAAGCCTCATTAGGGTGGAGATTCACCCCTTGCTTCCAAAATGCCTATTTCTTTGGCACCTGAGAGAAGGAGAGGGATCAGACGCTCTAATTTTTACCCCTCGAAATGAGTATTTTACCTAGGAAGCAGGAACATACTTTCATCCGATATACAGATAATTAGATACCCTAAGTTTTAAATGAAAGTTAAAACTAAGCTGATTTTCCGTTGTGATCGCGATGCTTCACTTGGAAAAAAGAGCATTCTACCTTATGATGCCTTCGTGATGAATTCGTCATAATGACATCATGGTCTATGTCGTGAAAAATAGAGGAAAGATATACCATGGGCCATCGGACCACAGGCCCACCGGTTTAAAGGAAGATTGGAAGGTGAGAGCATATTCCGAAATTTGTGCTCTTGTTCTAATCAACGACACGAGGAAAACAGCATATTCCAATTCCATCAGTCGCCACCGACGCTTCAGCGACGCTCTCGGCATTTTTCAGTTCTGAATACCGCGCACCGGTCAATCCTGCCTGCACCATTTCCACGACTGCCTCCGGAGTTGTCCTCGCCGTCGCCGGAGTTCGGACCTCGGTAACTGAAATTTCTCTCTTCTTCTGTCTCTGCCTAAGCGCTACGACTCTTCGTATGGTTCAATTTGATGATTGTTCTGTTTGTGTGCCTGGGCGATCGGGACGAATCTCCGGAGCGTGTCATTGTGTATGGATTTGCTGAATAGAATTCGAATCTCGTATGCCTGGTTTGTGCCCAACCGCGTATAGGTTTGCGAGTCCGAGTCGGGTGGGTTGTCAGGGGGCGAGCTCAAATGGGGAAAGGTGGTTCTCCAGTTTCGCTCTCGAGAGGCAAAACTGCATTATGCTCATCGTTTTAAATGACTCAATCGCAGGACGTCTTTGCGAGCTAGCTAGTTGTTGCTTTTAGAATGGCAGGAGAACATGCGTGAAAAACTTGCAAGTTCATCGGGGTTCACCATTTCGTATTGGTTGCTTCTGGACTTTGGTGGATACAAAGCACTTAGATAAGAAAAGTCTGGAAGTTTGTCCTATTTTTCTCGTGTAATATGAAATTGGTACTTTGAATGCTGAATGCATTCCGATTGAACATGTTTGACGAACATCCTCAAGACTGCTCATTGGTAATATACCGAATCTCACTTACCTTTCACAGCTGGCGCAGTTTTTCGGGTCGGTTGCTTGAATACTTAAGAGAAGATGGAGGGCAGCGGCAACGATTCACGTGCAGCCGGTGAAGATAACCTCGGGTGGATTAGTTACGACAAAAATATGGATTGCTCCAGAATGCAAGGTTTAGTTCATGAAGATGTGCCGTTTGAGCTCCTCTCATATGAGCACCTAATGCATCTCGACCATTTGATCTCGTGATGTGCGGAAATCATGGGAGCCCATCAAATTGGCAGGTCAGTTCTTTCTCTCTCTTTCCGTGTGGGTGATTGTATCAGTTTTCTATAGCGGCACGAAGTTCTTTCAGTAGATTTTCTCTGCATCTCTTAAAATAATTTGTAATTTTGACTAGAATACTTCCGCGATATCATGACATAACCCTGTCAGTTTTGGACTGCAATGTGCATAAGTAGCACTCACTCTTTAACTTTTTACGTAATGAGCCCATCATTTCAAAAGAAATGTTCTAACATATGCCTACCTATGTGGCCCAATTGAGGACATCCGTGGCATGTCCGCCATGGATGTGCTCTATGAAATGTGTGTATTTCCTGTTGAATCAAACAGAACTATAGGGGTTCCTTGCGATCCTCGTCACTCCAATAAGCTGGGACACTTGAAATGTTTAGTCTGGTTGTTTGCTTTTGAAGGGCTGTGGCTTTGGGACATTCGGTTTAGTTTGAATTTGGGCTGGTGGTCTTTTCTTGGAGCTGGTTGTACTTGGGGTTGGGCTGATCTTGTGATATCGTACATCACTCAGTTTGTTTGGGCTTTGCGGTGTTTCTTGGATGGGGCCGATTATATTGGGTGAAATTGTATTGATTTGAAAAACATTTTCTCGAGAATATAGAAAATTTCATGTCTTTAGACCCAAAAAAAAAAAAATCTAAATATTTTTTTTTGATCTATGATATGGTGGTGATTGGTTTCACAATGGATTGGCTTCCACTTTAAAATTGGGGATTAAATAGATAGGGTTAATTAAAAACCGACCCCGTTTGTCCTTGAATCAATGGTGTTATTATTGTTATTTTTATAGTTTATGCTATAAAACAAATTTTGTAAAAGTGTATATATATATTTTGGGCCGGTTTCGTTGGTTCGGTCCAGTTGGTAAAGTTCCACTTTAGCAATTGAGAAGTGGATTGATTCTCGAGTTGGAACAAAACCATGCACATGCACATGCACATTGTAGTTGAAGATCATTTTAAAAAAATGTTTCCAAAACTCTTTTAATTTTCAATGTTAGTTTTGATTGGGTTTGTATTAGGTGGGATTGGGTTTATGTGCTTTTTTGGCTTGTACCGGGATGTTTGTCCCCATATCCACTAATCCAAAGGGAAAAAAAGGAAAGACAATCTTAAGATAGCACTCTAATGTTCTCCTAACATCATGGACGGTCTCCTTCATCATCCCCCTCCTTCTTCTGGAAACTACATTATGATCTTTTGATATCATCGATTTAAATTAGATATAGATAGAAAATTAGATCGGGGTGCTCAGAATAGAATAGAATTTCCCCCCGTTTCCTCGGGAGATAAAAAAATCATTCCGCGGCGGGGCAAGCGCACGTGCCTATCGCACCTGCCCCCTCTCCTCTCGACACACCTGCCCCTTTCCCTCGGTTTCCGTTTCCGTAACCCGAGCCTCCCGAGGCAAGCTCAGCTCGGGACCTACGCGCCTCTCAACGGCCTAGATTTCATCTCGCCCAACGCCCAAACCTTCCCCCCCAATTCTCTTGTCCTTGTGAAACCCGCCATTGGAAAAAGCCGAGGCGCACGAAAGACAGACGCTCTCTCTCTCTCTCTCTCTCTCTCCTCTTTTCGTGGCGGAGATCCATGGCGGCAGATCACGCAGGAGACGCGGAGCCCTCGCTGATGGAGAAGATCCACGGCCCCGAGCTGTCCTCCGCCTCCTCCTCCTCCGATTCGGACAACGACAAGCCCTCCGCCGTCGAATCCGCGAAATCGAAAGTCTACAGGCTCTTCGGCAGGGAGAAGCCCGTCCACAAGGTCCTCGGCGGCGGCAAATGTAATCTCTCTCTCCCTCCCTCTCTCGATGGATTTGGATGAGTGCGTTGTTAGATTCGCGGATTCGGAATTTCTCTTTTATTCGAATCGCGTAATGTAGCTGACTTGCGGAGAGAGGAATGGCGGATTCGATAGGAATGGGCTCGAGTTGGTGTCGGGGTAGGTCGGGGCGAGACCGCACGCGGGAAATGAGTGCGATGAGATTGTCGCCAGTACGAGTTTGTAAGCGTCGATTGGTTTTTATTTCTTGCGTCTGGATGACGTTATGCCTGCAGAGGAAAAGATTAGAAAATGTTTTGAGGCCTGAGATGAGTTTATTTTCCTTTGCTTAAATAACTGGTGTTTGATTGGTGGTGGAATGTAGCGTGACATTGTTATTCGGTAGTATACGATTGAATAGGGAGGAATGGATTGAACGGGTTGTAGATCGCGATGTTTCCTCGTGTATATTACTGTTTCGTGGCCTGTTGGTCGAGCAGATCGACCATATGCAGTTAGGCACGGGCATGACGGTATCCATATGATATTTATAGATGCCACTTAAAAGTCGAATGTTGCTTAGTTGGCAACAAAATGTGGCATACCGCACCGAGGCAGGGTTAGTGATTACATTTGGGTTATAGGTGATCCGCATTGTTTTTTTTTTTTATTTTGGATTTTTGATTGTTTGGTTTTTAACTTGGTCGATTTTTCTTGAAGAGTTTGCATTTTCCATTACTAAGGTGTATTTCCTTGAGAGTTCCCCTTGCTCTATGTCAGTGCAGTAGGGATCATCTCAGACAAAGCATTGATGTACGTTGTACTTCCTGATATGGGTTATATAATATATGAAGATAAAAAATTGTCGGACCACAATTTTTTAGCCCCGCCCTCCTACCCATAGAAAAAGAGGAACAAAAAGATGAAGACCTTATTTTCCAAAGTTACATTTTACTTCCCAGGCCAAATTAGAAGTTTTGTGGCCTTTTTGGATTATTTTTTACATTTTACCTTTCACTTAATCATAATCTCTTGACCCACGCACTTCGGTTCTTTTACATCTGAAACACTTGAAACTTTCACAAAATGCACATGTTGATATGTAGGTTCACATATAATAATTTGATATTTATTTGAAATTTGAGTAATATTATATTTTGCGTTTGCTTGCAAATAAGCTGAAACAAGTAGACCCTTAGACTACAGTCATAGTGAATTTCTTAAGTTATCCTCCCATAAGGGCAAAAGCTGAAAATATCTCGTTTCTTTGCATGGCTAAATTATTCTCTTTTAATGGGCTTCCTTTATTGCAGCTGCTGATATTTTCCTTTGGAGGGACAAGAAAGTCTCTGCTGGTGTCCTGGGCGTGGCCACTGCAATATGGATTCTCTTTGAGTTGATGGAGTACCATCTGATCACTCTTGTTTGCCATATTTTGATCGCCATTCTGTCAATTATATTTCTGTGGGCTAGTGCATCCACACACATCACAAAGTAATTGTTGATATTTTGAATATCCATCTTGCTCATGTAATTTCTCTCTTCTTTTTTTGTCCTGACTTTACTCTTTCTCTTGCTTAGGTCCCCACCTAACATCCCAGAAGTTCAACTTCCTGAGAAATGTGTGCTGGAAGTAGCTTCTGTACTGAGATTTGAAGCTAATCGAGGGTTGGCTCTTCTGAGGGAGATAGCATCAGGGAGAGAACTAAAGAAGTTCCTAGCTGTGAGTTGGTTATTTCTATGGTATAGTGTTTTGAATTTCACTTTTCTAATCAGGGCATTATTCCTGGACAAAGAGCAGTTTCCGTTTGTTCCAATTTTTTTGATAACCCAGGTGCATGACATCTGTTTGTCTCTCTTTGAACAATGCTAAGGTACTGAAAAAGAACATGTTTAAGTGTAAGGTAGCGAAGATCACATTTGTAAATGAGTGGGATCCATTCATGAAGTGGTTGGCCTATTTCATCTAGCGAACTCAGTAGACAGAATTCAGGAAAATGTGAACATTTAGCGATTCTCTAGTTTAAATTGTCAGATGTTGTAAAAGCCACAGAAGCAGGGCAGGTGATCATTAGGCCTTACAATGTCCAACTAATGATTTAGGACGCAAAATTAGAGTTCACTGGATACATTGCAGTTCCCTAGACATATTTGGCCCTCGATGGGTGTATAAACCAAATGCTAATGCTGTGTCTATCAGTTCATTGCAGGATTGTGGGTTCTCTCCATGGTCGGGAGTTGGTTCAACTCTGTTACCTTGTTTTACATAAGTAAGCTAACACTGCCTTAAAACCTATTCATTGCAAAACTACTGTTCTACGGCTTCTGACAGTCTTTTTTAAATTCTTGAACAACAGCTTTTGTTTTGCTACACACTGTCCCTGTGTTTTATGAAAAGTACGAAGATCAGGTTGATCCGTTTGCGGAGAAGGCAATGGTGGAGATCAAGAAGCAGTTTGCAGTTTTCAATGAGAAGGTCTTGAGTAAAGTGCCGAGAGGACCTTTCAAAGACAAGAAGAAGGATTAGTCGGGGGTTGTCATACTAATTTCACTGGGTTCATGGCGAAAGCGAAATGGGAGGTTTTTTTGGCCGGTGTCTGGTCCTGTTTACCCGGGTTTCTTATATATTAGATACTGCTACATCTTTACATGCATCGACGAGTTATATATGTCAGACATCTTCTAAATCTTACTATGCTCTTCCATCTTTTTTGCACGCTTGGTCGTTGGGACTTCCTCTCAAGCAAGCAAAAGGATGGTTTGAAAAGGAAAATTGCTATCATGCCTCTTGAAGATTTTATGAACTGATTATTTTCCTAATCACGCTCTTTGAATGTTGAGTTTACAGTCTTGCCATTTTTAATCTAAATTTTTCCTGTTCCAACACTGCAATTAAAATATATAATTAAGATGAGATGGGTGAGTCTGAATTGCATGTTACCAACGTAGTCTTCTTAGAATCATCAGTTGATTTTCTTCTTTTTTTAATTGGAAAGTTGAGGAAGCAAGATATATTTTCTTTTTCATGGGGGGTGATTTTTTTAAAATTATGGATCAAAATTTAAATTAGTAAGTACACGGTGGCGATAATCTAACTCGGGACCTTGCCATCTGGAATCAACTCATCCCATTTAAACTAGGAGTTAGGTTGCATTTGGAAGGATTTTGGAAGAACTTCTTTAAAGGCCTTAGACTCAAGGTAAATGGTTTTTGAACTTTTCTTCTTTGAAGAGTTTTGGAAAGATACAATTACATTTCTAAAGGTCTTTTAATTCCCGAAGAGCTATGGACTTTTATTATCAGATTGTTAATGCATTTTTTTCCAACTTTACCCTCACTAGATTTTCATAATTCAAAAAAATGCCCTCACCGTATGTGATGAGCCAAATTTGATCAATCCTAACATCGATGTCACCATAAGTTTGATGGAGGATATTGGAGATATTTAGATACCTCTTAGAAATATTTAAAAATTTTCCTCAGATTTTCTATATTTATCTTTTATTATATATTAATTTGATTTTCTTAGATAGTCATCTAATAAAGCTTATACATAATAAAGCTTATATATAAGCTCTCCATATACCTCTTTACATACATTGAAATACACTAAAAAGAACTTCTCAATCCTTCTTCCGCATTATATTCTCGACTAGCTTGCTAGTCGCATTGGTTTTTTTTTTTTTTCTTAAAAAAAACAAAAGTTGCTTCTTGATGTGAATCGTTGCGGAAAGATCATTTTATGAAGGCGTGAATGGTGCGAATTACAAATCTTGACCTCCACTTGAACCTGTGATTAGCAACTTTTGTATGAACATAACCTATTGATGAACCCATGTCAACTAACCAACCTTATAGACGCCACGAGCGAAAGAATTTGCTATCTCACTCAATAACGCCATAAGGGAATCAAGTTCTCAAAAGAACAATAGAAGAAAACCTCTCAATTTTATTTCAAAAAATATATATATCTCCTCCAAAGAAATTGAGCCAGCCCTTAATATAGGCTTGCTACACAAACTCTAAAACCAACTCTAGGGTTCAGCCAAATCAGCCCCAAGATCCTAATTTAGTTTGGTTACAATTTAGGAGATGTAATGCTTTTTATTCTAGAATATGCCTAAATAGGAAGATAATTTTATTGATTTGGTCAAAATATTTAATGACTAGATAATCAAATTGCATCAAGATATTCAAGATTTTTCAAAATTCAATCCAAAGTTATCTCCACGCCAAAGATCACACCAAGATTTTCAAAATTCTTCAAGATTCGATTTTGGCGATCACAAACCATGACACAACTTACACTAACATCTTGACTGAATTGCTTGACCCACAACAATTGACACAACAACTCGCATACACAACAACTTACACTAACATCTTGACTGAATTGCTTGACCCACAACAATTGACACAACAACTCGCATCAACAGCTTGCTTGAATTGCTTAGCCCACGCTCGAGTGATCAAACTAGTCAGAATAGACAACATGTCCACATCACTTCTCGATGAATTTTAAATTATAATTTATCAAATCCTATTTGCATTCCCAAAAATACTATTTCCCCAAAAAGCCCAAACAAAGCGAGATGCGCCCATTCCCAATCCATGTCCTTGAATACCAGTTTGTACCAAAATGCCTTCAATCCGTCATCTTAACAAACAATTCAATTGAAAAAGTATTTTTAAAAATGTACTCTTGGATGGTTATGCATGACGAGCAGACAAAGGGTTGATGAAAGTTGGCCTTACACTAGACGCATTTAGATGTAAAAAAAGATAACTGTTTTCGAGTACCATCCTGCACACAGGTGACATGGCCGTCGCCAAAGGACACCCCACAACCAAAACCCAAGCAAATCATCTTCCTCGTCATGTCCAATCTTTGCTTTTGATCATCAATAAATGTCCGACCAAAGAAGGTGTGGCAGATATAGATTAACAGACATCCAACTGCAAATACTAACTCGGCTTTCAATACCAGAACCTAATCATCCTTCCAACTTGGATATAGATTAACAAACATCCCCCTGCAAATGCTAACTCAGCTTTCACTACTAGAACTATTGGCAGAGAATCAGCAAGCATAAAAATTCCATCCCTTGACATAAATACCTTTCATCAGACAAACATCACTCCTCACTCTTCCAACTTGGATGGCTGCGAACTTGCAGAAAATACTGACTTTGATGTTTATACAAATGCAGCATGAGTAGTGACACAAACCACATAATAGAAAATCCAGGATCAATACTATCTATAACTAGGAAATCTCTAAGAGAAATAAGAAATACAATGATCTTATATTCCGATTTCGAATTTCGATTTCCGTATCAAAATTTGAGTGATCGCATCCACAAACAGCATCAATACAATGATCTTATATTTCGATTTCGAATTTCGATTTCCGTATCAAAATTTGAGTGATCTCATCCACAAACAGCATCAATTAGAAGCTAAAAAAGATTCCAATTTTCAAAATCTCTCAGCAAGTCTTGCGCTCACAGCCCGGAGCTTCGAGTACACCTTACCGGCCGGCGAACCCAGAATTAAACTACAGAGCGAATCCCTAGCAATCTTGATATTGGCGAAAGAACCCAATATGTGGATCTTAGAATCCGCAATCACGATCCTCGTCTTCGTCGCATTCTCGATGGCGAACTTCGTCTTACCTCCTTTGCCCGACAACCGACCGATGGCGCGCGACAGGTGCTCGCCCCGCAGGGTCTTCACGTCCTTGATCTCGAAGGACTCCACGTAGAGCTCGTCCAGCCGCAGTAGCGCGACGGCGTCGGGGACGTCGAACCCGAGCATGAAGGCCTGCACGAAGTCGGCGCACTTCTGGAGGTTGCTGACGTCGGGGGTGTCGCGCCGCGTCTTGAGCTCGACCTTGCGGGCCTTGAGGTTCATACGGATGTCGATCTTCATGTGCTCGTACACCGGCGCGTAGATGTCCATCCACGACTTCTTCAGCGGCGAGTACCGGTGCGGCGGGACGGAGACCTTGCGGAACTGGACCCGCCCGTCGGACATCTCCTGCGCCTTCAGCGGCGCGAACAGGGGCTTCGCCGGCAAGCTCGGCTCCGCTGGCGCCGGCGCCTCGACGTCCATGGAGGCGGGAGACGGCAGAGGCTCCATGGCGAATCTGTCCTTCCGGCGAGCTCCGCTCTGAGAAATCCGACGGAAGATGAAGATCGAAAACGACGGAAGCAGAATCGAATTGATACGAGAATTCTGGAGCGAGCGATTTTACCTCGAAGATCGGAGAGGAATCGAATGGACGGCGGCAGCTCTCTCGGCCGGCGCGGCGCGAAACAGCGGCGGAGGCAGGAGAGAGAGAGAGGAGCGAATCGGGGTTTTAGGGTTTTGAGGGTGCGGAGACATGTGAGAATTTATACAGTCGGATTCTCGGACCCGGATCTGGAAGAAGTTGGGCTTTCGTGATGGGCCGGGTTTAATTCCTGAGCTGGGTTTTTCCCATCTGTTTAAGTCTGTTTGTCTGAGATTTCAAGCATAGATTGATGATTATTATATTTTGAATATTTTTTGCATAGTTGTTATCAAAATAACATAATTGTTATTATATTGATCATTTACTTGATGTTCGATATTCGATTCATTAGTCATATGATATGTGATTATGTGGGATTATTATGATTGGTTTAATCTTTATATAAGAGTTATTAATAAATTTAGTTATAATTTATATAATAATTTAATTATCATTAATAATCTAACGTAATTAAGTGGAAGAAAAGGGACAGGTATTTTGAGAATAGCCATTACACATGGGAATCATATGATAGCTATCATAGATTTTGTCCGTGATGGGGATTGTGTTGTGATAGTTATTTATGTAGGCAAACAATATAGCTGATAGTCAATTTAAATCAGATTTACTATGCAAAAATCATTGCTGCAACCAAACGTAATGTGAATTGTGTTTCTGGGCAATGAACAAGCCTAGAAATGTGTTGTGAGCGACCTCCAAAACTATCCAAGCCTAGACTTGTCTAGTCATCACCTTTGATCATAAATGCGTACTTCCAATTTCTTAGAAATGTGTCTTGTTTTGGGTCACATGTTGTTATTCTACTTCGTGCTCTTGATTTGCACAACGACAAAAGACATTGAATTGGACAACAATAAGGGTTACTATAATATGATTTCTTGATAATATACATGGGGTATCCACTCATGATTGGTTATAAAATTGATAATTACCACAATATGATATTTATTTTAAATAATCACACTTTATGCGCTTAACTTGTAATTATAAGTAAATCATTAAAATCAAATAACTTATAAGGGTGTTAATGCAGAGCTTCAAGAGCTCTTGCGGCCAAGATTGGAATGGACCTATAAAGCAACAAACAAATGAAGATGTGAAGACTGTTGGTTTTACTCATGAGACAGGAGTTTATTTATTGAGAAGACTCGAGAAAAGCAAAAGCTATAATGGTAATTATATCTACTACTTTCTTCATCCCAATCAATTCTCAGAACTAATTTGTTCGCGATTAATTCTCTTGTTACTTTATAAAACCTTATAAGAGCCTGAATACATGTATGGCAACTCCATATCGGATTAAAGAGTGAAGACGTTGAATATTCAAAGAATTAGCATGTCTTCATATTAGCTCAGAGAAAGGCATTTCGATGTACTTTTGTGTTCATGTTAGACGGTGACTTGCACGTTACACAAGATAGCTGTAAAAAAAAAAAAAAAGATTGAAAAATACGTCGGCCATGCACATGCGGGGCAAAAATATCATTAAAGTCGCTATAAGTCTCTCAAAGTAGGACCTTCATTTCAATCAAAAAGTACTTTCCAAGCTAAAAAAAATCTCCACAATTCAGAGAATGAGTGATCCCTTCTACTTGTACTTTCCAACCTTAAGTTGACTGATGATGAAGAGGATGTGATCCAACGCCGGGTGATCAAAATAACCCACACCCGATATCCTCCTAAAATAGAATTCTTCCCCCTAATGTTAATCCAAAATCAAGAAAAGTAAAATAATAAAAGGTTGTCGTCATCCCAGGCATGTAGATTGTAGGTTGTAATCCAACGCCGGGAGATCAAAATAAATAGGTGAAGCGGTAAAAATATTTGCAATGATAGGTTAGTAGGGGATCTATCATTGCATAGATTAGTTATAATTCGAGATACAAGTTTTATTTCCACGTGATATTTTTTAGCGCCTATCTGTCTTGCGATTCTTGATTCACTAAATTAAAAGGCGATGGTACAATTCAAACTAACCTAAAGCTAACATATAGCCCGTTTGGGATAATTTCAAAAGAAATTCAAAAAGATTTCAAGCCTTTTTACTTCTTTTATTTTTTTATTTTTTGAGTAGACCTTGAATTAATTAATTGGATTGCTTAACGAAAGATTACAAGGATCCACAGGCGCCAGTGAATTCAACAACTTAATTTGGAATTTTGATCCGAATTCATGTAACATTTAAGAAGAACGAATATCATGCATCAATGCTATTTATTTCTCCCGTGCACACACCATAATCACTATTACGAAGGAATATTGTTGTGCATAAGATAACATATCTGCATGTGTTTCGCTATGGTCTACAATACGAGATGAAATCAGTGGCCTAACTACCAGTAATATTCAATAATTAGTAGCGTCGTATAAAAAAGTCGCAAGACTTTTTGTAAAAGCAAATTGTAATCGTACTGAGTTTTTTACGATAGAAATTTATTAGTCCTGTGAAAACGCTTATTTATTGGAGATACACTTTTGCACTTCTTTAATATTAAAAGCTATTTATCTATTATGAACAAGTTGCTAGTTTGATGTAAAATGTTCCTATATTCACAATATAGCTCAATGATGACTTTTTGTGTCTCTTTACAGTGCTTGAAAGACTAGATTTATAGCATAAAACTGCTCCGTTTTGATGCCAACTGCTTTCTTTTCTACGAAACCAATGTTTTCATATTCTCAGATGATCGATCCAGAGATGCATAACTTCAGGGGCCATGAAGAGGAGATTCGTCCTTGTTGATAGTCTTCGCAACACTCTAGGATGGAGTAGCTTTGGGATAGGCCCATAACCTGGAGACAGACTGATCATCCGAATCACTATCGCCATCATCACTATCCGAAGAACAAAAGTCACCGAGCAGATAATCAACCACCTGAAAGAAGATGCACGCATGACTTTAGCATCTCCGTCGTCATAGTTCATACTATAGTACAGATGTAAGAGAAAAAAAGTTAAAAAGACTCTGGAAGCAAGGCCAATACATTACTAACTAATTGTTAGAGGTCATCCCCACCAAGCCTATATAGCTGATAGTGCAAAATCTCTTTCAGAAACTCACTTTCAAGGAAAACATCAGCATAGTTTATTCACGAGAGAAACTTTCCCATTTATCTTTTGTCCGTTACGTTCTTTTCATTTTGGCGACAGACATAGGGGTGCAGGACAACAGGAACTGAATACCCAAGCTATTCTATGCACACATATCATCAAAGTTAGAATGGTGCATCTTCAGTCATAAGGAGGAGGAGCAAATATTTTAACAGGTAATATTATGGGTAGTGAGACATCAAAGGAGACACAAGGCTCGGAATATGTCAGAAAATTGAGAAACACCTCGATGCAGAAGAATGTCTATGGAAGAGTTACCTGTTGGGGTGACACAGGCTTAATTTCATTATTGCTCGATTTAGCTCCCCCATGGTTTGAGCAATTTATACCATTGAGCCAAACGATAGTCTTGCAGTGCCTACAATATCCTCTGTCAAAGATTATTTTCCTCCTTGAATTGGCTGCATACATTTCAAAATGAAAAAGTGAGAAGGGCACGAAAGGTCAGCAAGTTTCCAAATCAGGTGGCAAAGCTCAAAATACTTGTTGCATGCAATCCAATCCAATCCATAAGCTGTACGTTGAGTTTATATGCGGCAATTAGATAATATTACACAGGAACAAAAATCATTCCTGTATAAGGTTCACACAGAGCTTGAAGTGTGCAAAATATTACTTTTCCACTGAAAAAATTCCGAACACAATGTACCCACCACCACATTAAACAAACAAAATGCATCTAATGCACGTGCATTTGAACTTCATAAGCTAGCAGAACAGGTATACCTTTATATGATCTTTTAAAGGCTTCCCTCCAGTCAATATATGGCATAGCTGTCTCCTCAGGTGTAGGTGTATCTTGCTGATCATCGGACAGTGATCTATTTTGCTGGTGCTTGGTTTTCAAACTATTATCGGCGCGAGGAAAAACTCTTGTATAATGAGTCTGCCAGAGAGAGTTATCACTTGCCACATAATTCCACGACCTTCAATTAGAAGATCCAAAGAGAAGATTAAGAAGCAAAATCGTACTTTCTGAGAAATCTAAAAACAGGCAACGCAATGGACTTTCCAAATATAGTGTTTACTCAATGAGCATCGGCAAACAGAACAGAACTTTACCAGCAGACAAGCATGGCAGCAATTAGAGATGGAAAATCTAGGAAACTGAAGATATGCAGCAGAACATCTTGTGGTAGCTGGGAAGAATCTGAAACACCGAGAAATTAGCGAATAGTCATTTTCTGAGTAAAAGAATTGGAGAATATTCATAACTAAGATGGAAATTACCAGTATCTTCCCGGCGTGTTTTGCTTTGCTTCTTATGAGCAATTTTTGCATGCTTGAATTCTGTCAGAACCATATTTTTCTTCTGCTTTGGCAAGGCCGCATCCGCAGCCTGAGCAAGCAAAGTAGCCGATGAAACAGCACTCTGTGTCTTCATTCTATTGTGGAATTAATCACAACACAGCAATCAAACGTTCAAAATTGATGAAAAGGAAATATTTTTCGTGAATGTCAAAATACTCGCTTCTTGCATAAGTAAACTGGACTTGACGTCAGATATGCAGGCGTGGAGTTAGCCATTAACTTCTTCATCTAAATTTTAAGAACTACAGGTGAGTTCATCGAACTAAATGAAATTTAATAATCGAAGGCGAGAGAACTTTCTTATTCCTCAATTCAGGTAAGTGAACTCCGAAACCCTAACACGATGGCCGTATCCGATGTTCATCAGCAGTCGGAAATCGCCATGCTTCACATAAAACGTGAGGCCATTCCAGATATCGAACGGCATACGGCAAAGCCACACGCACACAACCAATTTGGCTTCCCTAACCTCTGAAGCGATTCAATCGATTCTCGACACCGGAAACAACGGGACCGATCGAGAAATCGCATTCGACGGCAGACATCAATATCATCGAATGCCGAACCAGAGCCACTAGCGGAGGACGACTTACTCGGGAAGGAGACGAAAGGCGGCGAGGGCGTCGTCGAGGACGACGGACTTGAGATTCTTGGGGAGCTCGTGGTAGGCGGCCCTGAGGATGAAGCTGAGCTCCTTGCAGGCGATCGGGTACCGGTGGACGGTGGCCAACGACCCCCTCAAGCCCAGCTTCCGGTACCTCTCGGCGGCGGTGGACATCGTTCTTCTTCCTCCGTCGCTCCGGGGATATTCGAGAAATGAATTTCTCTCGACGGTTTTCGGAGGATCCCGCCGGGAACGGGCCGTCGTGGCCGCCTTAAATAGGTTCGCCGCTGCTAATCAGGTCGGGTCGGACCGGGTTCGATATTAGGGCCGGTCTTTCGCCGGTTTTCCATTGAGGTCGGTTCAGCTGTGTACCCGGTTCAATTTTCAGTCCGGTTTTGTTAAATTTGGAATGTTCCGAGAGACCCGTAACACCAGACATTAGGGAAAGACATATTGAATTGAATCTCAAAATGGGAAGGTATTTATGAATATGAGACAACATTCTTTTTCATCTAAATCAATCATTATATCTTAAGACATAAATATATATATGAAATTTTTTAAACAAATAATTGTATGTACTAGATAGGGGAAATGTTGTAATCTAGAAGTGTCTTGAAAACACCTCTCCATCTTCAACCGAAACAAAAGGAATCTCTCCATCACTAGTTCAACAGGCAGGGGATGTCCCTTGCCCATCTCGAGAGGTTTGACTGTGCTCCTGAGCGAAAGGGAGAAAAAGGAAAACGAGAGAGAGAAACCAAGACTTTTTTTAGTAGGGACGTTCAGAATTATTGAGAAAGTTTCAGATTGTTCTAATTCGAAAAGTGCTTCGCAAAGCAGAGATTAGACCCCATGAAAAGTGGGAGTCCTTATCACCGAGCGCCGTGGTTTATCGGTCTAATTTTCAGATATTCACCTATTTAATTGATTTAATGAGTCCAATAGGTTAGTGAATAAATTGCTAAAGCCTAAAAGGGAATAATCCTTCCACAAAATCGGGTAATCTACCTTTTATGCCTTCTTGAATTTGTTATGTTTTCAAGCCTCCTTTGTGGACTCCCCTATTTTACCACAGATATGAATGAAACTCTTTCGTGACAAAAAAGAAGAAGTTAGTATCATTTCCTAAGCCCAAGTGCAGGTGCCCAATTAAGAACCTCAACTAGAATAGTAACTTCCTAAGAAGAAAACATGGACTCACGGACTGAACCATGCCACCTTTCCTCACACTCTAATAATTTTGCAGTAGTTTGGTGACAATTAGTATAAATTATTCTCGTCTGTTAGCACTTTTATCTTATCACAGAATGTTCCTCTTTAGTCCCTACGCGGTTTCCTAGATCTCGTCTGCTTTATGATACTTCTTTTGTCATTCATACACATCTGGTTAGATCTCGGATCAAGGCAACATGACGAAATAACAGTCTGTGAACCCACAAGTGACTAGAAAATTAATGTCACGAACTTGAAAATGAAACAACCCAATCAAGCCAACCGAAATTTCCACTGTAAGTTTCAAAAGATTTATACAATCTACAACTACAAATGCTGTTCTAAGAGCTGATCAATCATATGCTGCTGACAAACTAATAACTCACTTGCAAACATACCCCTAAATGCAATCCCAAGCGCCACGCTGTTTTTTCAAACAAGAAGCCCCATCTACATTCCTAAGGCCAAGGAGAAAAGTTGCAAATGACATCCTGATCGCCAGAGACAAGCCGAGGACCCGTTATAAATCGTTCTGTACACAGGCCGGAAAGCACATTTTGAGGACGACTATAATACATTCTGGTATGAGCCATGTGGTAACGTCGGGATTCCTCCATGTGGTAATGTCACTAACTGCCAACTTGTTCCTCCCAGGATCGGATCACTTTTGACTCGAACTCTGGCGGGTTGTTTGTATCCACAAGACCATAACCTCGAAAAGAATATGCTCATGAATGCCTAGAGGAGCCTCCACTTATTGCCCTCTTAAAGAAAGTACGTCAGCTGCTGCTTCTTCCGAGAACCTCCTTCACCGTACAGATCATTCCACAGCTTAAGTTCAGCCATCACAGATCCTTCGGATGCAAAGCTTGCAGCGACCTGCATTTCACATTTCCGAAATGGATAATGTTTTGTATTGGATGTAATTTTAAACTCATTCCATAGTTACCCATTGACTGTTGCAAGAGAAGTTTGAGAAAAGAAAACCTCTCTCGCAGCTTCGAAGGAGCTTAGAAGATGGGAAAGAGAGATTCAGTTACCTGATTCTTTGCCTGCCTCAAGTCTTCCATACTCAAGGGCCTTAAAGCAATTGCTTCCTCGTCTTTATTCTCTTCCTTTTCTTCCTTCGTGTCGGGGACTTCTTCCGAGCTCTCAACTTCTTTAGCTCTTCGCTTTTTTTCCTGTAAGCATATTTTCAATGATATTTCAGGAGACATTGTGACAGTCACTGCAAGAACAATCGACAAAATCAAGCATGACCACCAACAGATGACATGCAAAGAGAATTTACCAGACTTTTCTGTCTTTCCTGCTGAATCAGATCTCTAACAGGACGATACGCTGCAGTCACACACAAATTCTGTTTCCAGCAATCAATGGAAGGATGTAATCAGCAGTCGGAACCAATAATTGAGAGGATAAAATTCATTATTCATTCCTGTACTTATGATTATACTTATAATTATAGACAAACCTTAAGATCGCTTCCACTGTATCCTTCTGTCATAGCTGCAAGCTCTTTATAATCCAGATCTGCCACTACCTCCTTTGCCAGAAGAGTTTTCACGATCATTTCCCTGCTCTCGATAGATGGTAGACCAACCATAATCCTGCTCATATGATGAACAATTCAATCTCACAATTGTGAATTTCAGCAATATTGACACACAAATTTTACCCTATATGAGAAGGTGTACAGGCGTGCATTTATACACAATGCAATGTACCTGCGCTCAAACCGCCTGATGATAGCTTCATCAAGGTCGAAAGGCCTATTGGTTGCTGCAAGAACCAAAATACGTTCTCCAGATTTTGTCAAAAGACCATCCCAATGCGTCATGAATTCATTTTTAATCTTCCGCATAGCCTCATGCTCTCCAACTCGAGTCCTTTGCCCAAGCATGCTATCCACCTCATCCACAAAGATGATGGTGGGCGAAACCTTAGCTGCCAGTGTAAAAAGCGCTCGCACATTCTTTTCATCTTCCCCGAACCATTTTGAAGTAATGGTGGACATGGAGACATTGATAAAACTTGCTCCAGCTTCATTTGCAATGGCCTTTGCCAGCATCGTCTTGCCAGTACCAGGGGGCCCAAAAAGCAGTATACCTCTGCAAGGCTTAAGAAGCCCACCTTTGAAGAGGTCTGGCCTTCGGAGTGGGAGCATGACTAACTCTTGAAGCGATTCCTTAGTCTCATCCATAGCACCAATGTCAGCAAATGTTACTCCAATTTCATTTGCTGGAATAACCTCAGGCCTTATCCGCTTCTCAAATTCATTATCAGGGGGAACTTCCTGTTAAAAATAATAATTCCCGCTCAGTTTTTTATATATGTCAGCATGTATAACTGCCAGTGGTGCATATTAATTGCCCACTTAAAGCACATAGTGAGATAAAATTATGGTACCCATCTTGGTTTCATAGAGAAATCGATATAGAATCTCTGAAAAAGTACCTTAATGCATTGATGTAACGAATTAGTGAACACTTTGAGACAACGCCACTTGAGCAGACCACATTTTTAGTCATATGAGGCAAAATAAAGCTGCAAATGGGCTACTTCCCAGGTAGAATTGATTTACCAATTTTTTTTTATACTCTTTGACAAAATGGCTACTTAGCCACCAGCAAAAATAACGACTGCTGAAACCTGAAAAAGCTTAATAGTCCTTATTTTGTGAATGCTCTCGGTCTTATGATGGAATGCCTTTAGAAGATCAAATCTAAGACCTAACTCCAAACATATCGTCCTCATTTTATAGTTATCTCCGTAATTCAGACTTACCGGTGCTTTCGATGGATTATCTACGTCCTTCTTTGCTGCAGAAGCTGACTTTTCCGTCTCACTCTTGGTTTCAGGTACAGAATTATCAGGCTTTGAATCAGTTTTTGCGCTAACTGCTTCTCCTTCCTTTTCCTGAAAAGAAAAAGGTAACATGATTGAATAAACCATGTAGGTGTAAGGATTGGATCTCGTTTGCCCAGTTTAGAAATTTGCGGTACCAAAAGTTAGGCCAACCTTTGAAGATTCAGAATTTTGCTCCAGCTTTAGAGAGTGTTTGTCACCACTTTTGCCCTCCTCAAATATATTTAACCCATGGGACAAACTGCAAAAGAAAAAAAAGGAAGATTTGGTAACAAAATTCCAACAAATATCGAGACAGAGAGGGTTAGGTGATTGCTCCTAAAATTAATCAAAGAGGATAGAGACCTCTTGGAAGATATGACAAGCTTCCCATTACGGTATTCTGGTTCCTTGTTATTCATAAGATGGTACGATAAGGCAGAGACCACAATCTCTTCAATATAATTGCCTAGGACCATCGTGTCTGAATGGCAGATTGATCCCAGATCATCGCAGATGATATCATTTTCTGCTAGAACCTCAGCAATGTGGTTCTTGTTATCCTGGACCTGAAGCATCTTCATATCCTCTTCCAATTGAGCTTTCCAGCTGACAAGATTAGTCTCATCTTCAGGTGGCCGGATTTCAATGTTGTAGGGGAACAAAAGACTGAGCCTCTCATCAACTTCTCTATAGTCATCATCTGTGTCCAACTTACGAGAACCAAGTATTAGAACTGCTCCTGACAGCTTCTGCACCATCTTATGGAACAGCTTCTGCAACCGTTCTGACTGGAGAAGAAGCCTCTCCGCATCTCTGAGGTACAGAATGATTGGAGCGGTTTCTGATACCGAAACCAAAACCTATAGACAAAAATAATAGTGTTTCTGTCAATAACCCTAAGAAATATAGGAGCTGCTGTCATTGTTAGCAAAAAGACTTCAAGCAACCTAGAAAAGTCACTGCATCAAGTTCGTGGACATGAAAACACTGGGGATAAGAAATTTTGACTTTAACATTAAAGAACCATGACAACTGTACAGTGGGTTTCGAAAGTTTGAAACCCGCAGTTGCTAGCCTTGTAAATGGGGGGTCATGGTATTGGGGTTCCGTGCTAGTCTCCCCCAAGGTATAGGGGCCCGGCCCTTCGATGCCGTCCGGGCATGGGGGGCCGTGGTGGAGTCCTCGGTTACCAAAAAAAAAAAAAAAAACACATGACAACTGTACCTTGTAAAGTGATTGCAGAAATACTCTCTCATCAAAACACAACTTGCCCAAGCGCTTTGGAAGTCCTGATAGTGAAAAAATTTGCTCATGAGAACAACAAAGAAATAAATGTTTTCCCTGGAGTGGCTAACTGATGGCATTGGAAAAGGAAAAACAAAAAAAGAAAAAGAAAAAGAGAGAGGACAAATCTGCTAAAATAACACTGATAACTATTTTAAAATCTTCTCAAAGTTCAAGTTTTTCATGATGCAGGCCTGCAGAGGAGAAACTACAACAGTCCCAGTCACTTGCATTAACAAGTATAGCTTTAATGCTTAGTCTAAATTCATGATATTAACTATATAATCAACTTCATTATATTGAGGAACAAAGTGACACATAAGGTCCATCATTTAACCGAGTTTGGAACACCTATCCAAATCAGGCATATACGCATTCATTAGTGGTCAACCCAAGAACTGTCTCTTGCTAAAGAATCAGGCACATTACAAAGAGATCCAAGTCTAACCTGAATTGATAGGAGTGCCCTCAGAGTATACACTACTCGTATCAGACATTGCCGATGCATTCCTGCGATGCCTGGGAGGATTACTTGACTCTTCCATTGCCCTAAGCAGAAAAGTATGCAAAGCATTTATTAGGGCAGGAAAGAACAAGAAGATTATGCATAACCAAGACAGAGAGCTTTGAATAGCATTTCAAAAAATATAGTCAGAACTGAAGGAGCCAGGGTTAATTGCCCAAATATCTTGATTTTGTTACCTCAATCTGATGTCTGTACTACTGCTTTGCCTGCTCATGCCTGCATTAAAATCATTGATTAGACTAGAATGACAAAAAACAAGTGAAAGAAGACTGCATGATGAGTAGATTTGTCAAAGGATGGCTAGCTCAATAATCTGGTAAACTCTGTCCAAGAAGTTCCAAGCTTATTTAAGTATGTCTTTCAAATGAAGGTTGTCTGGTCATACCTCTTTTTTGATCTCTTGGTGGAGCACCTGAGAAGGAACTAAGCAAACTCGACATTCTGTCGAATGTTGCCTCTGATATGGACCTCTTGAAAGACTGAAGAATAAAAAAAATTCAGATGCACATAAAATTTTGATACTAAACATTTTTAAGAATATAGCAACAAAAGGGGCCAATTTCTCTGAACAGAGGCTTCGGTTCATGAGTTCGCTCAATTAATTCTCATTCACTCAACTCCATTCATACACATAGATAACCAAAGAGTTTAATATACTAGACTGTGTTACGTATAACTATTTCTTACCGGTTCTTTGTTTGTGATGCCATATTTATTCTGCATCTGTTAAAAGGAATTTTAAACATGTCAGCATGATGAAGCTAAGAGTCAGTAAAAGTAAGATCACTGATGCATTCAGTCACCTTCAGTGAAAATTCAGTAACATCCAATAGCAGCAGCTTTGATTCAAAGAAATGAGACAAAGCCTTGGCAAGCATTTGCTGGTAAAGCTCTGCAAAAGATTATAAATTATGCCAGGTCATGTCGAAGAACCAGGTACTTCAAAAGAGAAATGTAATACTGGAGAACTTACCAGCTGGTCCGCTGAGCAGAATAGTCCTACTAGCAGGCGAAAGGTTTCGTGCATGCTTAGAGAGGTCGGAATGCTTCAGATGCACAAAGGCAGCACTGGTCAATAATGCCCGAGTTTGCTCACTGTAATACCATGAACACAGCATTGTAATCATTAAAATGATATCGATGGAAAACTGTGCATCTGCCAAATTCATTAACAAATCACAAATTCAGAGTTAAGCGACAACTCTGACCAAATGAAGGCATGGAGGCTCTATTCTTTTCAAAAGCATATAAGGCAAAAAAAGGCAAAGTCAATGCATTAGTAATCTCAGAAGGAAAACATGGTTGACAAGTAAAGCAAGACTGCGGGTCAGGGTGTCTCCATCAGAATTGCAACAAATCTCTCATATTCAACAGCGAAGAAGGAAAGACAATTCTATGGAAGGCAAAGGGTTAAACTACCTCCAAAAAAATATCAAAGCAGTATCAAACACCAAAAATCCTTGGACCCCATAAAAAGCTCTGTACTATAATTATGAAAAGACATTGGCCATCAAGATCAAACGTAATCAAACCAATGCTTCATCACCTTCAGTAAATCATTAAGATCAAAAACCTTATCTTTCGTCCACTATTTAAGACAACAATTCTGCAGGAACTAATGCTCTTCTTTACTCTTAGCTCGATGATGCTCTCGAAATAGTAAAAGCAAATATGTTTTATGTCACTATGCTATGCCTAAAATACAAATGACGCTAATATTGAAATTACAACAGATGAACAGGACACCAGTTTGGCAAAAGCCGCATTAAATGCAGATTTCTCCAGATATAGACCCAAAACTATAATCATCTAAATTAAGATAAGAAGGGTATTTCATTTCACGTGATCAAAAGAAGGACATTTTCATGTGGGTAAGCATCCGATAGAAGAAAAGCACCATTAACAAGACCCAGAAAAAAGAGGAAAGAAATCCCACGTCATTTTCACATCGAATACCACAAGAAAAGGCCTATTTCTCCACCGCACCAACACGTCAAGTTAAACCACCATTAAAGATCCAAGATAGATTAAATTAAACCGTTCCGAATTATTAACGGAATTTAATTTCAACACGGGTGGGTTAAGCAGTTCTTGGTCCGGCGGCGACAGATCTCGAACGAGTTCCGAAAACAGCAGCATCAACCCCACGGACGGCGCGATTTACGTACCACCATCCATGAAAACCACGCCGAGCAGCTCCGGGCACCGAGTTGCAGAGAAAACCAAAAATAAAAAATAAAATATAAAAATGCGGAAGCAATGTTATTACCTTAAATAATAGGGGAACTCATCGAACTTAACGGTGCTTTCCCTGCCGTCGACGATCTGCCTCATCAACTCCTGCTCGATCTTCTCCGCCGTCACCTCGCCGGAGGGGCAGTTCCCCGCGCCGACCCACCGGCCCACCGTCTGCCCGGAGGCCAGCCCGAGGCCGACGCCGACGCCGAGCCCCACGCTGAGAGCCGACAGCAACACGTTCTTCTGTTCCATGCCGCCGCCCGATCAGGAGAAGAAAAAAACCGACAGACCACACACCCTCTCCAAAGCCTTTCCTGGCCTTCGAAAGAAAAGACACAGCAACAACAAGACAATCTCGGAACGGGAAAACCAAGGACGAGAGGCGGGACAAGTATATGCACGGAGCGATTCAAGGAATCCGAAAGAGAGAGAGAGAGGGAGGGAGGGAGGGAGTGATTGGTTGCTGCGGAATGCAATGAATGTTTTCCTGCGTTTCCTGTTATTTTCAGACAAGGAAGAGGAGAGAGAGAGAGAGAGAGAAGGGGTGGGGTTGTGTTGTTGGGTATATATGTCCGAAGAAAACGTACAGAGCGTGAAGACGGGTTTGGTTGGCAGGTAAAAATGGGGGACTTCGGTGGGGAAGGGGGAGCAAGACTATTTATAGTGATGTGTGATTGGCTGGAATTGAGTGCCGCCGGGGGGTACTTTCATTTTTTTTTTTTTTTTCTTTTCTTTTCTTTCTTTCCTCACACACTCTCTCTCTCTCTTTCTCTCTCCCCCTCTTTTTGACTGACCGGTCACCTCTTCTCCCTGTTTTTTTCCTTCCTCCTGTTTTGCCCTTTCTGCCTTTTTCTTTCCTCTTGCGATTTTTTTTTCCTTTAAAGTGCTGAGGCCATGGAAAAATATCCTGCTGACCGGAATTCAGATGGTCGGTGCTAATGTACGATTGTCTTGACGATCAAGTATTGCATATCGAAATTCTCGTTTGTATGTGTGTTGGGTTTGATTTAGATCGAAATTTTGTGGGAAAAATAGATTCGATGCTAGAAATGCCAAAGCGGATTGAAATATATTATTTGAGGTTTGGGTACGTTTTTCATCTAAAATTAAGAAAATTTATCACATTTCCTAACATAATGAAAGAAATTTGATCTAATAATAATTTCTTTACCGCATTTTCTAAATATCTCACTAGCCAATCATGCATCGATCATAATTGCTCGCTTTTTTTCTCTATCACAATGGTTAGCTTAGTAGTGTATGAATTATTATTAAGTGAATCTCGGGTCGAAGAATTGAATTTCCCATTTGCTTCTTGACCTTACAAAGTCCGATCCGCACATAATTCTTGCTCTAATCCCACGAGTTGTGATTATGGTTCAAAACGAATAATTGATTGCTTAGTAGGATTTTGATGGTAACCCCTAGGGAGGGTCACCGACGCAAGTTGCTGTTTTTCCACCGCCTTTTTACCAAATGGCACATCGACCTCTCCGGAGATCGCAATTGCCGAGTAATTTCCGCCTACAATATGAACGTCTTTACAATGTCTGCTTGACTTGGCTTATTGCCCATCAATCAATCACCTCAAGCTTTTTTCTTTTTGGGCAGTCACTTTTTCTCGTCCTGTTTAACTTTTTTTTTTTTTTTTTTTTTTTTTTTTTTTGGGTCGCACATGGGAGACCCTTAAAAAGCTAAAAATTTCTCTTTTTTTTTTTAATCTAATTTCTTTTTGCCTTTCTCCTCTTTTTCCGCACTCACTTTCCACGTTCCGTGGGCCGCCACCCCATGACGCAGCATGCACCCCACCCAATAGAAAGTGGCGGCTAATATTTCTCCCCACGCTCGCTATACTTCCAACCCAAGTAAACTCATGCGTATTGCATATAATTGCCATATTACAAAATAATAAAAAAATTAAAGTCGTGCATGTGCATAGGCCCGAAAAAGAAATGAATGTGCAGGTATGTATAAATACATATAAATATATATTTATATTTGTTTATATTGAAGGGCAAAAGTAGAGCATTGTCTTTAAAAAGCTGAATTTGCCTTTTGATATTTCTTTTTCTCTTTTCGGTCAAAACCTTTTGATATTTTCAAAAAGAGCTTTTTTTTTTTTTTACCACACTGAGAAGCGAGCCTTTATAAAGTAATTATGTAAAAAATCAGGAAGACAATCTAATGAACAGGTAAAAAGATCTCACCAAACTACTGTCGACGCCTTTTGGGACCTCCTTTGTTTTACTTTTAAAAAGGCTCGAGCAATAACATTATCTTATAACGTATGTGCATGTGTGCGGAGTGGGCAATCGGAGCACTCGAGTGCGTGGATAGAATGACATTGGAACTTTTCCAAAGTTCACGACAAAGTTCACGAGTGGATGTTTTTTTAAACATCCGAGTCAATCGAATATAAATCATAGAAAATAAAAATTCCTCAAATTGAAAGGAACATGGTTTGGATTTTGAAATGCGTGATGATTGAATTTTCTAAATTGATATTTATAGATATTTTGCTTGCGTCATTTGTGTTAAATATGATCCTTAAATTATTTAATGAGGCATCGAATTTAGAACTATCTTGGATGTTTCGATTATTATTATAACTGCGAGGTGGATCAAGAATAGTAAGGTGAATATCATAATATATCGTATGACTTCCACACTCTTCCAAGCCAGAGGTGATCATGGCCATAGTGGGCATTGTTTACTGAGTATTGGGCTTGTCTTGAAAGGCAAAGGTGATAAATCATCACATAAAATTCTTAGGGATGATAATGTAAGTAGTCCCCAAAATTTGACAAAATGTGCAATGTTATTCCTATAGTTCATGAACTTTTGTTCAATATGCAATATGATCCATAAACTTTTAATTTATTTGATATAATCCCTTGATTTTTAGTACATGTTCAACTTAGTCAATGAATTATATTAAAATATTCAATATTATCCTTCTTCTAATTCAAGTTCAAGGACAATATTGAATATTTTCAACCAAATTGAACATATATTAAAAGTTCATGAACCATATTAAACAATTTGAAAGTTTAGGAACGATATGACACATTAGGATAAAACTCAATGATTACATTGAACATATTAAAAGTTCATAAATGGCATTGCACATAGGGTCAAAGTTCATAAATCATAAGTATCATTTTCCCAAATTCTTGTGGAAAATGACATAAACAGTCTTTGATTTTGACTTCAAGTGCAAGTCATTCCTAAATTTTTATTTTTTTCAATGCGGTCCATAAATATTCATTATTGTCCCTTAATTTGAATTAAATGAAGGACAACACTTGACACTTTTATATAGCCTAAGAACTAAATTGAATATATATGACAAGTTCAAGAACCATTTGTATCATTTTTTTTTTCAAATTCTTATAGAAAATGACATAAATGGTTTATGAATTTTGATTTCACGTGCAATGTAATTTATGAACTTTAAATTTTTCAATATGGTCCATAAATATTTGGTTCATGTTCAATCTAGTCTCTGAACTTTTAAAATTTTCAATGTGGTTCATAAGTATTCAATGTTATCCCTTCATTTGAATTAAATGAAGGACAATAATGAACATTTATTGAACATATATGAAAAGTTCAAGGGCCACATTGGATAAATTAAAAATGTAGGAACGATATTGCACATTGAACTTAAGTTTAAGGATTACATTAAACAAATTAAAAGTTCAACGATAATATTGCATAGTGGATCGAAGTTCATAGATGATTTGTTTCATTTTTCCAATTCTTATTTAGAACTTAACCCATCTAAATTCGATTAATTTTATATAAATATACATATTTTTAAATCATGTCGAGAGAGAAGGAGATCTTATTCGACCAAAAATTTACATTTTGCCAATGCAAAGGGATCTAGTGCCTACGAACTATAATTTAATAAATGCGAAGTCTCATTCTTGTCAACTTACAAAATTAGGGATAAATTGCAATGATACTCATTCCATTAAGTCCACCCCTCGCGACTATAGTGCCTAGGACAATTAGGGCACATGCTATTGAATGATAGCTAAATTTTCTCGACGAATTAGATGAGAAATTCAACACAAAATCTATAAGTTGGTGCCTACCAAATTTTAAAATCAAGACGGTAGGCACAATTGTTTGTCTCTTACGTCGAGATCAATAGATTGCATGACCACCCTGGTAAATTCGCGCGTGATCATTGCTTCCTCCGACCATAATTACACAACCTAAAACTCGTGGACCATCACAACATCGTGTCACGCCACGTCAACTGTCGTGAAGTCGGTAGAATAGCTGGGGACGCATCGCACTCCTACCACCATCGAAAAAACAACATTAAAGTCGAAAAGCCAGCGTGCCTAAAAGCAGTGGCTTTTGTCTAAATCGCATGATGTTAGCTCGATTTTTTAATTTTTTTTTACTCCGGTGAAAAGGTCCAATCCTCCCTAAAAGTCTGGGAAGCGAGCGATAAGTGCTCTTATCAATCAAAAGGCCACACGACTCTGACAAACAGAACGAGGGGGGTTTAGAGAATCTTTCTTTTTAAATTTATTTAAGGATTTCTTTAATAATTTTCTTTAATTTTTTTTGAATGAAAAATCGATAAATAAGATTTCTTGGGGCATTACAGGGCATCTTCGCTTTGGTCCCCGAGGCCCTTTTCCACCTCAGCATCACATGGTTTTGGCCTTTTAGACCCGAGAACCTCCTCCTCCTCTAGTTTCTTTTTAATCTTTCTTTTGTGACCATTTTTTCGATTTGATTCGTGGATTACACGCAATGCCACAAGAACTTTCCACCCACTTTATTACCAGCATGCCACGCCAGACCTTACTAGGCATTTTGTCCTTCTGAATCCATTGAAAAAGAAAATCTGTACTATTTTTCCTGTTTGGCTACTATAATATTCCAATTGACCCAACTTTACAAGTATATGTATCTATATAAATCTGGTATGTCCCACAATAATTCAATCGGAAATGGTTGGGCAAGATCCAAGCATTGTTCTTGACAAGGAGAATGGAGAGATACTAAATCATATACAAAAAATATAAGAATTTAACATCACTTCTTAATTGAGAATCATTGTTGCCTCATACATACAGAAGAAGCAATATATTTCTTTTCATACAAAAAGAATGTGCAAGAACAATTACACTATATGCCAGAGATTTTTTTTTTTTTTTTTGTGATTTGGGCATGAATTTTAATGAGATTTATTTACTATTTTCCTCTCCTTTTCTAAGCATTTTGACATTACACAAAACACATCCTTTCATGCCTGCACATAACCACCAAGAAATGTTGGCAAACGACTTTGCATGCACGAAATTTCCTGTCATTTTCTTGATTGGCTTCTTTCATTTTATTTAATTGTTACACTTTTCAAATTAGTTTTTTACTTCTCTTGGAAGGGGCATGGACAAGATCCGAGCATTGTTCTTGACCAAGACAAGAGAAATATTCTACTATTCTTGACCAAGACAAGAGAAATTTTCAAAATTGTATACACAAAATATAAGAGTTGAACATCAGTTCTTAATTTAGAGTCATTGTTGTATCGTATAATTAGAAGAAGTGAATGTATTTATTTTTAGAGGAAAAGGATGGGCAGGAACCATTAAATTTTAAGCAAAAAAATTTTGATTTTTTTATTAGAACATGAATATTAATGAGATTTATTTGCTATTTTTCCTCTCCTTTTTTAAGCATTTTGATATTACACAAGACACATCCTTTCACGCCTGCACAGAACCACTAAGGAATGTTGGCATAAGACTTTGCATGCACGGAACTTCCTGCCATTTTCTCAATTAGCTTCTTCAGATTCTTTCTAACCGTTACAATCTTCAATTGGCTTTCTACTTCTCTAGGAAGGAGCATCGACAAATGGTTGGAAAGGACGCCACAACTTGCCCACTTGGTGTCGAGCTTTTGAGGTTGGAAGTTCTTTTGAAATGCTGTTCAAGTCAAATTTTGCTTTTTGCGAATTGCACATCAACAACAGTCGCCTTTCCCTGTGTCCTGCACAGAGGAAACACTGTTTCTTTTTTTGCTTCTCAGCCACCTTTGCAGATCTGCTAAGTAACTCCTTTGCCAGCCAACCAGAACCCCCCATACCATCCCACCTAGGAAAGTTCAAAACCTCATTTTTCTTAAAAAATTCATCATCCTGAGGAAAGATACTTAGGGCGCGTTTAGTAACGATTCTCGTTCCCGAGGCGATTCGATCGAACCGATTCTTTTTTATTCCTCGTTCCCTAACCGATTCTAAGCATTTTAAGCCGTTTGGTAATCGTCCAAAGTTTTTGATTCCTGGAATAGAATTGCGTTTGGTACCGTGTTCATTAATTCTATTCCAAATCAATTTCTTTTAATTTTTAAATAATTTTTTTACTTTTTTCCTTTGTTTTCTTTTTTCTTTTTCCTTTTTTCTTTTCTTTTTCTCATCTTCTTCTTCTTCTTCTTGCCGGTCGCCGGACCGGCGACCGGCCAAACGAGGGCCGGCGACCTCACCGGAGCGTCGCCGGCCCTCGGCGAGGCCGGCCCTCGTTGGCCGAGCCTCGCCGGCAGCCGGGCGAGGCTCGCCTAGCCCTGCCGAGGCTCGGCCGAGCTAGATCTGGCGAGGCCGAGCCCCACCGGTGGCCAGGCCGACCTCGTCGGGATTGGGCAAGGCCTGTCAGTCCACCAGCGGGGCTGGGCGAGCCTCGCCGGTGGCCAGGCAAGCCTCGCTTGGCCACCGGTGGGGCTGGGCGTCGCGAGGCTCGCCCAGCCCCTGCTCAATCCTGGCTAGGCCGAGCCTCGCCGGTGGCCAAGCGGGCCTCGCCCAGCCCCGGCGAGGCCTCGCCCGGGCCTCGGCGGCCCGCCCGGCCACCGGCGAGGCTCGGCCTCGCCAAATCCGGGAGGCCGAGCCTCGCCGGCAGGCCGGGCAAGCCTCCGGCGAGCTCGCCGGTGGGCCGGGCTTGCCTCCGCGAGCTCGCGGACCTCGCCCTGGTCCGGCGAGCCTCCGGGCGAGCTCGCCGGACCGGCAGGGGCGGTGGACGGCGGTGGCAGATGGCGGACGATGGCGGGCAGTGGTGGATGGCAATCACGAGATGGCCGAAGGGAAGAAGAAAATTTATTGATTTTGATTCTCAAATTCGTTCCCGGAACAAGAATCAACTTTTTTTTGGTTCTTGATTCTGTTCCCGGGAACAAAAATTTTACCAAACGCGATTCTAGGTCGAAATTGATTCCGAAAACAAAGAATCATAATTTGTCCCTGTTTGGATGGTTACCAAACAGGGCCTTATTGTGTGGGAATCAAACCTTTTTTCCAAAGTCAAATCAATAGTATATATAGTTATCAACGAGTAGTGAAATTCTCTTTTTACTTCATATCTTTAGAATAAGTTTATATGATACTTTTCTAGTTAAGATATATGTTACAAATTCAAATCTTTCATGAGAACGGTCTTCTTCTAGTTTGTCGTTTTATATATTAGTGTTTTTATCTCCTCCCATCAGTCTAAAACTTGGGTAATTGGGGAAATTTCATGTCCATGCATTGACAAGTACAGTGATGTTTTGTTCCTCAAAACTCTTTCAGACCTTTCCATTTGGAGGGAGTGCCGACGAGTGAGGACGTGGACAGGAACCGGAATCCCAACACCAGAAGGCAACATCATTAGCTCTCCCCAGTCCGCCATTTCACGCGTCCAATTCTGGCCGTTCGTTGTGACGGGGCCGGTTTTCCTTTTTTTTTTTTTTTGGACTTTTGTTGTTGTGGCCCCGGATGTCAAACCTTAATGACTCCTCAAATCATTCAATAATCATTAAACAATCCTTGTAAAATCAAAACTAACTGGTCATGATGAAAAAGGTTCATACAACGACACCAACCTTTGCTACAATAGAGTTTGAGCTTGGGATAAAAGATGCTACAAATAGTTACTAAATTTTGATCTCCTTCGTACTGTCGTCTTTTAACTTCTAGTACGTTCGATACGGTTCTTGAACTAATGACTTGATTTGGTCTTTAAATTATATGAACATGTCCAATATTACCCTTCCAATAATTCTAGTTAAGCTAATATGTTGATTTGGCTTCTAGTCTATTAAGTTTAAATGATGAATAATAATAAAAGAAGTTACAATAATCTTAGCCATTGAATAACAATGAATATGTTTTTTTGTTGAAAAAAATTAACAGGTTGACCATATAATAATTCGCGTCACCAAACGATGTCTAATTTATCGTTTGAACAATTGGAATGACTATACTTAACAATAGTTCAAAAATCACATTACATTAACTAAAATTTATGGACAGTATTACACATCAAGCAAAATTTTAGGAATCATTTATATCAATTTTTTTTTTTTTTTGGAGCTTCTAAGCAGGAGGTTGAACTTGGATGAATAAGAACAGTCGGATCTAATTGCCAAAGGTTGAACTCGTGTGAAGAAATTGAGGTCCCATGTAGCAGACCACAGGAGTAATTTATTGACTACGAAAATCTGTCACAAATCAAAAACTGTTTTAATGAAAGGGACGCGCGCATGTCCTCTTCTCATTTCCGTGATTATACTCCAGAAATAATTAGGTACATATTGACTAAACAAGATGGACAAAAGTGTGTAATGAAGTCACAATTCATGAACCCATAACCATTCCCATTCAAGCCATATCCGACAGCCATCCAAATCAATTCAGGGGCAGGTAATCGATATTTAAGGGAGACTAAGCAAGAGTGATATTAGTATCATAAGCGACGAGATGTGTCATGTAGGATAGCTGGTGATAATTGTACCGTTATATCAACAATTTTTAGGAATTTCGCATACAAGTTTAAAGTTAAATTGGCAAAATCGACAAATTTAGGTTAAATTGGCCAATAAATTTATCACTATTTTCCCGAGACATAACGATGGCAACTTTTCGACTTTCGTTCTGCGCCAATTTACAAAAGGCATGATCGGCCGAAAGCAAAATGCACCCACCAAGCAAAAAACCAGCAAAGCACGAGGCGAGGCCAAGTTGGCCCTTTGTCAGGAACTACCGACCGCCTCCCTCCTTTTGTTGCTAGTGGCCTGCGCATTGCAGTTGGAGCCCACGATCCCCCAAAGTGATCGGCTTTCGTTATTGAGTAGGTCAAAAGGCACCAGCATGGCACAATAATAAGACAAAATATATTGAAGGAGGAACACAGTTATTTATTTATTTATATAAATTGTAGATGCATCATATGGTCCCATGGATATCTAATTATAATCTAGCGGCACATGGGAAAACCCCCATCCCTGCTCTCTACCCATTACTCAGGATAAAAGGAAGAACCGATTTTTTTTTTTTTTTTAAGCTAGATGTATTTCCTGAAAGACCTGAAGCCCGTTCGATGGAGCTATAGCCGTATAGAGTAGCTATGTTGTGAAATATCGTGACTTTTATAATTGGCGATGGCATATATGAAAACTGCAGCACCCCTGCGATGCACCCTTTCCACAGCTGATGCCGACGCGGGAAAGTTGGAACGATCAGGCTCTTTAAGGCTATGAACGAGTAATGTTATGGCGTATTTATGCTTGGTGAATATGGTAAAGTCAAATCTCCTTTGAATCTAATTCCCCATGCATATTGACGCAGTGAACTTGTTTGGTAAGAGATTGCAATACAATTTACGGACCGGGTACTATATATCATTAGTACAAGACTAGGCCCGCTCGTCTCAACAAAGTATTTCATCAAGATTCTAATTGGAATTTTTTTGAAGCGAAGGCCTTTGCGTTCGAGAAATGGGTTATCTTGTGTTAGTTCAGAAGCAAAGCCCATGTTGTCGTACCTGGCCCAAATATGCAGAATCGAATCAATCTGTCTACAGCTTGAACGATCGTCAAGGCCCACCACTTCTTGTCAGAAACTGCTGAGGCTATTGGCCATATTATGAGATTCAGCGGGATGCCCCCTTGATTGTTAATTTGATATAGATTAATAAGCAGGTAAATTAATCGATAAGCAGGGCTCTCTCTAGACTCGTTAAATCGGTAGGTAAGATCCAACCCATTTTCCAATTGAGATCTATTGCAATTAACCTATTTCAATCCCATATTAAAGTTTCAACTTTATTACTTTGATGGCAATAGTGTTGGGGACACCGAACTTAGGTGCACATCGCCAAAAGGTAAAACCTCCGTAATAGATGGAAATCTCAGTGTGTATACTTAATACCGAAGATGGATTCGATGATTGGCTACCGATAAGATGCTAATTTGCTTATGATAGCGCTAGTTGATTCCATGGAAGTGACTGGGGAATTGAAAAAGGAACTAGGTCTTGTTGATAGAAACTGCCGATTACAAAGTTAACAAGAAGAGCTTATAAAACTAGTTGAAAAAACCTTTCTGACAAGTAGAGATGTGCAATTACTAGAAAAAAATAATAGATGAATTTTTTCTCGTTGTGTCGATACTGTAGAAATCTGACATTTTTATTTGGGGAGACTGTCAAGGAATTGCCGGAGTCCGAATATACCAAGATATACAATTAACCTCACTTTTATTAAAAAATTTGACCTGACAAGTTATAAGTTAATTTGAATATATTAACTTATCCCCTTTACGTCATATCCTGATATTGATCGTTTTTTCGTTGAATAACACTCCCTCGCCCGCCCTTCAACACCTCTCCGCCGTTGCGTCTGCTGTCTTGAATCTTTCCAGCTGGTGCGAGTAATGCCTCGAACTCCCAATTGAATATGTTGGGATCTCTCACTCATCTGTAGCTTTCATCGCCACGATAGTCAAAATCGTGTTGTAGGGTAACAAGGGGAGGAGGACGAGGTTGGTCCTGCAACAGAAGGTGGCCCCTTTATAGCTGACATTTTGCATGAATTTCAAAGTTAAACTATGTTGCCGTGCAGAAATTGAATTTTTGCTCTCTCTCTGAGGAAAAAGAAAAGTTTTCTTGTTGCTGTCCAACTATCACTTCACTGGTAATGTCAATCCCCTCCCATAATATCTTGCTTTCTAGGGTACAACCGTACAAGTAGAAATTTTCAGTTCAAACTGCGAAAAGCAAAGATCGATTTGAATTGAATTATTTTCACAGTAGCAGCTTGAGGAGTGAGAAAATTTGGAAATGGTCGGTACATGATACTTTATATATTGCAATCTATTTTATGACAAAAGAAGAATGGCTAGACAGATAGAAACCTAACATAAATCGCTTAAGATGTAGGTCAAAGCTGGATTGGACCGTAACATTAAATATGTCTGTTCATAGATGTGTGCGGGGGAATCAAACTCTGTATTGCCTATCTAATTTGACACGAGACATGGACATGGTTATTTATCATTGCATACCAAAAACATGGCAATAACCTTCCACATCGGCTAGTGTCTCAATTAGACATTTCTCTATTCACAAAGTCACTTCTCATTCGAAGAGAACATGTCACTACATGACTTAACTGGGTCGACATGGTTAGGAGAGTTGGTGGTCGGTCAAATGAAAATTTGATAAATTCATATGAGAATTGGTAAGTGTAAGATATTGATGAAAATAACAAACAAAAGTTGGTAAAAATAAGTAAGTAAACGGTTAAAAAAAGTGGATGGTTTCATAAAAGATTATATAAATTACTAATAAGTTATTGAAAGATTTGGTACCCGGTATTTTTCTTTACCAACAATTTTTTTTACACTTTATCAGCCTTTTCAGAAACTTATCAGCGTGGCAAAAAATCTTTCATTTTTGAGATGGAATTGAATAATTCTAGACTCTTGATGATATTCAATTCAAGTCGGGTCCATTTCTATCGTGACTTTGATATTCATTGCACTTGGATCACACATACAGGATCTATTCATTGATGCCTTTGACTACAAAAGCAAAAGCCAGCCGTCGGAAATCCCCATTTGCTAGATGCATAACTTGGTTTGTATTTAGATAATTATAATTCTATTAACTTATACATTTTGTCAAAGGGTCGTGATCGAGGAACAGATGTTTTTCAGATAAACCCGCGATTTATAATAATTATTATCAAAATTTAGGTCAGAAGACCTTATCATGCAACATTATAATCCACCGTGTATTTAGATTAACATGAATTAGCAGCAACCGAACGTGGTTTTCAACTCGTGACTAATTAGTCCATAATTTTTTCAGATCCGAAGTGCAACCCTACAGATTTGGGCATGTCCTTAAAAGGCTTAAGGAGGAAACAAGCTGGAGAACTGCCATGGGGTAGGAGATTTTGCGCTGTCCTTCGTATTCTCTCTATGTCGGAAAGATAAAGATAAACAAGGAATTTGGGAGCGTCACATTGGGAAAGGTAGACTCCACGTCAGGATGTACTTGCATATCTCAGTTATCGTCAAGTAAGTTGGTATAGTAGTCACCTATACCTCGCGTGAGTGATGATGGGTGAAAGGGCCACTACAGAGCTAGCACGCCTAATGACACTACTTGCGACCATAGATTAGCTCTTTACCCCCTGGTTTAGATAATTATAATTCTAATAACTTATACACTTTGTCAAAAGGTCGTGATCAAGGAACATGTCTTTCGAATAAACCCGCGATTTATAATAATTATTATCGAAGTTTAGGTCAAAGACCTTATTATGCAACATTAATCCACTACGTATTTAGATCAACATGAATTAGCAGCAACCGAACGTGGTTTTCGACTCGTGACTAATTAGTCCATAAGTTTTTCAGATCCAAAGTGCAACTCTAGCTTATCAAGAAACTCGGACAAAAGGGAGGGTCTTCAAAATAAAACCCTAATCCAAATGACTTCAGCATGACGCGAGGCACGAGGGAAAAAGCAAGGGAAGATAAGCACGGCCACTAACTCGAGTTCTGTAAAGCCAAAATGGGCTCATTTTCTCCAGATAAACCGGTCTTCCTAGGTCGAAAAACACTTTTTTTAACACATTTAAAATTAATTTATTTTCTTTCTTCCTTTTGTCAATGGTGATGTGAGCTCTTGCTTCAGCCTTCGGTCCAAATCGGACTCCCACTTTCTCTCCCACCATCCGTCGCCATCCTCTACGCATGACCTAAATCCCCCCGCATTAGGAATTCTTTTGCTTTATAGTTTCTATTGGTGACTCTAATTAGGTCCTCCCCTCATCATCCAATAAATACACGACCTACGTTTTCCTCTTTTTTTTTTTTCCCTAAATGGTATCAATGCATGCCTTTTTCCCCTCCATTTTACTTTACTATTCCTTCCTTTCCCGAAGTCATTTTATGTCCTGTGACATGATCTAGTCAGATTCCATGTTAGAGGGTGGGGAATTTACGGGGGGAAGATATTAAGCATGCGGTACGGGAGGATAGAGCTTGACATCACTTAGCAGCCACCACCAGTTTAGATGCCCACTTCATGGTCCCTAGCATTGTGCGCAGAAGCCAGAGATTCTTGGCCTCGAATAGCATGGTGGCCATGTTGATTGAATTCTAGTGATCCCAGATAATTTGGAGCAGGAATCGGAAAAATGCATAAAAGAGATGGAGTCTGGAATAATTCTATAGTACGATTGATTTTGTCTGATGTGTTATTGGGTCAAGTGGATGCACATATATGTAAATGAACGATGCGAGTGAAAATGAGTGTATATATTTTTTTTTCTAGATATATATGAAAATTGTATATTCTATCGAATGTCAATGGATAAGAGAGGTACACTGCATGCCATCTTCGGAAATTGATATTTTAGTAATAGTGAATAAAATAGAAATAATTCTTAGTAATGAAATATCTAGAAATGTATTGATGGTTCGCCATTCCACTTCTCTCGGTTAGGCTCTTGGATCGTGCCCAGTCAAAATCACAAGTGAAAAAATCTAGGTTTTACCCACAAAACACAAGTCCTTTCTAAGCTCCGGAAGCATAAATATTTCGCAGCAAGGCAACTACCATTTCTCGTTTACAACCTGGTTTTATGAGTGACTTACAGATTTCATGTAAGAATACGTGGATTAACATGCGTAAACGGAAAAAAGTCACAAAAAATGCAAACTATACCCATTATGATATATTTTCTTGAGTTTTTCTTTTGTGACATCAAAAAAGTCAAATTATGCCAACTATAACATGTTTATTTTAATTTTTTTTCTTGTGATGTAAAGAACCCTAAATTTTTATTTATGTGGTAGATTTATCTTCTATCAAAATTTCGTTAGATATTTTTTCAAATCAAAATATTTCATTTTTATATCACTTAAATGTCAACAATGCTTGCTTTCTAGCAACTAAGTAGATAGATTTTTATCGGTTCTCATAAATAGAATTTTTTACGGAGGGCAAATGTGTGATGGGGGCATAGTTTAGGATTTTTATGGCTTTTTTCCTATGCCAAAACGTAACAGGAAAAAAAAAAGTTATGATTTGTGTTCTGGAAAAATGGCAAGTACAAAACCTTATCAGATCTACGTTCCTTTACCAAGCTGCAAAATAAAATAATATTGATTTTTGTTAGGTTATCGGATAGATTGGACGTAACTTGGTTTATCCATCTTTAAACCGATAAACATCAATCTTTTAGAAAATCTCTATCCAATACAAGCAGCACGAACCGATCCGACAAAGGACTTTTAGATTTCTGATCTTCCGGCGGCTGACAATTGTTTCCGAGGCACACCATCTTCGGTCTCTTTCTCAATCGGGCTAATGCTTGGATTTGACGTTTACACTAAAATATGTTTTTTATATTCCTGAAATTCGCAATTCCCACATGTAGTTTAAAATTAATTTCGAAAAAAAGAATACTTTATGATATTATATCTACAAAGCTCAGCTACATTGTACCTACCAAACGGGAGCCAGACCAGACAATACGCGCCGGATCGAACGAGTCCAGGGCATGGACCGACGCCTCCGGTCTCTGACCAAAAATTTAAAAACATTGATTGCGACGAATTCATTAGCCACGAGTTGCGCCACACCTGCCTCTAGCTGTAACGTGGGGACTGTCTTCCAACCTATTCATAATGCCTCGTCCCTTTCGACCAAAAATTATATAAAAAATAAAATAAACCTTTCTACCTTCTCCCTTACGTCCATCTACCATCCCCCAAATAAAATAAGATAAAATAAATAGATTAAAAGAAAATTCGCGAACATTTCGTTCCCGTTTGACTTCCAGCGCATGGCATCATAACCCCGGAATTTCGATTTTCGTGTTCCGCGTTCCAAGCCGCCCGGAATTGACGGTCCGAAATCCTGCTGATGTATCGCGAAAGCAGCTCTATTATAAATTACTTACCATTTCCTCAGGACGGGGCGAGACATCTACGTGTAGATATTTATAATTTAATTATGTTTAACACAATCTCCAAGAGCGGGTGTCCGTCCCAATCCCTGATGTGAGGTGTGAGGATGAACGGCGATGTGACTTTTTATTTTTTTTTATAATTAGAAATGCGTAGTTTTTGGTGCAGTCGACATAAAAAAAGTATATCGATGAGTGTGGAGGTTTGAAGCAGATCGGCGACATCTGTCTAAGGTTTTATTCGTCCACGTGAGACAGGTTGGTGCCATTTTTGTTATTCATTACTAATATTATGATTATAGTTATAGATGTAATTGTTATAATTATCATTATTGCTAAATTAGAGAGGGAAGTTTTGGCATATTGTCAAAGGAGCAGTTCTGGTAAAAGGGGAACCTACTATCCAGTCGGAACTAGCTGTAGCTGAAGATGTGCATGATGGGACTCCACTAGCATTGAAGGCCATTCTCACTATTGGACCCATGGGTATTTTTGAAAAAAAGTAAAAATCGAAATTAGTAAGGTACCCGCGTAAGTCTATATTTATAGTAAAATATTAAATATTGGTGTCGGTGTGCATTTTCACTTATATTTATTATGAGTTACAATGTACTTAAATGTAACTATCGTTACATTAATAAAGATCAAAAAACGTAATAAGAAGATAAGAAACGTTTTGTTAATTTAGAAAATGGATCGAAATGATAATATATTTTGAAATATGGGCAATAGCATAGCTATAACAAAACTCATGAACAATACAACATAAATGATTATACTAACAAATTGAAAGTTTAAAGATTAGGTTGCACATTTCGCAATGATCTAGGAATTAGACTACATATTTTACTATAGTTTAGAGACTCATTGTGAATTAAATATTTAGAAATAACTCAAGAACCATATTGGATGAATATCATTAGTGTCATTTTTCCTTCAAGATGTCGATAATGATATGCTAGAGTGACCTTAAGAACTAAATCTCACACAAAGTCTCGTGAGCTAAACAAAATATCTATGTATATTAACAAATCCAAATGACCTCCGAAGTGATAACATTTTGCCAAACAAAAAAGAAGATCGAGACCTTACATGCTTTTCATGTTATTATCGACTCCTTTTGTTCTGCTAAACAGAACAGATTTGTTAGCGTTTTCTCCTTTTTCTTTTGCCGTGCAAGCGTCTAGCAACTTGAGTTATACGATTTCTCGGGCCGTTCAACGTCCGCACCCAAGTTGCTATCACCCGTCATGTGGTGCGCACTACAAGTTTCCCACCTCCGTGTTCATATGTCGCGGGTGGTAGGCCTTAGCTTCGACGAAGCCGATGAGGGAAGGAAGAGCCAACTTTTTTATCGATATATATGTTAATTCAAAAGAATGGACCTCCCTGGTTCCGTTCCTCCCGAACCTGAAATCATCCTGTTTAAAGCGCGGAGAGGAGATAGTATGGGATAACTTCCCCACTGGGAACCCCCGGCCAAAGTCCTACGGGGGCGGGGCCCACATCTAGATCCCCGTGAAGCTTTCCCCGGGTAACTAATCCTGAGCGTGGTTTAGGGAAATGAAAGATGCCTCTCCTGGCAACAGGAGGGGGTGGCCGGCCGGGAAGGAAGAGCCAACTTTTTTATCGATATATATGTTAATTCAAAAGAACGCGGATGTCCACATCACAATGAATAGAATAAAGGGGGGCACGCGACCAGGACGAAGACGAGCCATTCATACCTGTAAATCGCTCTGTTAACCTACCGTCAGCACCGATTCATCTCAACCCAAAAGGAATTTTGTCTTTTTGCATGGCTGTGTGTCCTTCTCTGGCCGCGAAGTGCTGTTGACGTAATTGTTTTTAAGTTCACCTCCCGAATCGTCCCCCGTGTTTGTGTGTATATATATATGCGCTTCCAGTGGCTGGCAAACACGTGTGAGTTGCGGCTCATTTTGGTCTGTGAGCCGAAAAATTTCTGATCGTGAAGTTCTTCTTGAATTCTTCATCTGGGCGACCAACAAGAACTTTAAAAAGGGGCTAATTTCTTCCTGGGTTGAACTCGGGTTTGCTGCGATTCGAAGTTGATTTCGGGGTACTCATCGAATTGCTTCCGAAAGTTCGAAATTTTTTAAAGAAGAGGCTTATTTGCAGGTTTGTGGATGGTAGGCTTGTTTCTGTCAAGTGTGTTTTTCACTCTTTGCTTCGTAAAGACATGTGATATAATGCTTGAGTAGCTTTCAAGCGTTGTCCAAAGCTTGTATTTGAAGAGGGGGGGTAAGAGAAAAGCCACGAATTTCCTTACAATTCTGTCTCATCGACGAAAGGTAGTCCTTTTCCTGTGCTTCGATCCAAGAAGGGGCGAGGAATTGGCAAAAGTGTCGCCCAGTGAAGGCACCAGGACATTAACAATGATGTCAGTAGTACTGCTTAAACCTGGAGACGCGCGTTAATGAATACGATGCTTCGTTAGGAAGTCTTTCTTCGTCCTTTAGTTTGAGCCATCATGATCTCCTCGTCCGGCCTTTAGATCGGCCAGTCAGAAATCTTTTTCAATTTCTCTTTGTTTCTCGTTTGGTTGTCAGGTGTGAAGCTCAATATGAACTTGTCTCTGAGCTTTGAAACGCTCTGTTTCTTAGCTGTCTTTCATGTGATGCTCAGGACAATGTCCTGTCATGCCGTGTCTCCTCTACTCATTATCTGGTTATGAGAATTCATGACATGACCGCGTTTTCTCTTTCTTTTCTTTGCGGAAGTTTGTTGAGCATATCAAATATCAGCAATGACTAGATATACCTGTTAGGGAGAACTAAGAAGAAGAATGCTTGGTTCAGTTCTGAGAAACTTCCCTGCTTGCGATTCAATTTCTGACATGTTGGTGTAGCTAAAAAGGATCGAAACTTTGAATTTCAGGAGGCCTTCGTTCCAGCATGGGAAGCACTGAGAATCCGGCTTCGACGAGGCAAGATCCTGAGGAGACACTCCCTTCACTGATCCAAGTTATATCTACTGATGGAATTAGTGGCTTTGACAACATCGAAGCGAACAATAACCCGCTTGTCTGCCCACCCGCTCAAGTAAGCCTCCTCCTTTGTCCTTCCGAAACGAGTGGTGGCGATCTGCTCAACTATATGCTGATGATGCCGCAATCTTGATGACTTGAAAGGTTCTTCAATCGAACGATAGCAATTTAGTTGACGTAAATAGATAGACTTGTTCCAGTTTTGAGCCTTGGTGATTAGAAATGTACAACCAGATCTGCGTTCCCTTAAGAAATTGAGCATCCGCATCTTGCAGAATCACTCAAATCGCTACTTGTCTTTGTTTTTAATTCGCTTTTGCCGACTAAATTCCAAAGTTCGTAACAGAAGTGACTATTGTGCACCAGCAGGACATTGAAGCAGCTTCCTCTGATAATGGATCTGTTGTAATGAGTTGCGAGGGAATGCAGTCCATTTCAATCAGCATGCCGCCATCTCCAGTGGAAGCGCACCTGCTCAACGCGAAGAGGGTTCTCTTCAGCGATCACGGCGATACGATAATCACAAATGGAAACCCAGATAACACTGCCCCTTCGAACCTGGACTCCAAGCAGACAAAGTTCTATTCGCAGCCAATGCCAACAGGATCGGCATATAGAGAGGCAGTCAACGGCAGGAATTTCCCCAAACATCCCAGCATCGCGAAGGACAAAAGGTACGATTCGTTCAAGACGTGGTCGGGGAAGCTTGAGAGACAGCTGTCCAATTTACGTGGGAAGCCGCGCGGAGCTCCGAGTGAGGATGGAACAGCACCGAAGGCGGAAATTGAAACTTTGCCTGTGGACAGATACTTTGATGCCTTGGAAGGGCCAGAACTGGACACTCTCAGGGTATGTAATTTTAACTGATGAGCTCTGGTGGTCTTGCGCTCCGAACCATCTCGTTGTTTCATATATGATCAGGTACAGCCTCTCAAAGTCACTTGGCATTAAATTTGATTTCACTTGATGTGCAGGCTTCAGAGGAAATAGTCCTTCCGGACGACAAGCGTTGGCCATTCCTTCTCCGGTGCCCGATCTCTTCATTCGGTATCTGTCTTGGAGTCAGCAGCCAAGCAATCATGTGGAAAACTCTGGCCACCGCCGAATCCATGAAATTCCTCCACATAGACCCCAAAATCAATCTCGTCCTGTGGTGCATATCCGTCGCTCTCGTTGTGGTTGTCTCTTCCATGTACCTGCTCAAATTGATCTTCTACTTTGAAGCAGTCCGCCGTGAGTATTACCACCCAATTCGTGTCAATTTCTTCTTCGCCCCGTGGATCGCACTCTTGTTCTTGGTTCAAGGCGTTCCGCCTTCAGTAGCCACCAATCTGCATGCGTCTCTTTGGTACGTCCTAATGACGCCTATTTTCTGTCTGGAGCTCAAGATTTATGGACAGTGGATGTCGGGAGGCCAAAGGAGGCTCTCGAAAGTCGCTAATCCTTCGAACCATCTCTCGATTGTCGGGAACTTTGTGGGGGCATTGTTGGGGGCGTCTATGGGGCTAAAAGAGGGTCCTCTATTTTTCTTCGCCGTGGGGTTGGCTCATTACACAGTTCTATTTGTGACGCTATACCAAAGACTGCCAACAAATGAGACGCTCCCAAAAGAGCTCCACCCGGTGTTCTTTCTCTTCGTGGCCGCTCCAAGTGTGGCTTCGATGGCGTGGGCAAAAATACAAGGATCGTTCGACTACGGTTCGAGGATCGCCTACTTCATAGCTTTATTCCTCTACTTCTCTCTGGTTAGTATCTGTCGCAAAACATGCCCCAGTTCTATTCCTAGTAGCTTACATGGCACACCGCATGTACTGATCGATCATCTACTTTGTTTATGGCGATCCCATTTATTAACAGTTTATTTCTTTCGTGTTCTTCAGGCAGTTCGAGTCAACTTTTTCCGAGGTTTCAGGTATTATATAACGCTCAAACACATCTCGGTGCCCTCTCAAGTTACCATCCATCACTAGTGATTCATTCTAGAGCTGATTCGAATTGGATACAGGTTCTCACTGGCATGGTGGGCATACACTTTCCCAATGACCGGTGCTGCCATTGCGACCATGAGGTATGCGGATGAAGTGACAAACGTGGTGACACAAGCTCTCGCGGTCATACTCTCTTCCATCTCCATGCTCACCGTGACAGCTTTGCTCGTCACCACAATCCTGCATGCCTTTGTGCTTCGCGACCTTTTCCCCAATGACATTGCCATTGCTATCAGTGAGAGGAGGCCAAAACCACACAAGAAGTGGTTTCATTTAAGGCATGGAAGCTCGGACACCAAAGAAATTGAGAACTACTTAAAATTTGCTTGCTCCGAGAGCAAGGACATCGACGAGAGCAAGGACATCGAAGCATCTTTAGGACATGCCAGCTCTGATACCGACAGAGTGTAAGCTACCACTGTGAGCGGGGACAACATCACAAATGATCTTAAATGGAGATGCCTAAAACCATGTAGATGCTACAGTAGCCAAATTTTCTAGATCAACGCATGTGAGGAATGTGAGTTCAGATTCCAATGAACATGTGTATCGTGAGGGATTCGGGGTTTGATTTGCTAAGAACATGAGCCTAAATGAGTTGTAAAATGGCCGTTTGTTAAGTCGTGTGTCAGTGAAGAAAATGATCTGTTGTCCCTTGAGAAAGAATATACTAAATAAATGGTCTTCACATATCTCTACTCTGCTTCCTTTAGAAGACACTGGACTTTCTCATACCAGTCTTTTTAGTTTCGAAAGAATGATGCATGTGGCTTTTTCAATTATGTCAGGTGCACACACAGTCACAAAAATATATTACACAATCACCGCTGGACGAATGACGTGTTGTTGTATTCAGAATTAGGCTTTTCACACAAGCTGCCCGCCTAATGATGCTTGTGCAAATTCAGTGCGGTGGAACTTTCATTCGACGGAGGCTGGTTGTTCATGCTTTTTTCTTGTTACATGAATTATCGGTAATCTGATTTTCAGCAATGTGATAAGCTCCAAAAGTGCCGTCTCTCTCTTTTTCATGTCTCACCTACTTTAACCCTCCTTATTCATCTATTTAAGCCTCATCAATTGGGAGGAATCTGCCGACAGTTGCAGAGATCATTCAAGTCCAACATAAAGCGCCAGCATAAATATTCAACTGCTGCATTATGGCTTCCTCTCACCAAATTCTCCTTCTGCTAACTTATGGACTCCTCTTTATGTCGACCATCCTTGTGACTTGCATTGATGCCGCCACAAGCATCGGTGCAGGTAGTGTGCCGAAGAGATTAGTAAGGAAATTGATCCATCGAAATTCTGTCAAGTCGCCAATGTATAACTCTGTTCATACCGACTTTGACCGTGCTAAGTTCGCTTTTGAAGATTCCATCTCCCGTGTTGCTATGATAGAGGAAAAGATGAAGAGCTGCAAGGGGAACATGTCGTGCTCAGACAAAATTCAAGCTAACCTACACGCGAAAGCCTGGGTGGGCGTGTTCTTTGTGGAGTTCTATATAAAAGACTTGTCTCACCGGATGCTTGCGGTCATGGACACCGGAAGCCCCCTTTTGTGGGTTCATTGCATTCCTTGCCCAAATTGTGCTCAAGCCTCCACCCGAATATATGATCCAAGCACATCCTCGACCTACACTAATATATCGTGCCGGTCAAAATATTGCCAGGCTTTACGCCAAAACTCCTGTGATCAGCGCGGGAATTGCAAGTACGAGTTGCATTATGAAGGAGCACACCCGACAGAAGGAATGCTTGCTACAGAGTCATTCATATTCGACACTTCCGACGATGGGCTACTCACTGTACCCCGTCTAGTGTTTGGGTGCAGTCACGTGAGCGACGAAAAACCCGATGCGGTTATGGGAGTGCTCGGACTGAGCAGCAATAAAGTATCTCTAGCTACACGACTAGGTAACAAATTCTCCTATTGTGTCGGAGGGATCAAGGATCCTTCTTATGAATACAACCAATTGATTTTGGGGGAAGGGGCAATTCTTGAAGGCGACTCGACGCCCCTAGAGATATATAATGGGTTTTATTATGTCACTATGGAAGGCATAAGTCTAGGAGGAGCTATGCTGGATATTGAGCAGAATACATTTCAGCGAACCGATTCAGGACAGGGTGGAGTCATGATCGACTCCGGAGGTGAGTTAAGTTTTTTAGTCCAACGAGCATATGAGGAGCTTGCCGATGCAGTAATGAACATGCTGGATTTGAATAGTTGGTTCAAGTCCGAGCTCTATTTCAGCAAGTTATGCTTTGAAGGCAACGTCACGAGGGATATCAAGGGATTTCCCAGCGTTACTTTTCATTTCAGCGGGGGTGCAGAGATGGGATTAGAGGCAGAGAGCTTGTTCTCTCAATCGACAACTACTACTTTCTGCATGACGATTTTGCAAGCGGATTATGGACAGCCCAGTCTGATTGGCGTAGGTGCTCAGCAGTACCACAATGTTGGATACGACATTTCAGGGAAAAAACTATACTTGAGGAGGATGGACTGTGAACTCCTCGACGAATGACAGACTTTAGATTCATCATCTTAAATGTTGGCTTGCGCAAGTTTACTTCAGGGCATATATATTTGTTTTTTTCCCTTCTTTCACATGAAGTATAGTTTGAGGCGTCCCCCCTTCTATTACCCTTCCGGCTATTTTTTTCTATTTTAATTATGTGGCTGCATTTCGCTTCTTGGATCACATATTGTTATCTCAACTTGTTCTAAGTTTTGTCTTGCTGTCCTAAGAATAGAGAGCGTGAAGTCTACCATGAAGAGCCAAAAGGGTCTCCAAGAATTGAAAGAAGAGTTTTCTTTCTTAAATCTGAGTATGCAGTTCATAAAGCAGCTTGCGCAAAAGAACTGTCTTGGGCCATTTTACGATTTTGTCAAGATTTCATCCCTAAGTTTGAGGCGAACCCTGGCCTTGCTCACTTGATGATCAGGTCTGGTACACTGCTCGCCAAGCCAGTGCATTTCCCCCACTTTTCTCACACATTGCACAAATTATAAGAACAGACTTCTCTGATAACAGTTATCACATAGGCCAAAAAAAAAAAAAAAATTATATCAGAGTAAAATAAAGAAATTCTTTCAGAAGTTTTGGCCAAATATTTAGTCAATTGTTGGATCTATGGAACATGACATGCCATGGCCCATGCCAGGCACAGAAACCCCAGAGATGCTAAGACTGTGCACTAGAATTTGCTTGCTAAATGTTGTGCATTACAATCAGTGTGAAGAGATGAATGACAGCATTTGAGGCCTTATAAAGATGTGACTATTACTCTCTGATAAAATCAGATTTAGAAAAAATACCTCTAACTGGCTCAATTATCTATCTTACCATTTTATATGGTTAGCAACTTAGCATAGATACAGCGTTTGACAGCATTTAGCTACAGCTGGTGAGACATGAAAGTTGTCTTTGGAGGCAAGCAAGACAACACATGGTTAAAGTGAATTAGTTCAAATGTGGCATCATAGAAGCTACGACATTATTGACAGTTTGTTTGTATTCATAAGGTCAAACATTGCATAAATGATAATTCGAAAGAATAATGTTGCGAATCTGGCATCCCATCCTACTTAAAATTGTACTCCTCTGCAAGCTTCTGATTGTTCTTCACTGTTGGACAGATAATTGATCGGTTTTGTTCTTTTCTTTAGCATGTGCACGCAATTATTGTCTTTGCCATTCTGACACGGTATTTGTAATGTCTTACGTTTTGAATTCATCGTCTCTCCTATGACTTTTTGGCCTTCACCATGATCCAAAAGAGGTTTAATGCTTTGGTGTAATAGCAATGACACTGCAAATTGTGAACCCAAAAGTATGACAATAATGAAGGTGGAGTGAAGAATTGTCATTGGCTCAAATCAAGAAACTTTTCGTTGTCAGTCCACAAAAGGCTCATCTTCCAAATGGTGGTTCGATTCCGTCCGTTCCCGAACAGCTTTCACGCACCCGCAATGTCTTTTCTTCATATGTCTTTTTCAGATCTATGTCCTTCAACATTTTCCAAGCCTAATAACAACTCATTTATATGGACCATCTTTCTTGCGCAATGAATCACGTACAGTGTATTCCTCTGGAAAAAGCAAAATTAGTTTTCAAAGGCACTGTTTGCCATCCTAAATCATCTTAAGATGACATCCGCCTGGACTCATCCGACACACGGCACCTCATGTCGTGGCAGTTCCCCTATCGTTCGTTCCTTTTCTTTTTGTCCATATGTTTTGAAGAACTCAATAATTAAACCAAGGAAACATATGTATCTTGGCAATTGGTCGTGTCCTAACAAGTTTAGATGCAGATAACTTGGCATCACTTGATAGTTCGTTTTTCCTGTTCCTGAACGCGTTGTCCACAGGTTCTTTGATGAACATCTACTTTGCATAAACATTCCTTTCGATGCCTGCATTGGATCGAAATCACTGAATAAGCTAAAATCACACATGCTAGCGCATAAAAATTCGGTACGAAATGGAAGCGAAATTACTTTTGCACCTGATCTCCATAGGCGTCGTGGTTTCTGGAGCTATTTGATCAGCCGAGACCAAGTTCAATATGGTCCAAGCAATTTCTAAGGGCCAAGTGCCACTGGCCGCCCTAAAGATACACAAACACCAGTAAGTTAGTGACTACCTAGTGACTGTTGGATCGACAATAGCCAGATAAGGCCGAGGTTACATTTTCGCTTACTAAGGAAAGACCCCATCTTGCATCGGTGGCCCTTGTGTGAGCACACGGCTACAGGGAGCACGGGAAGCGCGCAACACGAAATCCATCGGGCAAATATGTCAACGGCCCCGTCCGCAGGACCATCTACGGGTAGTACCCACGATGCCGTAACATTTTCAAGGAGCCTCCCGGCCCACTTAGATTCACGTTGTCACCGTGATTGAACAAAATCGAAGATCGAACGATTACCTCGCGATCTCTGCTGGTTTCGGTCATTCTCTCTCCGGGACCCTAACCCTTTGTCCGTAGCTCCCCGCATTAAATCCGCTTGTCCTGGAATGTTGTGAGGACATTATCACGTCCCAAAACTCTACACAACAGTTTCTGCGGATCGAGGGACAGGCAAAAGCAAGAAAGGGGGAAAGAAAGGAACGCTGGGGGTAACGGTTAGAGAGTGAGAAAGCAAATGTTCGTCCCTGACCTCGGCCGAGAATCGATGGCAGCGACAAGCAGCATGTAAGAAAAGCTCCCGGGCCCCACGAGGTGGGGAATACAATCGCAAATGGATTGATAAAACCAACAGGAAGAGGACAAAAGAGTGAAATTGGTTCTGCTTCTTTTGCGGAGAAGCGCAGGAAAGGTCCAACGGGCGAGACAAGAGGGGAGAGACAGGGGAGCCATCAATAGTTTGGCGCTTTGTCCTAGCACATCTTGTGTCCATGTCCCCTACCTGTTGACATGTGACCTGAAACACTACTCGGTTTCGTTCTCTCATCGATTCCCTTTACCTTACCCTTTCGTTAGCTTGAGGTTTTGGTCTGAGGTTGAGCTGAACTAGGGCCATGTTCTAAGGGGAACTTCGGAGGAGACTCCTGACTAAAGAAACCACATCATCTTCGGCCACAAATCAATGGACATGGACATTTAGTGTTTAGTTCGGATGGGGTAGGCACTGTCTTAATTCTTAATAGAATAAAAGGTACATCATTCTTTATAGAACTTTTACTACGTTTGATTAACGGGTATTGGTCATAATCTTGTTACAGTCTACTTATGATGAAACAGTTTATTATCACATTTAGGAAAATTGTCTAAAAAGTTCTAATTCTATTAGATCTTAGTCAAATTAATCCTAAAATTGTTAATTTTATCAATTGAGTTTAGCCAATGTTAACTAAAAAGCTCTAACGTGGATCTCAGTAGTCCACGTAAGACGATTGGCATTGACATTGATATTTTTTAAAAAATTTCAAAAATTGAAATTTTTATTCTTTATTCTTTCTTTCTTTTCCTTTTTCTTTCCAATAAGTCCGACGAGGGCCGCAAAGTCCTCGCCGATCACGTGCGAGGGTCCTACCCGTCACATGTGATGAGCAAGGGGTGGCCAATGACCCTTGCTGAAAAGATACAAAGAATTATAAAATGTCAACGTCAGTAACGATCATGTAACGTAAGATGACTTATGTATACATCAATACTTTCTAACTAAAATTGGCCAGATGAACTCAATTGAAAAAAATATGAAAAAATATTTATGACTCAATTGGCAAAACTACTAGGCTTATATTTGAATTGACCAAAAACTTCTTTAGACAATTTTCCCCTCGTAATTAGGTCCATTTGTTTGAAGGAAAATTGTTTCTGAGAAATTCATTTCTGGCTTTCAGATGTTTGGAGAACGGAAAAATAATTAATGTGTGGAAAACATTTCTCATGGCCTGAAAACAACAAACTTAGATTGAAAGAAAATTACTTCCCCTTTTGGTGAGAATAAAATAAATATCCTTAAATCACCAAATAAATGAGCCATAATAATTTTCCTTTAAAAATGATCTTCATGAAAAATACTTTCCTTTATCATGAAGTTTTTGGTGAAACCAACGCACATTAGAGGAAAAAATCACCCGAATAATAATTATGTTGAAAAAATGCCATGGCATAAGATCAATCTTAATCAGTTTCGAGAGCTTATAATTTATTCAGATGGCCCGTGATTTGATTAAGAGTTTACTCGGTCTCGGAGCCAGCAGCCACGTCAAAAGTCTCGATTCACCGTTGGTGAATACCGAGACTAATCATGGTATTAGTTCAACCGAGGTTGACGAACTGTTCCATCGCCTCGAGACGTTACATCATTCTTCTTCTTCTTCTTCTTCTTCTTCAATTCAAGCCCATCTCATGCGCCATCTGCTACATGCAGGCCACGCCATAAAATCACCAGGATTACAATCTATAATTACCTTATTTTTCCTCTTTTCTTGCTTTATCCTTTATTTAAAGCAGACGATGCTTAATTCCAGTAATTTGTACATGCCTACCAAGTTTGCTTTCTTTAAGATAATTACCTTGCACGGGTAAACATGGAAGCGATCTTTTTATGCTGTCTCGTCTGTCTCTGGGTCTTAGCAAAGATGTAGATCTTCCCGACACGCTACGGCGATACGATGTGATGTACTTTCGAATCCTTTGCCTTGATGATGTCGTTTTTCGATCACATCCGAATCTTTTTTTATTGTTATCGGCATTTACATTCATCTCCTCAGACTGGATAAGGGATATCTGAAGTTAATCCATTAGTAGAAACCCGGCTTTTGCTAGAATCAAGTTCTTATCTGAAACTTTTTTCTTTATCTCTCTTTTTCGCCCCGCAAATCAAGCCACATGCGTGTAGGACATGTTTGCACTCTAAAAGCGTGCACAGCCCAATGAGATTCTTCTGTTCAGTGACTAAAATCAAATTCAGAGTGAATAAATGGGACTGCTTTTGCTTTCTGTCAAAAGGTCCAATTGACAAGATCAAGAAAAAAGGGAGATTAACCAGTGGCAAAAAAAATTCTCTTCCAATCTCAGAATGACAAGTGAAAATATATACACATATTCCATTTCTTTCCTCACTGTGCGGGAGAGATATATTTATGGCCGACCAGACGGTTTCTGTACATGATCATCACATATGGAAAAGCAGAGACAAATGTGACAAGAAGGAAAGTTTGCTCCACGATTTGATCTTCTTTGACACCTGTCTTTCCTATGTTTGTCTATATGTTTTCTGTATCTGGACTTGCCCTTGTTCTCGTGACTCGTCTTCTGTTCTTTCGCACTTTTTACGTCCTCCGGAATTGCCGTACCGTCTTCATCTCCACGGAACACTTCATTGTAGCCTTCAATCGAATTTTCCTGAAACCGGCATGTCGGAAAATGTATCAGGGGCTGAAGGATTATCTAGGACGCTAGTACTAAGTGGGTAAATTCGCGAAAACATAAGGAAACGGGAAAGACATTTACACACCGAAAGATTTTTTGCAATGGAGAACTGCCTCGTAAATCGAGCTCTCCGAATCAAATGACCTGCGCCAATCATTGGCTGAACATGCTTCGCTTATCCTAGGAGAAGAAGCCTCTTCAGGATAAACCCAGTTCCTTATTCCAGGACCTTTTTTATCTCCAAATTCCGCCCGGAAACTTGACCTTCCAGCTCGGAAAATCCGGTACAACGGCCTTAGAAAGTCCATGTACTTGCGAAACATCCTCTTTGATAATTTCCTGCACCTGGTCTTCGAGGAGGGAGGCGAACACGATGTACTACTCATGATGAGTTTCAGCGAGCCAGGCTGAGTTGGAGTCGAATTGGATGGTTCATATGCCTTCATCTTTGAATGCTCGAGAAATAGGGGCAACATGTAGCCATCAGAGAAGAGCTCATCCGCATGAACGAGAGCTGGAGAAGATGGCGACACTCCCGGGAAGTCAAATTTGAAATCCTGAGAGGCAGAATTGCCTCTATTCTGTGAGAATCTCCTGGAGGGTGGCATCCTCGGATCCATCTCAATGAAAGAGGCTTCATCCGACACGTCGAGTGAAGTCCTGACTGACGACCCATCGAAGCTCTCACGGGCTGGCTTCAAATTCACCAGCCAACGGTACGAGAAGCTCTCCACCGAGAGAGGCTCAGAGGATTCCATCACCGGACAAGGTTTAATGTTCAGGAAGATCTGTAGGAATTGGATGGAAGAGAGAATGAGCTGTGTGTATTCCAATGAGAAAGGGAAAATAAGAGATGGCTCAAGATCTTCAATACTTACAGTCCATATATATACCTTGACAGATATATCTCTCCTCTTTTTTCCTTCTCCACAACAAGGGAGTGTGTGGTTGTCTACTTGTCTGGCAAGAGACAAAGAATTTTAATAATTGATAAGGGGAGAGAGAGAGGGAGAGAGGAAACAGAGAATGTGAGCCCTATGGTCACCCATAATGTCCTAGCATCACCAGTATTTTTGTAAATTTTTTTTCCATAATCATTGATCTTTAAAGCTTCACAAAGAAGATGCCCTTTTTTGCTTTTGCGTATTATTGCTCATTTAATTAGATGCTATTTTGCTATGATATACAAGGAAAGGCCCCCAAAGTACATGTGCTTTGCTAATCCTAGGAAGGATGAGCAAAGCAAGTTAATGCACGGTCCAATGCCAATCCAATCTGCCTCCCCATAATCGAAATTTGGAATGATGGAAGTGTTCTTTAGCCTTGCTTGCTTTCATATGATATCATCTCGAGAATTAATTTGTTTTTTTCCTGGTGGGTAAGATAAATTCACCCTTCTGATGCTTACAATCTAACTGCTACATTAGGGGGGCTCAACCTAATCCCGACTTTTTTATTGCTGGTGGTGTGATTAATGCTACCAAACAACGACTGCTGCTTACGAAATCAAAAGTACTAGATGCAAAACGGGACTTGTGCTCTAGTTTTATCATTAAAACCCAAAAGTTAATTCTCCAGTTTGGACATCTGACTGGCTTTATAATTGAAGAAGGGAGCCTTGTAGCCTTGCATACACAAGGCCATTGGATCATGTTTTCTATCTGCATATTTTAAGCACAAGGTCAATGATTTCTCACGATAAACATCTATTAAATTTTCCAATGGTTTCTCCAGATATACGGAGTGCCCATTTGACAGGAATACCTGGCATGTATGAGGATCAACATAGCAAAGCAATTTCAACCCTGGACTTAATATCTCAGAATTACAATCCTTAATCACAACTTTCTGTAATGCAGAGACAGTTTCTTGACACAAAAAAAGGGGGCCGGTGGGGGGGGGGGGTGTGAAAAGGAGAAAAGAAGAGGCTGTGTGTTTCCTTCTTTTTCTTTACAGATTTAACTTAAGCGCTAGCAAAGTGTCTTGAAAATGACATGACAAAATGCTACAGTTTCATCACGGATTTAAAAGTGCAGTTAGCGGATGAATGGCACTGGATGTTCCTGTTCTATGGACATGCAAACATTTTAGCCTTTTTAGGTCGTGGTGTTGGTAAAACATATAATCATGGGGCCGGTGGTCACTTCTTGGGCATAACAGAAAAGGCTCAGCTCAAGAACTAACGATATGGCATAGCCTAACTCAGCAACATCACCCTAGAAATCAAACTTAAAATTAAAAACTTTCGCTGGTTAAAAGAACAGAAAGATGACAAGAGAATAAAAGTATCTCCGACTTGGCGTAACAAAAAGGATAGCCTAAATCACCGATTAGTCTATTGAAACTAAGGAGCTGAGCACTCTATATATTCTCATTAGCTTTATTTTTTTGAAATTGAATGTAGTCAAAGCAAAAGGTGTTCATTATCAAAGCAGCTTGGTTTTATCCATGAAGCAGCAATCCAGGGCATATCTCAATATGATCGAAAAAAAGAAAAAAGAAAAAAAGAAAAGAAAAGTGGGGGAGAAAAGATAAATCAGACTTCTCATGGCAAGGAAATTTCGAGCCTTGGCGTCCACGAACGACCTGACTGGTGGTGAGATCGCATCTCGGTCAGGCTTTAAATGCGAGATGGTTGTGTCGTTTTCGTGCAATTTTGACTTATATAACTCGGGAGCAAATCTGCAGAAACAGGCAAAACTCACACATGTACTGTTCTATGCATGCCCAATATGCGTACGCTACGTAAGCCGTAGACGATGGAAAGAGAGAGAGAGAGTGAGAGAGAGAGAGAGAGAGAGAGGGAGAGGGCAGACAAGGGGTAGCCGACCGTTGTTGGCAAGACGAGTTGACATAAACTAAGGTTTTCTGGGACAATAGGCTGGACGTCGATAGGGATGTGAAGTCAAATGGTCCCTGCACTTGTCCCCTGGAGAGGACGATAGGCCACTGCCAGAAATTTCAAACACTCATGAGAGCAAAGTCTCAAGTGGAATGATTCTCTGGTATATATGCTTGATACTAGACGTCATATTAATTTGGTGGCGGTGAATCGATGAAGCTAATCTGCACAAACACAGATAAGGGAACTGACATTAGCGACATATTTCGTAGAGAGAGATCAAATTCGACATAATACGGGCAGTCGCTAATATGGTAGAACTTGAATTTAGGGGAAGCGGAGTGTGACAAGACCATGGCACCCTGATACATGAAATTATCCTCTTGACTGGTTCATCTCGATGCTCTGGTCAACTTGAGAAAGAGGAAACCAAAGAATCACGACACCAGTATCGCTGACCAAGAGAGCGAATTTTTTTCTTCTTGTTTCTGTAAATGAAAAGCGAACGGAAGCGACGGCATGTCATTTGCCTTAAGGTTCAGCATCATTATCTCCAGGCAGGGCGTCCATAGATAATCCATCTAAACAGCAGCATCTGCAGGATGAGCCAACATCAGGTCGAGGACCACAGCCAACACATGATTTCAACTCTTGAGCATCCTCCGGTCCAGGGCCTGCAAAAAAGAAAGCAGAAACTTTTGACGCAAGAGCTGCAGCCACCGCTGGATACACAAACTGCCCGATCTTTAAGCATCATCGGACTCCACTGTGTCTTTTGCAACATGCATACGCTGAACGAAACTAGGTGAAATACCGTTGAGTAGGTCACTCCCAATTGGAGAGGCCAACCCAATTATATATATTTGTAATAGTATGGTAGTGAGTGTGTAAAAGTAAAAAGAAAAAAAAAAGAGAAAAAAGAAAAAGAAAAAGAAAATATCAAAAGAGGTCGGGAGATAAATCGTGATCTTCCACATCTAGAAAATCAAGGGAGATTGGGAAGGAAATCAAAGTGATATTCTCATATATATACAAAATCACGAGAGATTAACGTGATTTTGTATAGTATAATTCTAATTGGGATTGCATTTGTTCCTATGAATAGGAGTCATCCTCAACGGAGAAGAACATACAAAAGCAAAAATATCAAAGCAGCGTAGCGGTAAAAATAGTTTTCTTGAGATCCACCCATTATTTATCATAGTGGAAGTTTGAAGTGGACTATGGTCCCGTGGTTTTTCCAACCACGTTAAAATTCTAGTGTTATGTATTATTCATCTTTACTGCTTTCATTTAGTATTTTATCCTATTTAATTTTCACAGAAATAGTAGCGGGAAAAATTTTCTGGACGTTCTTCACAAATATTTTTCCCAACAAATACCGAAATAAGCGCACTTGTGCCATCCCTTTTTTCCTGTCCCATCGATCTGAAGCGAAAACTCAGCTATATGATGTATCTGTGCAGATTTCAATCGCTGTTTAATGCTGAAGAGCACAGCCCACAGAACATGGCTCTTAGCACCAGATTGTTTAAGCTACAAGTAACCCGGTTTCGTTCTTAAAACGGTGCCGGTAAAATCACTTCGCCATTGCATTCTGGTTGCCTTTTCGTGTCGCATCTATGATCTTGTTTGTTTGTTACGCAGTCGATTGATCGGCATGGCTATTAGTACCTGAGCACCAAGATCTGAGCAACGGGCGTCCGGACCATTGACGAGAACGTTGCCAAATGGGAGTCGGTACACTCTTGCTATTACCTGATAATGGGCCCATCGGCCCAGGGAGGCCCGCCCAGGCCGCTCAGGCCAAGGAGGCCCGATGCTCAACACCAGATAATTTTCTTCTTGGACTCAAGCCTGCCATAGAGGCCCACTGGGCCTCCCCAGGCCCAATTCTTTTTTACGAAACAAATTTAGTATTCTTGAAAATCATTCTATGTATGCTGCGATAATTTCCATAGGAATACTAAGAAATCGTCTGATAAAACTGAAAAATATGTACTGAAAATTGAAAGACTGAATATCAAGTGCTGAAGTCTTTAAATTTTAAGAGTGAAAATAAAAAGTTGTTTGATAATAAAAGAAAATCAAGGAATAGATTTTAATGTTTTCTTACCAAATATGAAATCGTGGGCATTAGTGGAAAATTAAGCTAATAAATTAAATTTTGTGTAATTAGTAGTTGATCAAATGCACTTAATGTGGTCATCAAATACACCGAAAAAAAGTTTATTAACTTTTTTCAATTAAGAAACGATAATTTGTCCAAGAGCGGCATTATCCCTCTATATAATTAGATCCACCCAATTACTAAAGAGTGGCAGTTTTTCTACTTCTCTTTTATAGCTTAGACACGCCATTTTTGTGTGTTTAACCATATCATCCCTTGTAAAGCCTACCATTTCTCGAATAGCCAAATGTTATCTTTTTTAATATTTGGTTAATGTTTATTTTGTTTGTTCTATTTTTTCCCTCATGGGTCCCACTTTCCTTTTTCTTTCTTTCATGCCTTTGACGTCTCAATTCTTTGCTTTTACAAATCATTTTTCTATTTTTTCTCTTGTAGGTCATTCTCTTATTTCTATGCCTCCCACATTTTCCTAGTATAATAATAGCAAACTATCTCCACCTACTCGTAACAACACAATATTTAATAACCAATGAAGCACGATTGAGTGAAATGATGGGTTAAAGTATAAATGATGGATCTCAACAAATGCACAATTAAGAAATGGTTGTTTAGAAACCAAGTCCAACTCTACATACAATTATAGTCTAGGGCTAAAAGCAATAGTTGCAACACAAATGAAAGAACAAATTCATCATTGCAGCGGTGTTCCAAGTAATTAATCTATGAAAGCACAACTTTTATTTCAACACTAGGACATGGTCCTAAAAACTACATTAAAATTAAATCACTAATTCAAATCCCGCTTCATATTACCTAAAAGAACACAACTTGCCTATTGCCCTCGACTTTTATGCCTATACATGGTGGAGACACATTTTCTTTTTCTCCACACTCATATGTGCAAGGATGAGATATAAATATAGAAAAGGGAAGAGAGAGAAGCAATGCTTCTCAATATTACCTTCCATAGTGTAAGAAGAGCCTGCGTGTGGCGAAGAAAAAGGGCTCACTAGGAAGGTCACTGATGAGCCCAATGCCAGTGCCAGCGAAAGTGTGGAGGACGATGGAATTGGCATCATAGTTAGAAATCAGAGGACGATGGGATTTGTGGAGGAGAAAGAAGAAAAAGAAGAAGAAGTAGAAGGAGTAGGAGGGCTAAAAAGAAGGGAATGTCTTGCAAGAGAGTAGAAGGAGTGGGAGGGCTTGAAAGAAGAGAATGTCTTACAAGAGAGATAATAGAAAGACAATTTGCAAAAGCAAAGTAGGAGACGTTAAAGGCGTGGAAAGTGAGATCTGCAAGGAAAAAAAGAAGAAAGAAAATAAAAATGTAGATCAAATAATAAAAAAATCACTTTTTTAGATGTATGTCATAAGTTGTACGTCCTATAAGGAATAATATGGTCGACACAAAAAAAAAAAAAGTGTCTAAATCAAATGAAGAGTGAAAAAGATGTGACACTTACTAAAAAGATAAATTTTCCTTCAATCATTCAATCAGGAAGATCCTTTTTTCATTTTTCAGAACTCCACATCGACACAATTTGACTAGTTGTAGAATCCACACCTAGTACTATAAAATTCTTTCTATGGGTTTCTAGACTTAGCAATATCCAATTCATGTGATTGTAGAGTGTAAACCTAATTTTTGCATCACTTATGAAAAAATCCATACATGAACAACTACACTTATTAACCCACTCCGCTGTGGACGCATTGGTTCGGGCGTTCCCTCTCTTTCGAATGGGGGGAGTTCGAGTTATTGCGGTCGCATTTGCGTGACTTAAGTGCAGCACCGTGGGAGGTGGGTCCTCACGTTAGTGTCGCCCCAAGTTTACGTTATCAGCTATCGGCTGTACGGCGGTTCTCGAGTCATCAAAAAGAAAAAAACTACACTCATTAAATTTCATTTTTTTTGTGGATATTAAATTTTGTTGTTATCGAAATTATTCATGTTGCCTTTATATCATGGAAAATGTACAATTTGAAAGGCATTTTCCTGAAAACGATCATTATTAATAATAATAATATTTTCAATTAATTATCTCAAATTATACGGACAATCATTTAAGAAAACAATTTTTAAATCATTAATTTTTTTACCAACCAGAGTCTTACATCTCCTGTTCCCACGGTGGCGTAGTAAGTGAAAGACCATTTGGTGTAACAGGAGACGGCGTCGTTCCGAACCAACAGAAGACAGCTCCGGTGAGGGAAAGAACACCGATCCGATCCGCTCCGATCCGCCCCCCTCATCGCCCCCCGGCCGAGCGACAGCGATCGAGCGATCATCGACGGGACACGCATCTTCGTCGTCTTCCTCCTCCCTCCAATCGTACTGCAACAGCAAGACCGCTCCGGCCTCTGCGAAATCGCTCCAACGCCTCCGTCCCTTCCCAAGCAGGGAACCAATCCCGCTCGCGGTCAACACCGCGCCCTCCCCCGGCATTCGCCCGCCCTTCGGAATCGCGTCTTCCCCGCAGGCCGCTTCCGATGGAGAACATGCAGTACGCGGAGGAGCTGGTGCGGGAGTTCCTGGTCTTCCGGGGCTTCACCGCCACCCTCCAGTCCTTCGAGAGCGAGCTCGCCACCGACGTCGGCCGGGGCTTCCAGGTCGACAAGCTCCTCGACCTCATCTTCGCCGCCTACGTCCCCAGGTTCCAGGCCGACAAGCTCCTCGCCCTCTTCGGCTTCCTCCGGCAGTGCCTCTCCTCGGCTTCCACCGAGGCGGCGCTCCTGGCTTCCCTGTCCAGGCTGGAGGTCGCCGTCATGCGGTATTACATCGTCCACGCCGTCCGGTCCGGGCGGAGGGATAAGGTCTTGGAGTTCTTCGGGGCGAGCGGGAATGATCTGATGCGCAAGGATCAGGATTGGACTCCCTGGTTCGGTAGGTCGAACGGTTGAATTCTTTTTTTTCCTGAGGTTCAATTTGTTGTGTTGGAATTCCGGTTCGTTTTTGGTCATGGATTGTGCATTTTTCGAGCTTGTTTTTCAGCTATACCGTACGTGAAGAATCCTAGCTTGGATCCTCAGTTTCGGGTCTACTTTTCGAAGGAGTGGTACGAGGCATTGCGCGTTGCTGTGAGGAATTTCTTCGATGAGATCTTCAATGGCACTCATATCCTTTGGAATTGCGTGCGTACGCATATCGTTGCTATTTTTTTGCTTTCCATAGTGCCTCTTAGGCTCTAACTTTTAGAGTATAGATGGATGGTTGGTCCTGATGATTCTGGAGCACTTCTATTATGTAGAAAGTAGAAGATATGGAGCTTTCTCTTGCTGCAATGCGGACGGCTGGGGCTTTCACCAGCCGCATTGCAGCCATCCACTTGATGTCCTGTGATGCTGACTTTTCTCTGTACTAAACCAATCATCTCCGATTCAAGTGTTGCCATTGTTATTGTTGAAAAGATGGTTGGCCTGTTGGTAGGCGGTGACAATCTTTTTTTTTTTCGTTTTTCTGATTCTCATCTTGTGAATGGAAAATGCATGAGTGCTCACTGCGAATTTAGCAAGATTTTTCTTAACTAGACCACGCATTCCGGCCTTATTGACCATCAGTTTGGAGAAGAACACTATCAGCCGTCTCAAAAAGGAAATTAAGCAGCTAAACAGTAAGTTAGCACAGCTTCAAGCACTGTTGGAGGAAAAAGAAGCACAATTACGCCGATCAAGGAGGTAAGTCTGTCTTTCTTTTTGGGGTAAACTGTCTTTTATTTTTTTTTACCTCAAAACTTATGGGTCTATCGTCTGCACCATTTTCTGATGATATTTTTATCGTTGTGATTATGCTTGTGAACAGTCATGCTGCATCAGTGATGGATGCTGGCATAGCTCGGAGTAGTTCTTCAACTCTGTCAAGTGGTGTGCTTGATGAAACTATTGTATCATCACAAGATAATCAAGACACCCATCATGATGTTACTCCCATTCCGGGTGATAGAGTGCTGGCCCAGGACTTGGTTGATGCTGCAAAAGCCAAAGTCAACTTAGAATCTCTTGCAGCACCATCTGCTCATGTTACAACCTCTCTAAGTGTATGTGGTGATAATGGAGCCGGTGGTTCCAGTCTAACGCTCCGAGATGGTACCTTTGGTAAATTTCTATTCTGTATATTTTCTCTGTTTGTCTGAGTGCAGTTAGTGGTGTTGGACGAGTTTGCACAAGTGCACAATCCTCCATAGTGAAACAAAGATATGGGAATAATGTATGGCTGGAAGATCCTCTGGACTATTAGGATGTGTTACATTTCGTGCAATAGATGACCCCTAAATTCACAAAAATATCTTCATTCCATTTTTCACCAGAATATCTGCCATGACTGGAATATTTGTTTTACAAAGTTACACATGGTAAGTAGTTGCTTAATGCATTGATCAGAAACCGGAAGAGAAGTGGAGGGAGAAGAAGAATTCCCGGAGGTGAATGTAGACTTTCAGGTAATTCTGTCAACCTGATTGAATGACATCTTTTGGACTAACACGTTACACCTTGCATTGGTTAAAGTGTTATCTGGTATTGACTCCCACTCTGCAACTCCATGGACTATAGGAAACGTTTTTGGGCCATACAAGTCCAATCACTCGATGCCGCTTTTCTGCCTCTGGGAACAATATTGCCAGTGCATCCATGGATGGCACAGTCAGGTTCAAAATCTCATTGTGGCTTATAGAAGCTTTTCTCTTTGGGCCATTGCCAGTTTCAAACTTATTTTCTAGTTTGGATTGATCTTCTTTGTTGAAATGAATAAGCTTTTCTCTTGCGGCATCTATGCCCAGATAGAATAGGTACTGCCAACAATAGTTTATTGGCATACATCCTAGTAGCAAGCTTCTTGTCCAAGACTATCTTCTATTTCTTCAATTATTTGGTCATATCTGATGTTCTTCTTTTACCTCTTTCGTGCATTTCTGTTCAGAATATGGACCTATGACTCATCAACTTCAGCATCAAGAAATGCAACTATTTACTGTGGGGCAGAGATCATGTCGCTTGACTGGGAGTGTAAATCTGATCGCTTGGTATGATTTGCATCTTAGTCCAATTTCTTGGCTAACCTATGAATGTTTCTTCAAGAGATGCCTTTCATTAAGACCTTATTTCTTTTTTACTAAAGCTTCTCATAGGAACTGCTGATGGAGGAATTAAGGCATGGAATGTTGACGCAAAAAGGGTTGTTTGTGATCTCAATACAACAGAGGCTTTTCCAAGGTTTTAAAACACGAGTTGTGATTTTGTACTTCTTCAATTCTTGGTTCTTGACATTTGTGTTGTTCTGCAGTGTCTTGGATTTAAAATGCAGCCCGGTAGAACCAATTTTTGTTTCTGCTGCAGCATCGAGGTATTAATTTTTACCTTATGAGACTAGGGGAGTGACTTTTTGTTGCATTTTTAAAATTGATTCCTTTGTGGGCCATGAATTTAATATAAGTTTTGAACTCCATATGAGGATTAGTTTGTGCAGTTTTTCCATCATTTAGTTGTTTTCATTTTCTCTGGATAATTTTTTTTAGTCTATTTGGTTTGGTTTAAAATGCTTTCATTTTGATCTTAAAATATCTGACATGGTTCTACACATACTAGATCTCGTGGATCTCCTCTGTTGCGAATTGTATGTAGATTAGCAACCTTTGGTGGCTCTGAGATAAAACTCTTCCACAAAAAATGAGGAAGTTATCCAGTAGATTAAGTTGACTACAATCGATGTTGCTACTCTGTGAGTGAACTTTGAGGCTATATGTGACTTTACTATCCTCTGGATGAAGTGTCATTGGTTTAAATAGAAGATATGTTATCAAAAGTAATCTTGTGGAGAGCCGACGCTTATGAGGTCCTTTATCTTTGGCATGCTAAAAGTCAGCCATACTGCTTGCTGCCTAATGCAAATGTCCATGTATTTCTCTTAGCAGAATTAAAGATATGACAAAACCTAAGCTAGTATATGACGGTGCCTGCTTGTTCATCTGAATATAGCATATCTGTCTTTAGCGGATGAAACTTTTTCTTAAAACTTTTCAGAAATTTATTCCATTTCAGGTTGATGCATTTGCAATGGAGATTATTTCTTTGTAGATGCACTCAATAATGGGATCTTTTCCTTTGTAGGCATGTTTCTGGTCATATTGATGACACGGCTTTTGCTTCATTAACTGTATGGAACATGAAGACATGGAAAGCAATGGTATGTGTTTTTCTTGTTCCTCAAACAACCTATGATTGAAGTTGCCAATTTATCCACCATCCTTTATGACTGGACAAGTGCCTGGTTTTCCTGAAGACAGTCCTTCCTCTTGGTGAAGATCCCCCTGCAATTACTTCTTTGTGCTTTAACCACAATGGGAAGATTCTTGCTGCCTCTGCCACGGATGGAATGATTCACATGTTTGGTATCCTTTTAGTTTCTACAATGGTGATGGCAATGGAATTTGAAGCAAGGACATGTTGATCTGTCTTTGCCAGATAGCCTTATCTTCCCCTCCCCCTCCCCCTCCCCAGATCCATCATCTTCGAGGAGGAGGGAAGTTCTGAATTTTCATGAGCTTATGTGGACCTTATTATGTGTTGTAGCTTGGATACATTGAAGAAGACGCATTACTTTGGAATTACCATGAATTCATTTCTGTTTGATTTTAAAGTTTCATAATCTTCTGTTTCTCCAATATGTGGCCTATGACTAGTAAATGTTAAAAGGGAATGCCTTAACTAGCCATAGACATGTCTGCCGGTCTACAAATTACTGGGTGGCCTGCACATGATTGTGGTATAAGCTCCATTCTTTTTGGAGCTGATGAGACGAGCATATTTAGTTTGGGTACAGATGGAAAGGCAAGTGCATTCTCTTGTCATGATTTGTGGATTCATATCTTGGATGCATCAAACTCGAGTATCCATTAAGTCCATTCCATCCCATATCTAATTATGTTTAATCATGGTATGAAATATCAAAAAGTTGATGGTCTTGCCCTTTTAGGTGCTTGAGTGGAGCTTGCAGAAACAGGGTCATGTTCTGTGGTCAATCAATTCAAAGAGGTATTGATTGCCGACCACATATTTACCTTGACAACCATAATATACTTCATATATGATATTTTATGGTTCTTGATGTCACTTGAATGTCAAATTGGTTTCTCACTTTCATTTATGCATTAATTTGATGGATTTATGAATCGATTTCCAATAAGAGTGAGGCATTGTCCTCACTGAGTGGGATGATCCTTAACATGTGATCGTCATGGTAACTCATGCCACGTATAGTTGTTGCATAAATTAATCTCACGTGAGTGTGAGTTATAAAATTTCGGTAGTAATTATGTAGTTCATGTTATGCTTGCAGCTCCTGTCACTTAAGACATGAAATGGCTCTAGATGCGAATGGAAGGAGATTGTTAGTAACTTCTGGTTCAGTAAGAGCACCCATATACCAGGTAACCTCTCTCTCTCTCTCTCTCACTCTCTCTCACACAAGCACGCGCACGCACACACACACAGAAATGATGTAGAGTGATGAGTAGGGGCTTTTAAGCTGTGTTTTTTCTTTACTTTTACTTTCATTAATAGTGCTCTGATCAATGTTTTCATTGTATATTACTTGGAAATGATGTGAGCTCATATCTCATTGGGTTTATTTGGTTCAGATACATAGTCGGGCAAGTGGTTTGAGAACTCTCCCTCACAGTGCTTCTGTGACAACGGTGGATTGGCACCCAACCTTGCCCATTTTCTTGACTGGGTCAGCTGATAACTCTGTGCGCGTGACATCCATATTATGAAGGCCCTATCATTTGAAAGCTAGTAGATGCTTTACTCTTCCATTTTCAAGGCGTTTGTTCTTGTGATTGATTGTTGTATGCTTTGGTTGGATGAAAGATCGTCAGATTAATTTTGCTCCTTGATAGGTTTAGCAATTAGTAGTTCCCAACTCATTCTTGTGATTCAGTTATAGAGGTTGTCATAGGCTCACGTGTATCATATTGAATTTTTTCTTATTTCAGGCCTACAATAAGTTTGTAAGATAACCTTTGATATGATAGAATTCAAAATGCTATTATGATTTCTTGTCTGCTTCTATTATCTCTTTTTTTCTTTTTCCCTGTTCACATCCATGTACGAAAGTGGAATGGAAAATTGTCCAATCTTTGTTTTGAGTCAATGCATTTCCCCTTTTTATCAAGTAAATTTGGCAATCAGTCAAGTTAGGGCTTGGACTTTACATCATGGAAATGTTTTGAGCTTTGAGTCTCTACTCCAAATTTCAGCCAGTTCTATTGGAACTGGCCTGGATCGCTTGTTCAATTAATAAATTAAACCCGATCGAGGCAGATGATGCCTTTCAGGCTAGTGTACAAAACTGTACCAAGATCACTTCGACTCGGAAGGAGCTCAGGGAACAAGATTGTGGCCATGAGGATGATTGGCTCAAGTTGCGACAATATCGGGAATGGAGATTCTGTAAGGAAAAAGAAAAATCAGACAAATCAGGGAAGAGTAATGGGTTGAGCCTAAAAATTGCTTTTGTGACTTGTAATCTAGCAGTCATCAGCTCACTCCATATGTGCTTTCGGTTCTTGCAGCTTGCTCAGGTTTTCCCAATTTCGTGTTTCTGAGTTTTGTTAGAATCTTAACTTGCTCACTTAGTTTTGTGAAGTTTATTGATCATGTCATTTGTCTGCCTTTAGATTTTCCCAGGTGGTGGCTACATGCCATTCATGCTAGATGTCCTATTGGTCTTGATGTGCTGACTATCATGCCAAGACCGGCGATAGCTGATTTTTGCACCTTTAACAGGTCCTTTCGCCGAGTAGAAAAATTTATGCATAATTTGAGAGGGTTTTGCCCACTCCCGGAGTACGACAACCATTATCCAAATTAATCATTACACTTAGAATTTGACAACTAATGATCCATTTGAATGGATGGGAATATTGTACTCTTGGTGCGCTTCGGGTTATATAACTAATCGTTAAGAAAACATTCACTTACTGATGGCATTGTTTAAGATAAACTCTGCCCCTTTGTCTTATAGCATTTCTGGCTTTGTGCTTTCGCGTTGTAATCACGCATTGGCCATTCTACTTGTGATTTCCCCTTATCTTCTGAGAAAGGGCAATAGCAAAAGCAGTTAAACAAAGTCCACACGCATTAACTCGATGAAAATTCAGCACAAGGCTTAAAAATGTCACTTTCAATTATATCCTAGTTTCTCCAGTTCTCGTCCAGTTCTCGTCGGCTGGGTTCATCTAAGCATAAACCGACACCATACAATAATGCCCGGTTGATGGATGACTCTAACAGCACGTTATCAAAATAAACTCCTTGATATTTTTGGGGACGTTGTGCTTGTTATCTTTTGAACTAGGTTTAGTTGATATTTTTGGGGACTTGTGTTTGTTATCTTTTGAACTAGGTTTAGTGCATCGAATCAATTTTCCGACCCCATCATGAGGATGACCCAAAATGAGGAGTGTTATATCCAATAGCTATATGCCAAGTATCGCTCCAATTGGAAATCAGGTGTGGAAAGTTTGGACCAATATAAAAACCCGGCTAACCTTATCGGATTCGAGTGTATCATGACCAGTACGACAAAATTTTCTTTTCTGCCCACTAATGTCATCATGCAAGAGTCTCCAGCGGCAGAGCCCACCTACCCAAAGGAAAGAAAACAAGAAAACACTGTTATCTGGTCAGAGATCCATAGTCACGGATGCTTCTTCTATAAAAAGCAACCTCCCCACACACCAGCAGTCCAAGTTCGAACACCCACGTATTCAGGCTGATTAAAACAGCGAGAAATGCCAAGCCCACCTCGATCCAAACCGTCCCTCTCCCTCCTCTTACTTCTCTTCAGCTCGTCACTCATCCGAGCCTCTCATGGCGGCGGGATTGCCATTTACTGGGGCCAAAACGGCAACGAAGGTACCCTCGCCAGTACATGTGCCACCGGCAAATACGCCTACGTAAACCTCGCATTCCTCTATAAGTTAGGCGGTGGCCAGACCCCGCAAATCAACCTCGCAGGCCACTGTAACCCCACCTCGGGTGGCTGCACTAGCACAAGCAATGGCATTCGGAGCTGCCAGAATCAGGGCATCAAGGTGATGCTCTCCCTAGGCGGCGGCGTTGGGAACTACTCCTTGGCATCTCAGGCCGATGCAAGGAATGTAGCGGATTATCTGTGGAACAATTTCTTGGGTGGCACGTCAAGTTCTCGTCCGCTAGGAGATGCAGTCTTGGATGGTATCGACTTCGATATCGAACTTGGGTCTACCAAATATTGGGATGATCTTGCCCGTTATTTATCAGACTATAGCAAGCAAGGGAAAAAGGTGTACCTAACGGCAGCTCCCCAGTGCCCATATCCCGATAGTCATATGGGGGCTGCGCTTAACACCGGTCTTTTTGACTACGTCTGGATACAGTTTTACAATAACCCTCCATGTCAATACAGCTCCGGCGATATTAGCAAGCTCACAAGTTCTTGGTGCAAATGGGTTGCTTCCATAAACGCCGGGAAGATGTTCGTGGGCCTGCCGGCGTCCACGGAAGCAGCAGGAAGTGGGTATGTTCCACCAAACGTCTTGACTTCTCAGATACTTCCTGTCATAAAGAAGTCAGCAAAATACGGAGGCATAATGCTGTGGTCAAAGTACTATGATGATAAGAATGGTTACAGCGACTCCGTTAAGAGTAGTGTGTGAGCTGGATCTCCATGCATGACAGGAGTACAGTCTCATCTCTAAAATTAAATGAAGCTGTTGGCAAGCGGTATATCCAATACGTTAAGGCTTGGGCCATTGAGTAATGTGGAACTATAATATTCTGAGAAAAGTTTACTATTTATGAACTTTATCTTCCAGAACAGTCTCTTCCTCAATTTGTTCTATGTTTCCTGCATATTACGTTTAAAAGTGGCCTCAACTAGCTTAGTAAAAACCAGTACCTCATTAGCTAACCTGGGCAATCCTGGAGGCTGATGGAGGCAGCAATCTGCTCCGGTCACCAATGTTCGACAAAATCTCTCAATAAATCTATCTCTAGAAGTGGTCAAAATTATCCACATTCATTCCTTGTCATAACCTCATATTGGTCATTGTTAACCAGATCAAGTAACACAATACAGCTATACTGTAATCTCAATACCAATAACAAAACTACTCACACCACAGATTTACCGCTGCCCTCATAACGAGTAGCTGAGTCATTGACCTTACCTCCCTCCCTTTTAGGAAAGGAAGTAAGCACAAATCATGTGATTCACAAGATCCCAAAGATGGCTCCGGTCAAAGTTTTCCTTTCTTTGCTTGCAACAACTGTCATCTTGTCCTCTTTTTCTTCTATATCTCTCAACATGCTTTCTCCATATCTTTATCAAAAAGGCAAGAAGAATTAAAGACGGGCATAGCTCTAATGTCCACAGCTTCCACAACCCCCCCCCCCCTGCCTTTTTAGGCTTCTGGCTTTTTTCCACCACTGTGAAATATTTACATGGATAAAATCACCGTCATGTTTCAAGACTCTTCAGAGAGTCCAGTGAATGGAGGAAAGCGTGCGAAAGCGAGACTTTTGTTACCCAATTAACTCGTTTGTATAACAATAACAACGGTAATCGAGGGTATTTTCATTTCCCCCCAAAGTTTCGGGTATTACATTAGCATAGAGTATATTGCACTACAAAGTACAAACAGAAGTCGGATCCATGCGAATTTAAGCAGAAAATGACAAAATTAGATGGGACCATGACACTGACTAAACAAAAACAATCATTTCTGTTGGAATTTGTGATCCAATTCTAGAAACATCAAGATAGATTTGAGCTAGAAAATTTAAGAAAAATTCTAGAAGAATCTACAAGCTACCATCTCTTGTAATTTCTAGAATACTCCATGTTATGTACCTATTGGTAGAGAAGTCTAGAGACTTCCTCCACTTACTTTGGAAGCCTATATAAAGGAGCAAGTGCTCCATGTTTTGTGGAAGGGAGCTAACCATAAAAACCACACGTCATGCTCCCTCACCAACACTTCAACTCATGCTCCCTCACCAACACTTCAACTATTGTAAAATTATTTTCATAAACTATTGAAACTATCGTTGTCCCATAAACCTTGTCAAAATATCCTATCCTTGTCCCTTGTCCATCCTCTATCAAATATAAACTATACCATGCTTCCGCGCACATTTAAATTTTAACATGGTATCAGAGCCAGATGCACCCAGGTTCGTAACTGAGCCAGGTGTAAAGGATCGTGAAGCCAGAGATAGGCACATCGGATGGTTATGGGCGTTTGTCCTTACCATCCTCAACTAAGAAGGCCAGAGCCCGAGCGAGAGCCAATAGAGCCAGAGCCGGAGCCAGAGCCAGAATCAAAGGCCAGAGCCCGAGCGAGAGCCAAGAGAGCCAGAGCCGGAGCTAGAGCCAAAACCAAAGCCGAAGCCAGAGCCAGAGCCTACGAGAGCCAGAGCCAGAGCCCGAGCTAACAACTACAACTAAGAGCATTTTGATGCCCTGAGACATATGGGACATCATTGAAGAAAAAACATACACATTCAAAGGCAAGTGCAAGTGTGCCAACAAAAGGATACGAGGGATTGTGGAAGGAAGACAACACAAAAGGCATGGGACAAATTAGAAGAAAAATCTCAAGGTATGTCCGAGACTTTACAACACAAGTCCGGATTATCCCAAAATTGGATCAAGGGGGAGTGTTGGAATTTGTGATCCAATTCTAGAAACATCAAGATAGATTTGAGCTAGAAAATTTAAGAAAAATTCTAGAAGAATCAACAAGCTACCATCTCTTGTAATTTCTAGAATACTCCATGTTATGTACCTATTGGTAGATAAGTCTAGAGACTTCCTCCACTTACTTTGGAAGCCTATATAAAGGAGCAAGTGCTCCATGTTTTGTGGAAGGGAGCTAACCATAAAAACCACACGTCATGCTCCCTCACCAACACTTCAACTATTGTAAAATTATTTTCATAAACCATTGAAACTATCGTTGTCCCATAAACCTTGTCAAAATATCCTATCCTTGTCCCTTGTCCATCCTCTATCAAATATAAACTATACCATGCTTCTGCGCACATTTAAATTTCCGCGCTCAATTAAATTTTTTAACAATTTCAATAGAACTAAACATTAGTTAATTACCAGAATTAAGAAATACAACTTCCCATCCTTCTGCAGCTTTATTCACTTCCAGCAATCTTTTTCTTCAACCTTCGATATCACTGGCCAAATCCTTTCTGCTTGACTGCAAACGAGTAGCAGAAATTGGCATCATGTGGCTCACTTGAGAGGGAACCTCATAATGCACCGCACTATGCACTCACATGGTTTTGTCTCGAATCTCTCCACCACAGACACGATAGAGAATAAACCATCAGACTTCGAAAGAACCTACTGATGCTTCCATCCAAGTCTAAGTTTAAACAAGTCATTCCCAAAGCGTTTCCATTTCATGCAATACATACTATACCAAATAGTTATGTTACAAGTTAAGGCCGTAATATCCTAGTAAATATTGCCTTAACATGTAGCTTTCATGCACCGGTACCTATGGAAAGCCTCCGTTATTCTTTATCTGCTCTGCCAACAAGACAATGTTTCCACATAAATTATATTGTCAAGAACACTCCGGATACACTGCAAAATCGAGTCTTTGCCAATACTATCTTGCCAGGAGTAAGTGAAAATGCTACCAGCAGAGAAATAGAGCATAAATAGCCAACTTTCCCTTAAAGAGAAAATATCTGTAGACAAACCATCATGTGTATCCAAGACCTACCAACTCCATGACCTTTGGCAGCTGAAAGCAAACTATGTGAGAAGATCTCTCGCCACTAGGAGAGAATCAAATTTGTGGCAATTTCTACAGGCAGCTAAAGCTAAAGGATCATCCCGAAATTTTACTACTTAAGGACCTTTTCTTTTGCTCAGGATGTTACATAGGCACCTTAAATAAGTTCTCAATTGCGAGAATAGAAGAAAACCAAACCTACCGAAGGGACTAAGTTGATAGCCTCAGCTACAAAGGATGACAGCCAAACAGCAACTATTGCCCCACCACCATATATGAAGACTGTCACGCCCCGAACCCCGAGCGTGCGCACATCCCATTGCGGTCGATCAAATGCGACATTCCCAGGTAGTGTTGCCGACCCCATTAGTTTATTAATGCGCAAGCGGAACGTATTATAAAACCCCTGACAATAAAATATGTGATAGAAAAGCAGGAAGCAAAACCACAACATAACACTTTCATAATTCAACAGAATTACAAACAGAGGTCTACGGCCAAAAGTCTACAAAAGACCGGCTCTTAAAAAGGAATTGTCCTACGACCTACAAGTCAGACACGTTCTCTAATCCTTATGACTTCACCTTTGCAACTCCTCAAGGCCAACCAAAGCAATCAGACCGCTCCGACCACCACGGACCTGAAATTTTAATCTCACAACTGGGATGAGACGATGTCTCAGCAGGTTCAACCCCTTAAACCCCTATTAGAAAGAAAATACGCCCCAGGTGGCCTAGCCACATCACACAGAAGACTTTTCTCGCATTAGCCTTCATCTGCAAGTTAACACAATTTATATAATTCAACCACGTACAATTATGATAACCAAACAACCATGGCACAATCGCATCATCAGAACAATTCAACCACTTGGATCGTCTCAGCGATCAATCGACTCGGCCGATTACATGTCATTCTAGCAAATCAATCATTGCTCTTAATTACGGCCCTATAGGAAGGTTTAACAACCAGTGGCAATCACAGCCCCACTCGGCACAACCTTTAATTAGATGGTCCATCACGGCCTCACTGGGCACGACTTCTAATAGGTGGTCAATCACGGCCCCATTAAGCACGACCTCTCTTAGGTGGTTCATCACGGTCCTACTAGGCACGACCTCTCATAGGTAGTCCATCACGGCCTCACTGGGCACGACCTCCAATAGGTGGTTAATCACGGCCTCACTGGGCACGACCTCTAATAGGTGGTTAATCGTGGCCAATCTCCCATCAATTTCAACACTTGGATTTTATAAAGAATCCCTATTTATCGCAATCACATTCAATTTGCCACAATCAATCATCAAATTCAAATTCTACATGCATAGCGGAGATCAGCAGAAATTCTAAGAACAAGGTCCCAACAAAATTTTCGGAATTTAATAAATAATTAAATTTATTCCGAAAATTAATTAAATAATAATATCCATATTTTCGTCATCCACACCCAATTTATAATATCCAACCATCAATTTCAAAATCCGAACGCATAGCAGCGATCGGCACGAAATTCTGAGCAATCGGGTCAAAAATAATTTTTTTGTTTTGTTTTTTAATTTAATTTTATTTTATAAATAATATTTTAATAATTTCGGATTATAAAATAATATTATATTTTCCAGAATTTCGAAGCACTTAAATAATTCAAAACTAAATTCCTTTTATGTCACATCAAGGCTTAACTTTAAATAACTTCTTTTAACCTTTAATTTAAATACGCTTTAACATAAACCAACCTCTTAATCCAATTTATAATTAAATACACTAATCCACACACCTAAACTTACTTAATTTAAACTAAGCACACTTAGGGCATCATTAACACTCTAATCAAGATTTAGTGAGTTAAACTCACTGGATTAGCGAGCCGAGCGGACCAAAACGACAAGGACGACGCGAGGATCGACTTTCCTCAAAGCGGGCCGAGCATCCGGGCTTGTGAAGGCGGCCGAAACGGGCCAAACGTCCGCTGCATACCCATTTTTCCAGCCACTGCTTTAGGGTTGGAGGAGGCGGATCCGGCGCCAGTTTGGGTCGGAATGGGCGGAGGAGAGGGGCGGCAGCTCATGCGGTGACTAGCGGTGGCTTCGGTGGTCTCTCGGTGGCCGGAGGTGGGCTGGACGGCTCCGGCGAAGCTCCACCAAGTCTAAAACGTCGCTGGAACAGAGGGCTGAGCGAGGGGGAGACCGAGGCAAGCGGAGCACGGGACGGCAGCTTGGTGATGGTGGTGGACGGCGGAACGGCGACGAGCGATCTAGCGGCATGCGACGGCGATGAGTGGCGCTGCTGGTTGCTCTTTCGGCTTCTCAGATCTGCTGGGTTTCGGACAGCCTAAAGAAGAAGGAATCAACAACAGTAGCAGGGAAAGAGGAGGGCGGAGGGTGTGCGGGCGGTGCTCGACGGTGGCAACAGTAGCTTCGGCGCAACGGACTCCGGCGATGAAGCAGGCGGCCGGTCGGGTGTGCGGGCTGGACTGGTTCGCACGATGCAGCTCCCTCCGACGGTGCTGCAACCTTCGTTGGTCTTCGGCCGGTCGGGCGAGCGGACGGCACGGTGGCGGCGGTGACGGACAAACGGTGAGGCTCCGGCTGGTGGCGGTTGCTGGCTTCCGATCGAGCCTTCTTCGGTTGCTGGATCCGAAGAAGCAAGGAGAAGAAGATGGAGAAGAGAGGCGACGGGAGAGAGGAAGAAGAGAGGGAGGAGAGAGAAAGAGGGGGGGCCAATTTCTTTTCTTTTTGCCTTTCTTTAATCTAACAAATTGGCCCACTAGATGATGTCATGCTCCACTAACTTCAAATCCCTCCCCACAACAATATTCAATGGGTCCACTTCCATTTTCCGCCGGGGTCCAATTCTTGTACAACCAATTCTCCAATTCCACTTGATTCTCTTTCAATTGAATCAAATTGAAGTTCATAAAATTAATCCAATGTCACCACACTTCAATTCACATAATCACTTGACCATAAAACCAACTTAAGTCACAAAAGTACGACCAAAAGCGGGCCTACTAATTTCTTGAGCCAAATTAGCCATTCTCTGATTATTTTGCTGAAAAACTCGGCTTGCATGAAAAATCTTCTGAAGATTATTCAATGTTCCTAAAATGATTTATGACACACCCATACTTTCAATTTCTGAATTCGATCTCAATTCCACGGTTAATTTCACTTTGGCACGATACTAGCGCGGCCCAACCTACCGGGTAGCCTTTAGAAATTTTCATGCATTTGACCTGTGGTTGATCATCTCAAGCCACAATGTACATCTTTGAAACATTGGCGACTTTCGGTTGTCGGGGTAATTTCAAGGTTTCAAATACGAACACAGGGTACCCAATCGATAGAAAAGTCGGTCCAGTGTCGATCGACAAGGATTATGCGATCCGGTGGAATCACCCACACTCGATCACATGTCTTTGTCGAGTCGACCTATCTCCGGTCTCTAATCGATTTTTATTTGTGCCGTAATGACCCTTGCAGATTAGCTAAGTCGAAAGGTCGTTTCCTGGCCAAATTCTCGAGTCTGATGCATTAGAATTTCTTAACGACTTCACCCGATAGACTAGTTTTCACATGAGTGGTCGACTCAAGGAAATGAACTATATGCGTGCCAACGAAATGCCCGTCTCAATTTATTGAAAATAGAATTGGAAAATCGGGATGTCACAAAGACTGTGGATTTGTCTTCAATAGCATCCCACTGTCATCATCTAACGTCAACATTTTTTTATCAAACAGAGGGAAGTGTCTGGAGGACAAGTGCAATATTTTAAGGCCCAAAATCACCATTTTAATTGAAAATATGTGGATGCTGTCATTTGCTCAATATTAAAGAGTCGACTAGGTCAATTGACCCAACTTAACTTCAATCACTAGACATCATGATCATGGAGTGCTGCAGTTAGCTTACCTCATGAAATGTTAGCAAGAAATAATTCTTATCCCTTTAGATAAATTACAAGCCATTTTTTTCCTTTGTCAGAAATTGTCAATATATACCAGGGGTAAGTACACTATTAGTGCCAAAAGTTATGTACTGCATTCAGTTTGGTGCCAAAAGTTTATTTTGGATCACTTAAGTGTCAAAAAGTTTGAAAAATGATCATTTTAGTGCCAACTCCAATCTGATTGACTGGAAATTCGACGTGACACTTTTTTATTAACTTTTTAAGCTGATGTGGCTCGCCAGAGATTATAGTCGGCATCTAAATAACAAAACAACACTATTTTGGCGTCTTTCTCTTAAGTTAGAATCCTAAATCCCCAAATTGAGAGAGAGAGAGAGAGAGAGAGAGAGAGAGAGAAGGCATGGCATGGGCTTCCCCATTGTCTTCTTCCCCAAATAACAACACCAGCACTAGCACTAGCAGCAACACCAGTAGCGGCACCGGCACCAGCACTAGCACCAGCACAACTCTACCTCCGATTCGTCCAACATTATTGACAAGCCCAAGCTCTTGTCCTCCTCCTCCTCTCCTCCTCCTTCTCCTTCCCCCTTTAGAAGGACCCACTTCAATTGCTCCCTGAGCAAAGCCCAATCCACCATCTCTATCTGTGCCCTCCTCGTTTCCCTTGCCCTCCTCGTCTTCGCTCTCTCCACCTTCGACCCCCCTTCTTCCTCCTCCTCCTCCGCCTTCGCCTCCTATTCTTCTTGTTGCTTCTTGCTTGAGAAACAACCTTAGCCTCTCCTCGCTTACCTAGTCGAGTAACTACGACAGAGGTTGAGCGACGGTGACCAAGCAACGGTGGCTAAGCAATGGTGGCCAAGCGAGCTAGGTCGGTGTTGGGCGAGGATCAGACAAAAAAACCCTAATTTCAATCCCCATATGAGCTGTGCGGCGTCGTTTTTGTGAGGCTATCCACATATGATGGCAAAACGACGTTGTTTTCTTAAGGAGGATGGAAAACGACGTTGTTTAAAAGCCATGTCGATTTTTTCTTTTAATATTTATATAAAAGCCATGTAATTATTTTGGACGGAATCTCTCGCTGGTGGCACCAAAGTGATCGTTTTTCTTCCGATTTGGCACTTAAGTAATCAAACGGAAACTTTTGGCACCAAAGTGAGCGCTATACACAACTTTTGGCACTAATAGGGTGCTTACCCCATATATACCAATTAAATGATATTAGACAAAAAAAGTTACCTGAATGGGCCAAAATCAGGGGAAGAAACTAAATTCACTTGAGATGACTTTTTAATGTTTCTATTGGGCTCTGCGTGTCAACACTACAAAGTAATAGCACCCTAACCTTCTCCTTCAAGTTAGCAAACATCTCCCCAACTTCAACAGGACTAGATGTCTCTTTAGAAGAAGCTCTGATTTGGATAGACTTGAATCTGTTGGAATATTTAATGAGAGAGAATGTTAATTCAACATGCCAGGAAGGTAAAACTTTCGAAACTTTGATAAACTCATCGTCATGCGAAAAAACACAATTTTTGAACAAATTGAAAGAAAAAAATTTGTGATGACATGAGGCCATCTATGATTTTGCCAATTTAATCGGATTAACATATGTAGTTCTTCATATTTCTGCTATAAAAAAAATGCCCATTGGAGGAAATTAAGGGGGCGCATGACAACATTTCTGTCCTAGAAATAGTTTCTGGAACAGAAATGAATTTTTCTATTTCTATTTCTGGACGAGTTTCTGAGGGAAAAAATCTGTTTGATAACGATACAAAATTTCTGTTTCAGAAATTTAAATAGAAATTCGTTTAATAACTGAATAAAATTTCTATTTCTTAAAACAAAATTTTCTTTTTTTGGAGCAAATGAGATGTACATTCTTACAAATTTCATATGCTTATGAAACCATTGACCCAAATACAAAGTATGACTTTTTTTTTTAGTAAAGTCTCCCTTTTTTGCAAAAAAAAAAAAAAAAAAAAAAATACAAAGTAAGAGATGTTATATCAAATTTTGTAAATTTTCACACAAAATTCTTTAGCATCCACGTAGATAGGTAATTATGGTCAAACAATATGCTTATCAATAGTCTCCATACAATAGAAAAAAGAGATCAATATGCATTACTCTTGAGCATGATAGAAGGTTCCCACAATTTGATGTGAATTAAATATTACAACAAAGAAAGCTTAAGGCAAAAAGTGAGCTAAATAGGGATTTAAGCCATTCCAAGAGGCTACACCATGAATGGCTGAGCCGAAGGGATCTCCTCAACAAGACTTGCTCCTCTTTTTTGTCCAATAACAGTCCCTAATTACGAGATGACGAAACGGAACTTTGAACGACCTCTTCGTGTGTAATGCAGATGGGATTATTTCCAGGTAGGGAACACAACGGTGAAGGACATGGACATACTGGAAGCGTACCAAATAACGATCACAACTTGGTCCAGATGGATCAATGGCCATATCGATCCGTTGAGCACTCAAGTCTTCTTCCAGGGGATTTCTGTTGCTCATTTCAAGTAAACTACGATCTCGCTTTTTTCTCACCCATTTTTTCTCAGTTTTAATTTTGATTTCGCTAATCGGTCTTTATAAGATCACACCACCTTCTTAGTACAAGTCTATTTAACAATGATAATCTGTCCTAATGCTGTCCATCAATTTTCCTGAACACTCTCCTTCGAATGAATTTTTAGTGGCCAGGACTGGAACGAAACGAGTGCGCAGACCTACAAAGGACAGACTCAATCGGTGTTGGGTTCGGTTTATCCGGGCCCGAGCATTCCAGCAGAGGGTATTCTTAGCAATGTGCTTAGTATGATGGAGAAGCCGGCAAAACTACTCGACGTGACATTGCTCACATAGCTCCGGAAAGATGGCCATCCCTCCATTTACACTGGCCAAGCAGAGTCGACTGATGACTGCAGTCACTGGTGTCTTGTCGGAGTTCGAGACACTTGCAATGAGCTTCTCTACGCGACCCTACTCAAGATGTAATTCCCTCATATTCTTCTCACTGCTAATTCATTGGAACTCACGCAAAAAATCACATGAACCCACGCAAAAAGAAAAAGAAGAGGAATTGGCACGAACTAGGAAGGGAGGAGAAGGGTAGTTCTGCTTCTTTGCGCACTTCACAGTCGTGGGCCTCATCGGACGAACTTGAGCGGCTCTAGTGTCTGCTGCAGAGGGCTTCTGGATGAGGTGAAGGGGCAGATTCGTGAGCAGCTCGTCGTTGGATGAGGAGAGGGCGCACGGCGTTGCTGAGGTCGTGAGGCGATGGCGGCTTTTGGTCAGACGGAGCAGAGCAGGAACGGCTTGGGGCATCGGTGCTTGGATCTGTTGCAGAGGGCTTCTGGCGTCGCAGGGGAACAAGCGGCGGGGGTGCAAGCGTGAGATCTATTGCCGAGGGGTGCTTAGCAACAAGCGGGGACAGTGGGTTGCGGCGAGGGGGTGGATTCACGAGCAGATGTGAATGAGCAAGAGGAGAGGCAGAGAGCGTCTAGACGATCTGAGCGTCCAATGGAGAAGACGACGATCCGAGCATCGAAGATGAGGAGAGGCGGAGGAGAAGATGTCTCGAGGAGATGAGGAGAGGCGGAGGAGGAGGAGGCAGAGAAGAGGCGGAGGAGGAGGAGGAGGAGGAGGCAGAGACGTACGAGGGAGGACCGAGTGAAATTAGGGTTTTCAGTGGGAGAAATCAGAAACTGATTTCTGGAAGAAATCAGAAGTAGAAAATTTCTACTTCTGATTTCTCCTCCATTTCTATTTTTGGAATAGAAATTTATTCCAGAAATAGAAAATTTTTACACCCTTATCAAACAAGTTTTTGTTCCAGAAATTGGTTTGGAACAGAAAAATCATTTCTGGAACATAAATAATTTTTATCATGCACCCCTAAGCAGCTAAACAGTAAGTTAGCGCAGCTTCAAGCTCTGTTGAAGGAAAAAGAAACACAACTATGCCGATCAAGGAGGTAAGTTTGTCTTTTTAGGGTAAACTCTGTCAACTTTTTACCTCAAAACTTATGAGTCTATTGTCTGCACCATTTTCTGATAATATTTTTATTGTTGTGATTGTGCTTGCAAATAGTCATACTACATCAGCAATGGATGCTAGCATAGCTCAAAGTAGTTCTTCAACTCTGTCAAGTGGTGTGCTTGATGAAAATATTGTATCATCACGAGATAATCAAGACACCCATTGTGACATTCCAGATTTTTAACCTTGTTTTCTACTGAATTAATCGGGCATTTCATTGATGCGCTTATAGGGTTGTCCTCAGAGCTGATCACTCTCGAGATAATTAGACTATTTGGGTAAGCCATTAAGGAATATTAAGGCAATAGACTTGAGAGTTCAATCGGAAATCGGCTTCTCGACCGTGCTCATCTTTAGGGGTCATTACGGCATAGTTAAAAATCGATTTGAGATCAGAGATAGGTCGGTTCAATTGAGATGTGTGACCGATCGTGGGTGACTTCACTAAATTGGGAAATTCTCGTCGATTGGCATTAATTTGATTTTTATTGTTGTTTTAGTACCTTGTGTTCACATTTGAGTCATCAAGATTTTCACGAGAACCAATAGTCACCAATATGTTGAGTGGGTTCATTGTGGCTCGAATAAAATCGACCACGGATCATTTGCCCTAAGAAGTTCTGAAAACTACTTGGTAGCCTAGATTACGCTAAAAATGCGTCGGAGTGAAATTAACCGCCAATTTGAGTTCGATTTCAGAAATTAAAGATTCTGTCACGTCACAATAAATTTTAGGATTCACGACTCAGTCTCAGAAGATTTTTCTACCAACCGAGACTTTTTGGGAAAAAGTCGACATAAGACCGTTTTTGTTCAGAAAAAGACTGGGGATTATTTTTGGTTGAAAAATTGGAAAGCAAGATGGATTTAGGGGTGAGGGAAAATGCTGAGATGACCGATGTTGGGTTGATTGAATTTATAGAGGTCAATTGGGATTTAATTAGGTGAATTAAGGAGTCCAATTGAAGCCAATTACTTAGAAATTCGTAGCTCCCCTCCCCTTAGCCAAAATGGACTGTTTCAAGAAGTTGTGGAGAGTGTTTTGGTGGCTCAATGAAGCCATTGGATCTTGGCTTGGAGGATAAGCTCAAGGGTGATAATTTTGTGGAAAACTTGGACCAAGTGGCCCCCTCCATCTCTCTCTCCCTCCTTGCTTGGCCAACCGCCCCTATCCCCTTCCTCATTGTGTTTTTCGGTCACCACCAGCAACTAAGGAGGCCAGCTGAAGCCGCCCAAGCCCTTTGCCCCACGCCGGATCGCCGCCGAGGCCGCCGCCCACTATTCGCCCTCCTCGTGCCTTGCACGCGTGCCGCTGCCTTGCCATGTGACCCCGCCGCTCCAACCTCCTGCTCCGCCGTCCAGCTTGTTGTTTTGCAGCTGTGAGGGCCTGCGGAAGCCCGCCGGAGTCTGTTCAACCATCGTGGACCGCCCCTTTCAAGCCACTGAAGTCTCCCCGAGCATTACTACCACTTCAGCTTTGTTTTCTTCTATTTTTGCGGCCAAAACAGAAGGTTTGGGAGTGCATTTTATAGCAGCTTTCAAGGTTGTTTTGAGGTGTTTCCGAGCCTTGGATCTTAGGCCCGCTTTAGAGAAAAACGTCCCCTACGACGTTCCCGACGTTTCAATCCGAGCAAATTGTTAAACAGGTGAGTTTAGCTCACTAATCATCGCTTAGTAAAATAATGATTCTTAAGGGTTGATTAGTGTTAATTAAGTATGATTATGTGGTTAAATTAATTTAGAATAATTAAATTAGTGACTTAACAATGCATGTTAGGTGGTTAGACTTAGCCATTAGCAAGTAGAGAGGTTCTAGTATTTATTGAACGAACCTTGGGATTTTTCCCGGTCTGTTTTGGCGTCCAATCAGGCATTACGAGCCTAAATTGGATTTATGGCTATTTAATAAAATAATTTTTGTAATTAATTAATTAATTTCCAAAAATTCAACTGGGATGGCCGGTGACCGGAATTTTATGCTGATTATCGTGGTGTAGTCTATTTATTTATTTGAGTGCTAATTTGTGCTGAATTGATTTAAATATGATTTTGGAAATTTATTCCTAAATTTAATAATTTTGGGTAATTGATTGGTAATTACCGGGCGTCGGTTCACAACGCCAAAACTATGTTTATCGGCTATTGAAAATGGTGGGAAATTCTAAAGCAAAAGTATGATATTTTGGCTAAGGCCGACCGTAGACCTACACACGGCTAATTTATTGGAACGTATGTATGGGATGGTATACTATATTGACATAAGGGCGATATGTCAGCTTAACAGAGAGCAGTATATCGCTATACTTTATCAACCCACGGGTGATATGTCAGTTTAGTAGAGAGCAGTGTACCTTATCAGCTTAGATTGAGTATTGTCGGTATACTATATCAGCCCAAGGGTGATATGGCAGCTTAGCAAAGAGCAGTATACCTGATCATCTTAGAAGTGGGCTATACTATGTATTACCAGCTTAGCAGTGAGCAGTCCTGATATAAGTGGACTTAATATATAGCATGAGATGAGCCAACTAAGAAATGGGCCGTGATAACACGTAATTGATTAGGTTGATTGATCAATGTTTTGATATGATGTCGTGAATTGATTGATTGATTGATTGATATGATATGAGGCATCTGTAATTAATCATGACTTGTAGGATGGAACTGAGGCCAAGGTAAGTCCTCTGACTCGTGTTGTGCTTAGGCAACCCTAAGGTGTATTGGTTTCCTAATCGAGTTTTAGGAGGGTAGAACTCGTTGAAACGTGGTCTCATTGGTCATTGTATAACCAATTTTAGGCCCTTAGATGGCAGCACTGGTACCTCCACCTCCCCCTATTCCTAAGCAGTTTCGTATTCTCAAGAGCATTTCGAAGGAGGTTACTCATTTCCATATTCACCCCGATCCAGAAGGATTAGAATACGTCTTGATAAAATCTACGGTTTGGGTTGATGTGGGTAGAGATGACCTAATGCCCCATGAGTATAGATCGTGGTATCGTTACTATCATGATGGGTGAAGAGAGGGTTCCATACTGGAAGATGACGTGCCCCGATTTGTCTTAGAGGAAGCATTTGGAGAAGGGACTGCAGATCCCAAGGACGGAGCAGTAGATGATGCTAGGGATCCCGCACTTGGGAGTGAGATAGCTTCTCCGGTGTACATAGTTGAGGATGCTAATTGGAGTGAAGAAGAATGGAAGATAGTGGAGCAAGAAGAGGAGGGACCGGAAGAGGACGAGGAGATGGAAGAGGATTAGGAGCTTGAAGAAAATGAACTTGATGAAGAGGAATTTGAGGAGGATCCAGAGGATGATTCTGAGTATAACCTAGATGAGGACTGAGACCTCACCCTATCTTATAAACCTGGGTTGTGAACTAATGTGTGATAGACTAGATCTTTGTGAATAGTATTATAAAATATACTATAAGTTTGGCTTGTATAAAAGTATGTTGTGAATTTCAATATGAAAAATATGGCATTACTTTTCTATCTCATTATTTTACTGTTTGGGGATTTATAATTACTTCTGCATGTGCATATTTAAAATGAAAGGGTCGGCGATATGTCTTGAGATATCGCTTTTAAATCAACCAAGTGAAGGATGGGCACGTGACCGAGGATCGGGGCGTGACATCCCCTTTTTGTGGTATCTAAGCAATGATTAGGGATTGGAGTGATGTGATGACCTATGGGATAGTAGTAGGAAAGCCATTTGAATTCACGACTGGTGCATGTCTGTGGTAGTTGAGTGCTAGATTGCTTGTTGTTTAGATCGCTCTGTTTCTAATTTTGTATGGAATTGGAAGCAGGTGTCAATTTTTAAAGGTGAACTATGAGTGATCAAGAGCAAAGAACTCCTACCAAGAGGACCGTACGTGCCGTGACTTGGGGTAGAACGCTGACCAGGGTCGGTACCCAAGGAGGCCGTGGTTGAGCGCTAGCTCAAGCTATTGCGAATGGAACGACTCCACCTGTAGTGGGTGCCGGGGTAGCAACCCTTAATGATCCCAGGATAGAAGGGATCATGCGTGTGCTTGAAGCTATAGGTACCAGAATGGATCAACAAGCATAGAACCAAGTCGTTGCTGTTGAAGCCGCTGCTCAGGCCACCGCTATTGCTACTGTTGTTGCCACTGCTGAGGTCGCCCCTGCTGCCACACTTGTAGCTGCACTTGTTGCCCCCGTTGAAGTTCCACCAGGAGTCATGGTCGCTGGGAGACCAATCCATAAACTGGTGGAACATTTCTTGAAGCTTAGTTCGCCAAGGTTTACGGGCACTGGAGACCCTGAGACTGCATTACAGTGGATTTAGGACTTGGAGAAAGCATTTGCACTCCTAATGTGCAACGAAGAGGAGAAGGTGGTATTGGTTATATACCGACTTCAAGACAATGCCAACATTTGGTGGAGAGCCGCCAAGGATGTAGTGTTCCCGGAAGGAGTAGCCCAGGTGTAGGACACCTTCTTTAGAGTCTTCAATGGTCAGTATGATCAGTACTTCTCGGGTACTGCCTGGAAACAGAAGATGGAGGAGTTTCTGTGGCACCCCAAACCCCTCTTGGGTCGCCACAGGCACCAACGTTACACCTGATTACATCTCTTAGAAGAAGCGTCGTAAATCATGGACATTTTTTTTTTTTTAAAACGGTCCCAGCGCGACTCATTTAGTGGAAGCAAAATAAAACATCGCCATCTCTCCCTCTATCAACCATGATACAATTTGCAAACCACTAATCATCATAATAAAAGACAAAGCTATGACACTTTATTTACAAATTTTCAAGATGGGTTTCCTTGGGTCGGTACATCAAAAGAAAGGCCAAGACACGAAGCCACACTTGGCCTAAACCCCAAAAGAAACACTCGACCCACTACGACTAACGCGAAAGATCCCTCATCACTAGTGTTGGCTATCCATCCCAAAAGTTTTAGCTCTTATTTGTCATGCACGGGCCCTCACACCCATCTCGGTGCATCAAGTAGTGGTGGCGACAACATCTCACGCATCACTCCGTCGCGACGAATGTGGACGGATATGAACTCCTGGACAATAGGGCCCCCAGCCAAGCCCATCGTACATAACTAAATAGCGCACTCGAATATATGTAAGACCAGGAATAGAGGGACAGTCAAACTCTTCGCACTCGACCTCTACATTCGAAGGTAGGTCGTAAAATACGCCCCGCGTGACAGTAGGGAGCGGTATACTGCTAATCTGAAATGTTGGTCCCCGAAGGGGTGAGTACAACCACTCAGCAGGTAAAGGAATCCAATAACCACTCAATGCATCATACAATACAATCACAACATCATACATGCCATGCATGCAGCCAAGCATACTTACCTTGAAGCCATGCATATACCATCATACATCCTCATCACAATCATATCACATACATGTCATCATGCCATAGGTGATCATTATTATGTCATACACATGTATCATCATACCATAGGTGATCATCATCATATCATACACATGTCATCATGCCATAGGTGATCATCATCACATCATACACATGTCATCATGCCATAGGTGATCATCATCACATCATACACATGTCATCATGCCATAGGTGATCATCATCATATCATAAATGCATATTATCATGCCATAGGTGATCATCATCATATCATATCATATATGCATATCATCATGCCATAGGTGATCATCATCATATTATATCATATATGCATGATTCAATTTCCACTTTTAGCTTTCAATTTGATCACCACATCACTCTTTCTCGAGATCATCAATTTCATCTCATACTTTACACTCGCACCCCATCCTGGCATCACGAGAAAAACCTCCGGTATTCAGCCATTTAAGGCCACCGAGCATCCGGCACCCTCACATTCCGGGCATCTCGCATTCCAACTGGCATCACGAGGCATCCCCTCGGGCAAAAACCTCCGAGGCTTTCGGCATTTACACTCCCTGGCCGAGCATCTCGCACCCCAACTGGCATCACGAGGCATCCCCCTGGGCACAAACCTCCAGGGCTTCCGGCACCCCCACCCTCAGGGCATCTCGAAACTCCCAAGGACATCTGGCCTTGTATCTCAATACAAGGCATCCAGCACCCCCCATCCCGGGCATCCTGATACTCCCAGGGCATTAACATCTGCCACAAACAGTTTCCTCATTTATCATTGATCATGTTTACCCATTTAGGTCTCAACTCGCATGGCACATGATGTAATGGCAAACAAAATCACTTTCATCCTTTGATTTATACATGCATCATCAGTCATCATTGTACATGCAGCAAGATGCAAAATAAAATTTATGGAATTCATACAATTTAGAATAGTCCATTTATCATGCCTTTTTGGAATTTATTTAAATTCCAGCTTGTACCATTTTTGAAAATATTTAAATTAAATATCCATATGATTCCCAAAAATTATGAAATTAAAGCATGTGATAACAAAGACAATAAGATAATGATTTCATGAAAAACACATGGCCAACAAAGTTCCACACAAAAGATATCATTCACACAATCACAGCATGCAATTTCGGATAAAAACAGAATGTGCAGTTTTTGAAATAATTCGATTGAAATACCCAAACGACCTCCGAAAATTATGAAATTTTACCAGGTTATAGTTAAGAAACTAAACCTGGACGGATGTGGACGGATATGAACTCCTGGACAATAGGGCCCCCAGCCAAGCCCATCGTACATAACTAAATAGCGCACTCGAATATATGTAAGACCAGGAATAGAGGGACAGTCAAACTCTTCGCACTCGACCTCTACATTCGAAGGTAGGTCGTAAAATACGCCCCCGCGTGACAGTAGGGGAGCGGTATACTTTGCTAATCTGAAATGTTGGTCCCCGAAGGGGTGAGTACAACCACTCAGCAGGTAAAGGAATCCAATAACCACTCAATGCATCATACAATACAATCACAACATCATACATGCCATGCATGCAGCCAAGCATACTTACCTTGAAGCCATGCATATACCATCATACATCCTCATCACAATCATATCACATACATGTCATCATGCCATAGGTGATCATTATTATGTCATACACATGTATCATCATACCATAGGTGATCATCATCATATCATACACATGTCATCATGCCATAGGTGATCATCATCACATCATACACATGTCATCATGCCATAGGTGATCATCATCACATCATACACATGTCATCATGCCATAGGTGATCATCATCATATCATAAATGCATATTATCATGCCATAGGTGATCATCATCATATCATATCATATATGCATATCATCATGCCATAGGTGATCATCATCATATTATATCATATATGCATGATTCAATTTCCACTTTTAGCTTTCAATTTGATCACCACATCACTCTTTCTCGAGATCATCAATTTCATCTCATACTTTACACTCGCACCCCATCCTGGCATCACGAGAAAAACCTCCGGTATTCAGCCATTTAAGGCCACCGAGCATCCGGCACCCTCACATTCCGGGCATCTCGCATTCCAACTGGCATCACGAGGCATCCCCTCGGGCAAAAACCTCCGAGGCTTTCGGCATTTACACTCCCTGGCCGAGCATCTCGCACCCCAACTGGCATCACGAGGCATCCCCCTGGGCACAAACCTCCAGGGCTTCCGGCACCCCCACCCTCAGGGCATCTCGAAACTCCCAAGGACATCTGGCCTTGTATCTCAATACAAGGCATCCAGCACCCCCCATCCCGGGCATCCTGATACTCCCAGGGCATTAACATCTGCCACAAACAGTTTCCTCATTTATCATTGATCATGTTTACCCATTTAGGTCTCAACTCAGCATGGCACATGATGTAATGGCAAACAAAATCACTTTCATCCTTTGATTTATACATGCATCATCAGTCATCATTGTACATGCAGCAAGATGCAAAATAAAATTTATGGAATTCATACAATTTAGAATAGTCCATTTATCATGCCTTTTTGGAATTTATTTAAATTCCAGCTTGTACCATTTTTGAAAATATTTAAATTAAATATCCATATGATTCCCAAAAATTATGAAATTAAAGCATGTGATAACAAAGACAATAAGATAATGATTTCATGAAAAACACATGGCCAACAAAGTTCCACACAAAAGATATCATTCACACAATCACAGCATGCAATTTCGGATAAAAACAGAATGTGCAGTTTTTGAAATAATTCGATTGAAATACCCAAACGACCTCCGAAAATTATGAAATTTTACCAGGTTATAGTTAAGAAACTAAAGTAGATTTTTCATGAGACTTCTAGGCCAGATTCATTTTAGATAATTTTCTATAGTCGTCCGAAGCTTCTGGTTCTCATACTGAAACATCCAGTGTAGTCATCTCCGAAATACCGAGTTTTTACCCACTTTGTCTTCTTCGTTTCCTCTGAAATTTGGATATGTTTTACTTCAAGATGTACCCTACAACTTTTATTAAGGGATCTAAGTCAAATTTCCAAAGAACTGTCACCATATGGGTCCATGAAATCTCGGGTGTCCTGTACCGCGTCTCCAGATTTACCGTCTTCAAGAGTAAGTCGATTCACTAGGCTACACTTGGTCATTTTACTTCAAATTTGAGTATGTTAGTATTTAAGATGTTCTATACAAGTTTCATGAAGAAGTCGAAGAGAGATTCTTAGTAAAAATCAACATGCAACCACGAATCCACCGAAAGGTCAGTGGAATCGTTCCAGATCTGGTGTCTCCGTAGGATGAGAGTTTGACCCCTAAATCTCCACCATTTTGTACCAAATTTTAGTATGTTGTAGTTTAAGATGTTGGCTACAACTTTAATTAAGGAATCAAATTCAAAATCGAACTCAAAACATGCATGCAAGCTCTCACAAGATTCTGGGTCAGGCGGAACGAAAACAGCATGCAAACTCAAGAACAAACCACATTAGCTTCACTTCCATGCCTCCAAACATCCTAAATTCCGACCACACATGCAAGACATTCATGCAAGAGTAGAAAGCGGATCCCAACTTGCCTCTAGACCGAGGAGGACAACGGCACACGGCGGACGAACGGGCGGCGTGCGGCGGCGATGGGCGACTCCTCCTCCCTCTCGGCTTCTCTTCTCTCGGCCTCACTCTCTCTCTCTCTCTCTCACTTGGCCGAACAACACAACTGGCCACCCTCTCTCTCTCCTCTTCCCTTTATTTCCCCAATTTCTCATCATTTGCAATCATTAGCTTGCCTCTTCCAATGGCCAATGCATGAACTCCTCTTGCCACTTGTCATAACACATGCAATGGGCTTTGGGCTTGGGCTTGGAGGCATTTGGGCCAGCAATGGGCCGGTCACTCCTCCCCCTTTCATGGTCGACGACAGCCCACTTGTGGGCTTCAATGGGCCGGCCAACTTGGCCCATTAAAGGTCCACTCTTGGGCCTAAGGCCCAACCTAAATAAAATCAAATTTTACCCCTTTCTTATTCTTTCTTTTAGGAATTTAATTACTAAATTCCACATGGCCAAAATCTTGTAACATTTTATTTATAGGAACTTAGTCTATAAAGTGCATAGCCAAGCATAGATTATTCTCATTAATTTATCTAATTTAAAATCTCATGGACGCAAGTATATATCACTTAGCCTTAAGAGAAAACTAATGGCTAAAACATAAACCATAGGTAATTTCATTACCTAATTACAAGCTTTAATTCCTCTAGAGGTTGTCTTGAATTTTGGGATGCCACAGTTTCAACGCCTTTGTCAGGGATCAATGACGGTTGATCAATACGGGGTTAAGTTCGCTGAACTTTCAAGTATGCCCTAAGATTGATTGAGGACCCTGAAGAGAAAGCTCAAGATTCAGAAATGGTCTTCATACTGAGCTGAAGCAACCTCTGCTGCCATTGGACTTGATGGATTATCGTGAGGTCTATCTTCAAGCTCAGATGATAGAGAGAGGTATAATTGAGCAGGTTGCCTTATCTGGATCGAGGTTCAGCTTCCATAGAGAAGGAATCCGTCAGGGGAAGAAGCCCATGATGGGAGGTAGATTCCAAGTACCGCCCAACAAGAAGGGTGGAGTTGGCAAGTTTGGATCGAATAAGATCGAGTTGTGTCACCTTTGTGGAAGATGACATGGTGTGAATCAATGCCCCCGAAGGACGGGAGATTATTTTGAATGTGGCCAGCTGGGTTACAAGGCTAGAGATTATCCTAACAGGCCGAGAGGACAAGCACAATTACCACCGCTGCCACCGATTGGACAGATAAGAGGGTATGCCCCTCAGAACATGCCCCGGGGAGGATAGTTGAGACCTCTAGTTCATGGCACAGTGTATGCTATCACATAGGGTCAGGCAGAAGTTGCGCCTGACGTGATCACAGGTATGGTTTTGCTCAACGACCATCCAACTTATGCTTTGTTTGACTTGGGAGCAACTCATTTCTTCATTACTGAGCAATATGTTAAGTTGTTACGATTGAGTCCTATATTGTTGGAATCAACAGTTTGCATATTTACACCATTGAAGGATAAAGTAATAGTTGCTTTGGGTTGTTCTGGTTGCAAGTTAGAGATTGGTGAGCGAGTGGGGAAAATTGATCTATTAGTCCTAGCCATGTATGGTTTCATGGACTGGCTCACCAAGCAACGAGCTAAAATGGACTGTTATCGCAAAGCGATTCAGTTTGACCTGTTAGAGGGTGGGAGCTTCGAGTTTGTCATGAATCAAGAAGGACCCTCAATTACTTTGATCTCATTGCCAGAGGCAACTTGTCTGTTAGACAAGGGTTGTCAAGGGTACTTGACAACTGTCATAGAAACGATAGTTGAGGAACTGAAAATGGAAGATATTTCAGTAGTGCAAGAATTCCCAGATGTTTTCCCTAAGGAATTGCCAAGATTACCACCAGAGAGAGAAATTGAATTTGTGATTGAGCTAGCCCCTAAGACAGAGCCAATCTCTAAGGCTCTTTACTGGATGCGTTATCAGAATTAAAAGAACTGAAGGTTCAGATGCAAGAGTTATTGGATAAGAGATTCATTCGTCCTAGTGCATCACCTTGGGGAGCACTGGATCTATTTGTTAAGAAGAAAGATGGTTCGTTGCGCTTATGCATCGATTATTGACAACTCAATTAGGTAATGATCAAGAATAAGTATCCATTCCTGAGGATTGATGATCTATTCGATCAGTTGCAAGGAGTGGCAATATTCTCGAAGATTGATTTAAGGACAGGATATCATCAGCTGAGAATTAGGAAGGAGGACACTCCTAAGTTAGCATTTTGTACTTGGTATGGTCATTACGAATTCACAGTGATATCATTCGAGTTGACGAATGCTCCAGCTACCTTCATGGATTTGATGAACAGAGTATTTAAGGAATATCTAGATTAGTTTGTGATCGTGTTCATCGGTGATATTCTAGTGTATTCGAGAAGTGGTGAAGAGCATGAGAGTCATCTGAGATTAGTGCTCCAGACCTTAAGAACTTATCAATTGTATGCTAAGTTTAGCAAATGCAAGTTTTGGTTGACTCGTGTTGCTTCTTAGGTCATGTGATTTCCAGAGAAGGAATCTCCGTGGACCCAAGCAAGATAGAAGCCGTGATCAATTGGCCAAGACTAACTATAGTGACAGAGATCAGAAGTTTTCTAGGTTCGGCAGGTTATTACAGGTGGTTTGTAGAAGGATTCTCATCATTAGCATCATCTCTGATGAAACTCTTAAAGAAAGAAGAGAAATTTGTGTGGATAGACAAGTGTGAGCATAGTTTCCAAGAGTTGAAGGAAAAGCTGATTACCGCACCTGTGTTGACGATTCCATCTGGTCCTAGAGGATTTGAGATCTATAGGGATGCGTCATTCAAAGGACTGGGTTGTGTGCTGATGCAATATGGTAGAGTTGTTGCATACGCTTCCCGCCAGTTGAGGCCTCATGAGCAGAATTACCCTACGCATGACTTAGAGCTTGCGGTGATTATCTTTGCCTTGAAAATTTGGAGACACTATCTATGCGGGGAAAGTTTCTAGATCTTCACGGATTATCAAAATCTCAAGTACTTGTTCTCTCAGAGGGAGTTGAACATGAGACAACGCAGATGGATGGAATTGCTGAAAGACTATGACTGTGAGATCTTATATCACCCAAGAAATCCGAATAAGGTCACCGATGCCTTAAGTCGGAAGTCTTCAGTTGTTCATATACTGATTAAGGAATCAAACTTAATCGAGAGAGCTTGAGATTCGGTATTCAAGTTTGAGGTAGGCCACCTATCAAGTCTTATGGCCATCCTCAGAATTGAACTGGATGTTTAGGTTAAAATCAAGACACTGCAACCGACAAACCCTGATGTACAGAAAATTCTACAAGAGGACATTGAGAAAAGAAATGCTGACTTTCAGATCTCTGCTGATGGAACACTGAGGTTCCAAGGATGTTTGGTTGTACCTGACGATATAGAGCTTAGAGAAGATATTCTATCGGAAGTACATCATAGTAGTTACAACATTAATCCTGGAAGTACTAAGATGTATTAGAATCTGCATCAACACTATTGGTGGTCAGGTATGAAGGCGGACATCGCCAATAATGTCGCAAAGTGTTTGACCTGTCAGCAAGTAAAAGCTCAGCATTGCAAACTGGGAGGACTTCTACAACCTCTCGCGATCCAAGAATGGAAATTAGAACATATCACGATGGATTTCGTGACCGGACTATCGAGGAGTTAAAGAGGAAATGATTCGATGTGGGTGGTAGTCGACAGACTGACAAAGTCGGCTCACTTCATTGCAGTTTGAAATTACCTTAGCTTGGATAAGCACGTAGATCTGCACGTGCGTCAAGTGATTCAAATGCATAGAGTGCCGGTTACAATAACGTCAGATAGAGATATAAGATTTACTCTCGCTTTTTGGAAGAGCTTGCAAAGTGCTACAGGTACAAAGTTTTAGTATAGTACGGCATATCATCCTCAGACGGATGGCCAGTCTGAGAGGACAATTCAGACCCTCGAGGACATGCTGAGAGCTTGTGTACTAGACTTCAAGGAAAATTGGGAAGATTAACTTCACTTGGTGGAATTTACCTACAACAACAGTTATCAGCAGAACATCCGGATAGCTCATTTTGAAGCGTCGTATGGTAGAGTATGAAGAACACCGGTGCGTTGGTATGAAGTTAGGGAAAGGAAAATCACAGGCCCATAGTTGGTCCAGCAGTCAGTGGATACCGTGGCAATAATCAGAAACAGATTGAAGACCGCTCAGAGTAGACAAAAAAGTTACACAGATAAGCGCTGGAAATTGTTGGAATTCCAAGTTGGTAATCACGTTTTTCTGAAAGTGTCACTAATGAAGGGAATTTCATGCTTTGGTAAGAAAGGAAAACTAAGTCTGAGATACGTAGGTCTGTTTGAGATTCTTGAAAGAATCAGGATCTTAGCGTATTGTCTTGCGTTGCCGCCAAGACTGGCACAAGTGCATGACGTCTTTCATGTATCAATGTTAATGAAGTATGAGCTTGACTCGACCCACGTACTCAATTTCGAGGAATTGGACGTGGACGACCGTGTGTTATACGTTGAAAGCTCGGTCCAGATCGTGGACAGAAAAGAACAAGTTCTGCGTACAAAGACCATTCCGTTGGTCAAAGTGGTTTGGCAACACCATAGTACTGAAGTAGCGACATGGGAGACTGAAGAGTCGATGGGACAGTTGTACCTCCACCTTTTTGTTTAAATTGTGTAAGGTTTAAATTTTGAAGACAAAATTTTTATAAGAGGGGAAGAGTTGTGACATTCCAGATTTTCACAAACAGTCATGTTGTGATTGTGCTTGTAAATTTTCACAAATTTTTGTTGTGATTATGCTTGCAAACAATCATGCTGTGTCAGCAATGGATGCTAGCATAGCTCGGAGTAGTTCTTCAACTTTGTCAAGTGGTGTGCTTGATGAAAATATTGTATCATCACGAGATATCAAGACACCCATTGTGACATTCCAGATTTTCAACCATGTTTTCTACTGAATTAATTGGGCATTTCATTGATGTGCTTATAGGGCTATTCTCAGAGCTGATCACTCTCGAGATAATTAGACTATCTGGGTAAGCCATTAAGGAATATTAGGGCAATGGATTTGAGAGTTTGACTAGGAATCGGCTTCTCGACCGTGCTCATTTTTAGAAGCCATTATGGCACAGTTAAAAATTAATTTAAGATCAGAGATAGGTCGGTTTGACTAAGATGTGTGGCTGATCGTGAGTGACTCCACTAAATTGGGAAATTCTCGTCGATCGGCACTAATTTGATTTTTACTGTTGTTTTGGTACCATGTGTTAGCATTTGAGTCCTCAAGATTTTCACGACAACCGAGAGTCGCCAATATGTCGAGTGGGTTCATTGTGGCTCGAACAAAATCAACCATGGGTCATTTGTCCTAAGAAGTTCTGAAAACTACCCGGTAGCCTAGGTCATGCTAAAAACGCGTTGGAATGAAATTAACAGCCAATTTGAGTCTGATTTCTTAAATTAAACATTATGTTATGTCACAATAAATTCTAGGACTCACGACTCAGTCTCAGAAGATTTTTCTGCCAATTGAGACTTTTTGGAAAAAAGTCAAAATAAGACCGTTTTTGTTCAGAAAAGGCCAATGATTATTTTTGGTTGCAAAATTAGAAGCAAGATGGATCCAGGGGTGAGGGAAAATGCCAAGATAACCGATGTTGGATTGATTGAATTTATAGAGGTCAATTAAGATTTAATCAAGTGCATTAAGGAGTCAAATTGAAGCCAATTACTTAGAAATTCATAGCTCCCCTCCCCCTATCCAAAATGGACCATTTCAAGAAGTTGTGGAGAGTGTTTTGGTGGCTCAATGACAGCCATTAGATCTTGGCTTGGAGGACAAGCTCAAAGGGGACAATTTTGTGGAAAACTTAAACCAAGTGGCACCCTCCATCTCTCTCTCCCTCCTTGCTTGGCCGACCACTCCTATCCCCTTCCTCATTGTGGTGAGTGTTTTGGTGGCTCAATGATAGCCATTAGATCTTCCGCATGTGCATATTTAAAATGAAAGGTTCGGCGATACGTCCTGAGATATCGCTTTTAAATCGACCAAATAAATTATGGGCACGTGATCGAGGATCGGGGCATGACACCCATGATCATGCCGCTCCCAATCCAGGTAATAGAGTGTTGGCCCAGGATTTGGTTGATGCTGCAACAGCCAAAGTCGACTTAGCATCTCTTGCGACACCGTCTGCTCATGTTACAACCTCTCTAAGTGTATGTAGTGATAATGGATCTGGTGGTTCCAGTCTAATGCTCCAAGATGGTACTATTGGTTAATTTTTATTCTGTATATTTTCTCTGTTTGTATGAGTGCAGCTGGTGCTGTTGGACAAGTTTGCACAAGTGCTTAATCCTCGATGGTAAAATAAAGATATTGGGATAATGTGTGGCTGGAAGATTGTCTGGACTATTAGGATTTGTTGCATTTCGTGCAACGGATGAGACCCCAATTTACGAAAATATCTTCATTCCATTTTTCACTAGAATATCTACAATGATTGAAATAGTTGCATTACAAACTTATACACGGTAATTAGTTGTTTAGTGCATTGATCAGAAACTAGAAGAGAAGTAGAAGGATAAGAAGAATTCCCTAAGGTGAAACTAGATTTTCAGGTAAATTCTGTCAAGCTGATTGAATGACATCTTTTGGACTAACACATTACACCTTATATTGGTTAAAGTGGTCTTTGGTAGTGTCTCCCACTTTGCAACGCCATGAACTATAGGAAACATTTTTGGGCTATACAAGTCCAATCACTCGATGCCACTTCTCTACCTTTGGGAACAATATTGCTAGTGCATCCATGGATGGCACAGTCAGGTTCAAAATGTCATTTTGGCCTATATAGGCTTTTCTCTTTAAGCCATTCCCAGTTTCAAACTTATTTTCTAGTTTGGATGGATTTTCTTTGTTGAAATGAATAAGCTTTTCTCTCAGGCCATCTATTGCCCAGATAGAATAGGTAGTGCAAACAAAGGTTTATTGGCATACAAGCAAGCTTCTTATTCAAGACTATCATCTATTTCTTCAACTATTTGGTTGTCCAGTGTTCTTCTTTTACTTCTTTCATGCATTTTTATTCAGAATATGGACTTATGACTCATTTGTTGGAGAAAACTCATTTATTGTTTTGAAGCTGAAAAAACGTTTCCATTAGTCTAGTCTGAAGAGCTCCAGACTGTCGTCAAAGTCTGAAGATCGCCAGACTCAAGACTCAAAGTCTGCCCTCACTGACAGTTTCCAGATGAAGAAAGAAGACTTATCCAGATGATGGATTATCTTCAAGGATTCAATTAGTTTGGTTTTGGAAGATCTTATGGCTGGATACAACAACATCATGTTTGATAATTCTTATTGGAATCTACTCCGATTTGAAGATCTTTTGAAATGCGAGCAAACTTGGAAAAGTTCTACTTATGGAAACCAAAGATCCTGATTGTATGGGCGAACGAAATTAATGGACTTTCATCACCAATCACTCAACGACTTGAGATCACCTTAATTGATTTTGTCCAATGGGTAGATTGGAAGAATTCATTTGGAAAGTGCCAACAGTCGTGAAGGCATGAAGGAGTATTTAAGGTGGACTCTCTAGTTGTTCGTAGTGTACATGAAAGAAGAATTTCAAAGTCTGAATCTCTGTAATTCCTTGCTCTTTCATTCATTGAGCTAAAATTGTATACAAAAGAGAGAAGCACATAGTGAGACTTTGTGAAGAGACTAGTTGAGACTCTCTACTGAGGAAGTCGAAGATCACAAGCTATATAATCTCTTTTGATTCATTGTGGAATCCAGCTAGTGGGCTGTCAGCGTGGGAGAGTGGACGTAGGCTTGGAATAAACCAAATCACTATAAACATTGTGTTCCAATTCTCTTTCCTTAACTCCTTAATATTCATTGCTTTATTTAACTGTTTTATAGAATTACTTAAAGCTGTTTACATCCTTAGTCTATCATCTTCTAAAGGCATTAAGTCTTGCGAGAAAGAGAAAATTTTTATACACCTATTCACCCCCTAGGTGTGCGTACTAACCCTTTCAATTGGTATTAGAGCTTGTGTGCTTATTTACTAAAGTGTTTTTACTTCTTAAGCTAAAGATTTATGACTAGTATTTTGGTTTCAGATTTGGTTGAAGGACAAAGCAACACTAGACCTCCCTACTTTGATGAAAAAGAATATAATATTTGGAAAAACAAGATGAATGCATTCCTGATATCGAAAGATACCCTGGAATGTGATGTGGTAGAGAAATGAATCATTCCTAAGGCTGCATCAACCTTAGGGAAAGAAGTTGTAGATACTAGAGAACTATCACAAGTGGATATAACCAAGAGACAAGTTTTTGATGCTAAAGCCATTTATTCATTATATTGTGCTTTATCTTCTACTGAGTATAATAGAATTTCATCTTGTGAAACAACCAAAGAAGTATGGGATATATTGCATGTCACCTATGAAGGAACTGATCGAGTCAAAGAAACAAAAATCAATATTCGACTTGGACATTATGAAGCCTTCAAGATGAAGCCAGGAGAATCCATCACTGGCATGTTTAGTTGTTTTTATAGAAATCGTAAACGGACTAGCATATCAGGGATAGCCAATCTCAAGACCAATGAAGGTCAATAAATTGCTGAGAGGACTCTCTAAAGACTGGAACCATGTGAAGACTTTTATAAGAGAAACCCAGAGGATCATGCCTCTTTTTGTAGATGAATTGGTTGGCACACTTCAATCATATGAAGTAGAGCAAATCAATTAGGAAGAGGATCCCAAAGGAAAGAAGTCAATTGCCTTAAAATCTAACAATGATTTTGATGATATAAACTTTGAAGACGACTTGGATGATGAAGAGCTAGCACTCATGATAAGGAAGTTCAAGAAGTTAAATAGGAAATGAAAAATGTTTAACTGGAAGAAGCAAGGCACTCAGAGATTTCAGAAGAAATCAAATGAGGATAATGAGAAAAACAAAGATGTGATTTGTTTTAAATGTAAGAAAAATGGGCACATCAGACCCAACTGCCCTTCGCTGAAGAAAAATAAAGGTAAAACAAAGAAATTTAAGAAGGCTCTTAAAGCAGAGACATGGAGCGATACAAAATGTGAAGAAAAGTGATGAAGAGTAGCCGATATTTGTCTAATGGCGAATTCAGAATTAGACTCAGACTTAGACAATGAAGTCAAGGTTAGTAATTTAAAGATTCCTATTAAAGTTTCAAAATATATAAATGAACTTTGTCTTAGCCTCAAAACATCTCTTAAAAAGATTTTTGAGCTAAAGAAGGAGAATTCCAAACTGAAACAACCGGAAATTTCTTGGAAAAAAAAGTTTAAAAATCTAGACAAAAGTTTTGTTGATTTGAAAGAAAATGCAGATTCTCTCTCAAAGGAAAATAATTTTTTGAAAGAGGACATTTCAAATATCAAAAAGAGGTTTTCAATAGGATCTGAGAAGTTGGAAAAGATTCTTTCAATTCAAAGACCTTATTTAAATAAATCTAGTTTGGGAATGACATTAGAAACCATTCCTTTAATTGATTTTCCAAAAGTGAAGGAAAGAATAAAACAAAAACCAACAAAAACCTTTTATAAGAATCATTTTCAAAAAACTTTTGTAAAACCTGTTGGGCGAGGTGCTCTCAAATGTTCAAAGTGTAACAACCCAAGACATTTCAAGAAGGAATGTCTTAAGGCTTGGAAACCTGTTAAGAAAGATTGGGCGAAGACTTGTTAAGAAAGATTGGGCGAAGACTGTGTTTCGTACTAACTCCTCTGGACCCAAGAAAGTGTGGGTACCAAAGAAAGCTTGAGTTCTTTATATGATTGCAGGTCACTATAAAAAAAGAAGATTAAATGATATTTGGATAGTGGCTGCTCAAGACATATGGCAGGAGATTCAACATGTTTTATAAAGCTCGTACAAGTAAAAGGAGGAAAAGTTTCATTTGGTGGAAATAGCAAGGAAGGATTGTTGGATGTGGAATTGTGAAGATTGGAAGTCTCACAATCAATAATGTCTCCTTGGTTGAAGGTTTGAATTACAATCTTCTTAGCATTAGTCAATTATGCAACACAGGATTCAAGATTAATTTCCAAGAAGGCACTAGTTCGGGAACCAGTAAAGATCTTTCACAATCCTTCACTGGACGAAGATATGAGAATTTCTATCTTCTGGATATAAAACTTGAAAGTTCTCAGTGTCTAATATCCATTCAAGATGAAGCAAATCTTTGGCGTAGAAAGCTTGGTCATGTTAACATGAAGCAGATTGCCAAGATCTACTCCAAGAAGCTTGTTCAAGGACTGCCCAACCTGACGTATCAAAATAATGAGTTATGCACACCATGTATATTGAGAAAACATGTTAGAAGTTCTTTTAAAACAATAAATTAAGTTTCTACTGATCGTGTTTTGTAGCTTTTGCATATGGATCTCTTTGGACCAATTAGAACTCAAAGTACTAGTGGAAAGAAATACTACTTAGTAATCGTAGATGACTATTCTCATTTTACATAGGTATACTTCCTGATAAGTAAGTCTGAAGTATTCTCTTACTTTTCTAAATTTGCCAAGAAAATTCAAAATAAAAAAGGTTATGCTATTTCAAGCATACGCACTGATCATGGAGGTGAGTTTGAAAACCAAGACTTTGGAAAATTCTGTGATAACTCTAGTTTTCAGTATGTTTTCTCTTCTTTATATATTGCAGAACAAAATGGGATTATGGAAATAAATAATATATATTTGTAGGAAATGGCAAGAACACTCTTAACTAAGAGTAATATTTCTCCTCGTTTTTGGGCTAAAGCAGTATCAACAGCTTATTATATTATTAACAGAGTATTTTTAAGGCCTATTATGAAGAAAACTCCCTATGAGTTATTCAAGGAAAGAAGCCAATTGTTTCTTATTTTCATGTATTTGGTTGTAAGTGTTTTGTTTTGAAGAATGTAAATGATCGAACTGGTAAGTTTGAAGAGAAATCAGATGAAGGAATTTTCCTTGGCTACTCAATTTCAAGCAAAGCCTACAGAGTATTCAATAAGAAGACTCAATCTGTGGAAGAATCCATGAATGTCAAGTTTCAAGATTCAATGTAGAATCAACTGGATTAGACTCAACTTGAAGAACTTGAACTTGCTTTAGATGTTGCAAAATCTACTTCCCCCAAAGAAGTTCAAACTCCTGAAGTTTAACAACAAAATGAACTAGAAGATTCAACTGAAACAGAGAATCAATAGACTCACAAACTAATTAGCAACTGGAAGAATAAGTCAAGTCATCCCAATGATCTTATCATTGGTAACATTGATGAAGGAATTCACACTAGATCCAAAAGGCGTGAAGAGTCCAATGCTTTAGCACTTGTTTATGAGATTGAACCTAAAACTGTAAATGAAGCATTGACTGATGAAAGCTGGATTGAAGTTATGTAAGAAGAGCTCAGATAATTCAACATTAATGATGTTTGGGAACCTATTCCTAAACCTAAAGGTAAATCTATTATTGGAATTAAATGGGTTTTCAGGGACAAAGTGGACAAATAAGGAAAAATGGTTAGGAACAAAGCAAGACTTGTGGTCAAAGGATATATGCAAGAAGAAGGGATAGAATATGATGAGACCTATGCACCAGTAGAAAAGTTAGAAGTAATTAGATTATTACTTGCTTTTGCTCACTTTAAAATTTTTTCAGGTTATTCCAAATGAACGTGAAAAGTGCATTTCTAAATAGATTTATCCAAGAAGAAGTCTATGTGGAATAACAACTTAGATTTGAAGACCCAAGAAAACCAAACTCAGTCTACAGATTGAAAAAGGCCCTATATGGACTGAAGCAGGTACCTTGAGCTTGATATGAAATGTTAAGTAAATTTCTAACTCAAAAATGGTTTTGCTAAAGGAAAAGTAGATACTATTTTGTTTATCAAAAAGGAAGGTAAAGACTTTCTGCTTGTTCAGATTTATATTGATAATATCATATTTGGATCACCTAATTAAAATCTTAGCAAGAAATTTTCAAGATGTATGCAAGATGAATTTGAGATGAGCATTATGGGTGAGTTAACTTTCTTTCTAGGATTACAAATTAAACAATCAAAGGAAGGAATTTTCATTCACCAAGAAAAGTATGTAAAGGATCTCATCAAGAAGTTTGGATTGGAGAATTGCAAAAAGACAGAGACGCTTATGTCAAGTTTTTCGAAGCTGGATAAAGATGAAGAAGGAAAGAGTGTAGACCATAAGCTATACAAGAGCATAATTGATTCACTTCTTTACCTTATTGCATTTAGACTTGATATTTTGTTTAGTATTTATATTTGTGCCAAATTCCAATCAAATTCTAAAGAATTTCACTTAACTACTGCAAAGTGCATTATCAAATACGTTGCAACAACTCCAAAGCTAAGTCTGCGGTATTCCAAAAAATGAGACTTTACTCTCCTTGGATATTCAAACACAGATTTAGTAGGATGTGAAGTGGACAGAAAGAGTACTTCAAGTACATGTCAACTGCTTAGCAACAAGTTGGTATCATGGTTTTCAAGAAAACAAAGTACCATAACTCTTTCGACAGCTGAAGCAAAATATGTAGCCATTGGAAGTTGTTGCTCTAAAATCTTATGGATATGGCAACAGTTAAGAGACTTTGGAATCGAATAATCGTGCACTGAAATCAAATGTGACAACACCAGCACCATAAATCTCACAAAGAATCCAATTTTTCATTCAAAAGTGAAGCATATAGAAATTTGACATCATTTTATTAGAGATCATGTTCAAAATGGAGAAGTTATGATACAATTCATTGACTCAAAGAATCAGCTGTTAGACATATTTACAAAGCCACTGGAAAAAAGTCTATTTGAGTCTATTCGCACCAGACTGAACATCATATCTTTTATTAGGTAAAGCCTAAAAGTGTTCAGACTTACAGGTAAAGTCTGAAGGTGTTTAGACTCAGAATGACTAAGAGTTACGATTGTAAATTTTTAAAATGCATGTGAGTTTATCTTTAGATGCTTTTTTGAATTGGTATGTTGATATTTCGAATCTCCACTTGCTAATTTTATTTATGAAATTTATCTTTTTCGATATTTGAATTAATGACAGTATTTCATTTTCAAAAAGACAGTTTTTACTTTTTCCTTTGTGATGATTCATATACCTTGTTTCACTTGCTATTTATACTGTCGTTTTTCATCTTCTTCGTTTTCACTCTCAAACAATGTTCAAACCCTAGAATACAAAAATCACACTTGCTCTCACTTTCTCTCTAATTTATTTCAAAAGATCTCACATTTTTCAAGCAAGGTCAAGGATTTCTCCCATAAAACAACAATGTCTTCAAGAAAGTCTTCCAGGATTGCAAGTAGGGGACCATAGCACATGCTTGAGGATCCTACGCATTTCGATTTGATCGAGGAGGATGACTCTCCTCAACCACAGCGACCAAGTCAGCAACATTCTCAACAACGTCAGTCTCCTTCATCGCCTCAACCAGAAGAAGTAGTGGAAGAAATTGAACTTGTAAGAACGCTGAGACCTCGAGTTGCTTTCTCACTTTATTCTAAGTTGAAAGAATGAGGAACTGCTATGTCATTGATAGATGAGTTTTTGAGAGAGAGAGGATTCAAGAATGAAACTTTATTCCTGCGATATACGGAAAAGTTGGGCATTGTGCCTAAAAGGTTGGCTGAGAAGACCTTTGCCAATTTTCCTAGTGACCCGTGTTTTGGTACTTCGAATAAGCCTTTTCCTTTGCCAATTTTCCTAGTGACCCGTGTTTTGGTACTTCGAATAAGCCGAAAGGAAAGGACGATGACGAAAGAATGTTCTCACATTTTCAGCCCAGGATGGGAGTGATTGCTAATGTTGGTGGTGATGGAGCAAATATTTTCCGCTCTAAGGACCATAAGAAAGTTTACTCAAAATTGCTGAAGAGAGGGGTGATAAACTCCAGAAGCGTTGATTTTGATTTTCTTGATTATGTGCAAATAAAATTGAGGGAGAAGTTTGCACTTCTTCAATTGGAGCGTTTTTGTTCTGAAACTACAATTGCTTATCCTAAACTCACAGAATACTTCTATTCAAATCTATCATTTGTGGATGCGAATAGATTCTCGTTCACAGTCATGGATAAGACTTTTTGGTCGATGTGGACATTTTGGCTGACTCGATTGGGGCGGAAAAAATGTGTTTCCAACCAATCAATGTGTTCGTTGCTCATGCTACACTGGAATTGGTACGAGACAGATGCGTTGATGGCAAGATTTCCTACAGTAGGATGAATGCCTCCAACATCTTGCTCCATAAAATTATGATCAACTGTATCCGTCCAAAGTCTACATCCAAGATTGATGTGTCTCATTCTGAAGCAAAGTTGATGTATGTCATCAACACTGGCTACAAGTTCTCTCTGCCTCACACCATCCTGATGCACATGTACAGGACAGTGGTGAAAGATAAGGGACAACTCCCATACTCTGCTCTAATCACAAGAATCTTCAGACACTTCAACGTTCAATTACCTACTCCTCTATGTATGCAAAGCATTGCTCCTATGGTAATTGGTTTGAGGATGGTCAGCAAGATGCGTCTGAAGGAATTCAACAAGGTGTCAGAGCGCATGAAGGAGAAGTCTCTTATCAAGACGAAAAAGACTTTGCTGCTACCAAGAGAAAAGAAAAGGAGCCCATGGATGCTCTAGTGACAAAGAAGAGAAAACTCATCTTATAGGATGATGAAGATGAGGATGAGATGACTCTATTAGCTTTTACCTTAAGGAACTTGAAGAGTTTTGTAAGCTTTCAAGAACAAGATACGAGAGAAGAGCTAGAGGAAAGAGAGACCGGAGAAGAGGAAGAGACGGAGAATAGAGATGAAGGAAGAAGAAGTGAAGAAGAGAAGAGAACAAAGGAAGAAGAAGTGGAAGAAAGAAGAGAAGAAGGAGAAAAAGAAAGAGAGGAAGAGGCAAAAGAGGGTCAAGAAGACTCATTTGAGCCTACCTTGGCTGTTCCCTTGTTGAGTGAATTTGACAAGACAGGAAGTGGAACTGCTGGAGTGACAGGAAAAGAAAAACATCACTCTAACGCTAAAGCTGACGCAGAACAAGAAGAAGAATTCACTTCTCCACCTGTAGGCAAGCAAACAGGGGGAGCTATTGGAAAAAGAGGTATTTCTTCACCTGTACTTACTAGTGATGTTCGTCGTTCTGCAGCAGATCCAGAGGACGTGTATGCCTCCCACTATCCAGAAGCAGACATTGAGGCATCCACTCCTAGTCATGGTAGATGAACTACTGAAGATCCCTCCAATCTCAAAACTCCAGGAATAGAATCGGCTGGACCCAGTGCTGCACCAGAACAAACAGTAGACTATTCAAGACTGCTGGACATCATGTTGGATTTAAGGAGACAACAATATGGTTTGGAGTATGAGATAAAGGATCTCAAAAAGGCTTTCTTATCTACTTCAGTTTCATTGCAAGAACAATTGTTTGCCCTAAAGACTCAAGTGCAGA
>CM029456.1:4651735-4843977 GCA_017140165.1 Eucalyptus shirleyi
AATATCCAAGAAAATTATGACAAAATATACATGATAGCGTATGTCAATGTATACATGTGCCTAGATTATAATTTCTTTCAACAGAAGGGCTAAATATGTATTGTAAAAAAACGAAAAGAAAAGAAAAAGGATTCTTGTGCGACCAACCACAAGACTAGTCTTTTGTTGGCATAGAATTTAGATTTTTTTTTTTAAATTTTCTTAATTAGTTCTTTGATTATTTACTTCACCAATAATCCTAGAGACACTCGTTAACAATCCTTAAAATATTGTAGTCATGTATCGATAGGAGGAACAAAATTATTCGTTAAAAATGAAAGGCTCTGTTTTTCTTGATTTGTAGACAATAAATTCAACTTATACAAAGTAGCTTGCTACTACTCTGTTTCCTTATGATTTTTGCTTTCCAAACTTTTTTTTCCTTCAATTATTTTTCACATCATTCATTCCTTCCACAGGTGTCCTAGATGATATTGCATTTTGGACAACTTGGGATTTATTAGTACTATTAAGTAAGCCACAATGATTTATTCTTATAATAATTATGGAAAAAAAAACACCTATTCTAACCTATCAAAATTTTCTTCAGTTCTTTTTTGTGTAGTGAAATTCATAATCGGAATGCCATTTGTCGCGATATTTCTAATCTACAAATACAGAAGAAGGCACTTAGCAATGGACAAGAACATTGAAGAATTCTTGCAGACTCATAATAACTTTTTGCCCATAAGATACTCTTACTCGAATATCAAGAAGATCACCAGAAATTTTAAGCACAAACTAGGTGAAGGAGGTTATGGTTCTGTATACAAAGGAACACTCAGAAGTGGCAACGGGGTAGCCATCAAGATTTTAAAGCAATCTAAGGCCCATGGCCAAGATTTTATCAGTGAAGTAGCTACTATTGGAAGAATTCACCATGTTAATATAGTGCAACTCATTGGGTTTTGCTTTGAAGGCTCGAAACAAGCTCTTGTGTACGACTTCATGTCAAATGGATCTTTAGATAAGCATATTTTCACAAAGGAAGGTGATAAGTTTCTTGATTATAAGAAAATATATGAGATTGCTCTTGGGGTGGCGAGGGGGATTGAATATCTACATCGGGGGTGTGACATGCAAATACTCCACTTTGATATCAAGCCTCACAACATTCTTTTAGATAAGAATTTCACACCGAAAGTTTCTGATTTTGGACTCGCAAAACTTTATCCCATTGATCATAGCATAGTTTCAATAACTGCTACAAGAGGAACTTTGGGATATATGGCACCTGAGTTATTCTACAAAAACCTCGGTGGTGTATCTTATAAAGCAGATGTCTATAGCTTTGGGATGTTGCTCATGGAAATGGCAGGTAGAAGGAAAAATTTAAATGCAAATGCGGAACACTCAAGCCAAATTTATTTTCCGCTGTGGGTATATGATCACGTCAATGAAGGAGAAAGTGTTGAAATGGATGAAATTGTAGGAGAGGAAAGGGAGGTGATAAAAAAGATGATAATAGTTGCACTTTGGTGTATACAATTAATTCCTAACCATCGGCCTCCAATGAACAAAGTCTTAGAAATGCTTGAAAAAGATATTGGTAATATTCAAATGCCTCCAAAACCACTTATTTACCCACCAAATGAGCCAATTGGCGATGACAGAGTCAAAATAGAATTAGAAACATTTTCAACTTCATCAAGTACTCCCATAATTTCTGCTAGTTTTCCATTTGGAGATAGCAGTGGTGTTTAGAACCACGCACAGTTTAATTAGAAAAGCTTTGTTCCCCACAACGAAGTATCATGTTGGGAGGGAGGTGAGCTAGTTTAGTTTCCCAGTGATTACATTTCATTTTCTTCTAGTTCTTAGCTTACTGTTGTGATATTGTACTTTTTTTTTTTTTTTTTCCGGTTGAAGTGTTATTGTACTTCATGTATAGTTTCACCATGTGTGGTCCATACAATCTCTTATATGGGATGTAACCGTGTTTAGGAAGTGTATTCTAAATGTTCATCCAATGTCAATGCTAGCTAATTCAGTTAATCATCCATAAACCAAATCACCCATTTTCTGTAGAATATTCATCAAAGAGGGCTGCAAAACGTGCCATCTTACATATACTTGCCAGTGGCTTGTGTCCTCTTTGACTCGGTGTAAATCATTCTTTTTTCCTCGATTGCTCAGGTCACATAGTAGTTTTTAATTGTGGTTATTGCATTTAGAAGTCGCACAGCATTTGGCTCGCCCAAATTCAAATTCTTTATTCACCAATTGCAATAAAATTTTATTTTCTTCGCAATTTATTTACTTGGATCAAAAATTGATCAAAGAGAAAATGGGACAATTACTTAGAAAAGTCTCGCAACTTGTCAACATAATACATTTGAGGTTTAAAACTTTCATTTTATTCGTCTAAGTCTTAAAATTTGTAACTTGGTGCACATGATCCTTCCGTTAAGCTGCGAATGCCTCCCAAGCCACTTCAATGCCCAAGCCATCATGTGCCTGCGTATGACAAAGGTGAAACCTTGATTGAATTGGAAAACTCGTCAACTTTATCCGGTGTTCCACTAATTTCTTCTTCATCCCAATGTGAAGATGAGATTGAGTTTAATTAGAGAATGATCCTTCCCATTTAATCAATGTGACACCGATGACACGTTGGTTTTGGAAAATAAAATAAAATGCAACGGGTGAATCACACATAATGTATCTTGGGGTGGTGCTCTCGTGATACATTGATCTTGGGGAAGGGAAACCTATCTTCTTCTGTTTGGGTTGCATCAGAGGGAATCATGGAATTGGAATGCAAGCCCGTGACCGCCACTGGTGGCATGGCACCCAAACCCGACCGACTTGTGGAACCCACTGATGGCATACGATTAGTTGGATAGGCTTGAAAATGGTTTGGTACATTGGAGAAGCTACATGCGCCAGACTAAGAAAAATATAAAGACCTCATCTCTCGTTACCATCGTGGGAGGGTTGACTGGCCCTTGCGACCACCTTGCTAGGGTTGGCCGATCCTCATGAATTTGAGCGCCTGCTCTTGGTGATGACCGACAACTTAGACCTCTAGTTGAGTAGAAGTCCTCTTTGGGGCTCAGTGCCTCTTCAAGACTTCTCCAACTCTCTGTGTTCCCTTTTTCTTCTTCATTTTTTTTTTTTTGGATTATGTTTTTTGTTTCTTTTTAGTTTTGGTTCGGCATATGATGTGGTGCCCACATGTACATATGAATTTGATAGTTTAAGGATTAATTTGTTCTATTTAAAGATATTAAGAGTTGATTGCATTTTAATTGAGAACACTTAGTACTTAATACTTTTGACGGGAAAAAGCAATTCCTCTTGATTTTTTTGAGAACTAAACTTGTGGAATCAATAAAACAAGAGAGTGACAAAACATTACCATCACCTAACAATGACGAAATCATGCATTGATTGATTTTCTTTTTCTCCACGGACGAATGAAAAGCAAAATAAGCGGATTGACTTTAGCGTAGTTCGTCAAATCCTGTATTTTGCAGAAGAATTGCCTTCGTGGCTATCTATTTATATTTCTCGTTTCCCGAGTGTGCTCTCTTGATATGGAGCAAGGCGTCTCTTTCTCTCTTCCCACCACCGTCCAATATCAAAGCTCCCTCCTTCCCGCCAAAACCTCTCCCCCTCTCGCCCCTCGACCGCCGCCTCATCACCCCCACCACCGTGGCGGCGACCTCCCTGGAGCAATCTCCCACCCCTACCTCATGTCCCGTGATGGGTCCCATCCCGACCTCCTCACCTTCTCTCTCCTCCTCAAGTCTGTTCGCTCTCGGAGGCAGGTCCATCGCGCGCTGGATCGGTACCAGCTCGAGGCCCACTCGGGGATTCTCAACTCGCTCATCATTCTATAATCGAAATGCAATGACTGGGCCGAGGCCGAGAGGATATTTATGGACATGGGTCAGAAAAGGGGCTTGGTTTCTTGGAGTTTGAAGCGGTTGAAACTTTCCTTCATATGCTTGAAGATGGCTTTTTTTACCTGACGATTATTGTTTCGCGGCGGTTATTCGGGCTTGTTCAGTTCCGGGGAATGCATCAATTGGTGATGCAATTTTCTGGTTTATTTCAAAAGCGGCTACGAAAATTATGATGTGTGCGTTGGGTGTGCATTTTAATTGACATGTTTGCGAAGGGTAGTGCTGATTTTGTTTCAGCTCGTAAGGTGTTCGAGAAAAGGCCCGAGAGGAGTGTGGTTGCTTGGACTTTGATGATGACAAGATGTACTCTGGTGGGTTGTCCAAGAGAGCTGTTGATTTGTTTCTCGATATGCTTGTGAGTGGGACTGTGGCAGATAGATCTACACTCTAAGCTGTTTTGTCAGCAAGTTCGGAGTTCGAGTTGCAATCGCTGGGGTTGCAGTTGCAATGCTGGGTTATACAGTCTGCATTGGCTTCGGATGTCTGTGTTAGATGCGGCTCAGTGGACATGTACGTGAAGTGTGTAGCTAGTGGATTGCTTAATGATTGGAGAAAGGTGTTTGATCGGGTGCAAGATCATAACGTGATGTCTTAGACAGCGATAATCACGGGAAGTATCGAATTCTTTTTAGAAATGATAAAAGGTCCCATGAGGCCAAACCATTTCACATTTGCTAGTGTTCTCAGGGCATGTGGAAGTACTTGTGATGTAGATATGGGGATACAAATATACACGCTAGCTACAAGATTGGGCTTTGCTGGTGACACTTTCATGGGTTATTCTCTTAGGGTGCGAATGGTAACGTTTCTGTTCTTTTTTTGTTCCAGGGAACAGAAACAAAAAAAAGTGTTTCTGTTCCGGGGAACAATTTTTGAACAAAAGAACGCGTTTGGTAATGTTTGGTCCGGGAATAAAAAATAAACAGAAACACGTTTGGTAAATTTTATTCTTTTTTTGTTTCTTTTAATTTTTTAAACATTTTTATTTTATTTTTTATTTTTTCCTTTCTTTTTATTTTTTCTTTTTTCCGGCCGGTCACCGGCCTCCGGCGACCGGCCGACGGGGCCGGCAGCCTCGCCCAGCCACGGCGAGGCTCGGCCTCGCCGGATCTGGGCGAGCCCGAGCTCGCCCAGCCAAGGCGAGGCTCGGCGTCGCCGGCGCGGGCGAGGCCGAGCCTCGACAGCCGGTCGACCGCCGGTCGCCGGCCATGGCCGAGGCCGGCGACCGGTGAAAGAAAAAGGAAGGAAAAAAAAGAAGAAGAAGAGAGGGAGAAATGTTTCTTCAAGAAATGTTTTTGGAGCAAGAAACAACAAATTGTTGTTTCTTTTTTCTGTTCTTATTTCGTTCCAGAAACAAAAAAACAAAAAAGGAACAGAAACGCAACCAAACAAGTTTCTGTTCCTTTTTGTTCCCGGGCACACTTTCCGTACAGAAGTGTGCCGGAAACGTTTCTAAGAAACGTTTCCATGCACGCCCTTATTAGCACATATTCTCAGTTGCACCACATTGAAGACACTCAGAGAGCTTTTGATACACTATTTGAAAAGAATTTAATTTCTCATAATGCCCTCGTGGATGCCTATGCCAAGAGCTTGGAGTCCAATAAGCCTTTGAACTGCTACATGAAATTGAGGAGAGAGGAATCAGAAGGGGTGCTTCTACATTTGCCAGCCCTTTAGGTGGAGCTGCCTATATCGGCACTATTGGTGAAAGGGAGCAAATCCATGGGAGATGATAAAATCAGCACTGGACTCAAATTAGTGCATTTCCAATGCTTTGATCATTGTGTATTCAAGGTGGGGAAACCTAGGGGGTGAATGATAACTATTATGTTCCAGAAATAGGTTCTGGAAGAGAAATAGATTTTTCTATTTCTATTTCTAGAAGAGTTTCTAAACAAAAATAACCGTTCGATAACGATACAAAATTTCTACTCTAAAAATAGAAATTCGTTTGATAACGATCGGCCGACCGACGACTAGTGGCAGCCGGCGACCAATGGACGGTGGTCAGTGGCGATGGATGAAGGATCGGTTGACGAACGATGAGAAGAATTTTTTTCTATTTCTATTCCAAAAATAGAAAAGTAGAAAATTTTTACTTCTAATTTTTATTCAAAACCTATTTTTGGAACAATAATCTATTTTAGAAATAGAAAAATTGAATAGGTTTATCAAATGGATTTCTATTTCAGAAATAGGTCTAGAATAGAAAAATTGTTTCTAGAATAGAAATAGGCAATTGTCATGCACTACCCCCCTAGAAGCTGCTTTTGGAGTTTTCCGTGAGATGAGAGAATTGACCACTATGCATGCGTTGTTGACTTATGGGGTGGATCGGAATCCTTACCATGAGATTATAAATTTAATGCCTTTCGGGGTGGATACACTAGTCAAGTCTGACGTACATTTTTTGGAGCTTGCTGAGTTCACGGCAATGTTGAACTTGCAAAACAAGCTACAGCAATGATACTTTAGTAGGAACCAGACTACCCTGCTGCTTATGTTTTGCTATCAAATATTTATGCCTCGGCTGGTCTTGGGAAGGTGCAGCAGCAATCAGAAAGAAGATGAAACTGAAATATCTCAAAAGAAGCCAGTTGTAGTTGGATTCAAGTGAAAAATAATGTTCACAAGTAACATACGTGGGTGACGCTTCATGCCCAAAGGCACAGGAGATTTATGACAAGACCGATTAGCTAGTCGAATAAAGAAACTGGGTGATGTTCTGACTACTGAATTTGTTCTTCATGATGTGGACGAGGGACTAAAGGAACAATATTTGCTCCAGAACAGTGAAAAAATTGCTGTTGTTTTTAGCCTTATAAACATTCCAGTCCAAAATCTATTAGGGTGTTTAAGAATCTCCGCATTTGCGGAGATTGTCATTCTCCAATCAAGTATATCTCCATGGTAACTAGAAGATGTATGGTCATAAGGGATGTAAACCAGATCCACCATTTTACGGACTAAACATGCTCATGCAATGACTACTGACGACAATGCTTCTTAAATTGTCTCATTCATTGTGTAAATTGAATCTCCATTTTAGATTTTCTCCTTTGTTCCTATGTTACTTGAACTGGGATTCTATTATTTCCCTAGCAAGCCCAACAATGTAAATATCATGTCCTGAAATGTATATAGATTTGGTACTCCTACCGTTGGAAATACCAAGCAGAAGACCTCAAATGAAGCTCGCAATATCTCAGCAATATAATTTATGGAATTGAAAACAGTCATGCTTCGCCTTTGGATTTTCCTGGAATGTGCAGTTTTCAGATGCTAGATATGTATGTTCTGTTCTATCGTGAGCGTTCCAGATATGCAGTCCTGATGCCCGATAATTCATTCATTAACTGAATATTCTGTTTGGTTTTTGTTTTGGAAATTTTGCTTGTAATGCCTCTGACTTATAGTTAGTCTACATTTTTGGATGTGGCAATTTCTTGTGCTTTTACATCGTCAAGTTCAACGATGTGAGTTCATGCAGTATGTTGCTTCAACATTTCCCAGGCTGTTGCAGAGTGGATAAATTTAGGAAATTGGTGATTGAGAAGAAACAAGAGCAGACTTCGTGAGCAAACAACGGTTTGAAACCAAGAGGCACGATCCTTAAGGGGTTCATGCAATGATCAAGCAATCGCAAGTATTGCATCGACTTTTTGGTTAGGAAAATGTTTTCTGTCAAATGGGGCATCGTTCCTGCTGTACATCTTAGCTCCATATTGTTCCTCCGCAAGGCTTCTCCTCATACGGCATTGCACTTGTTAGAGCAGGGAAAGCAATAGGTCTTCATCACTAGTTTTTACTCAGCAAAAGGCTGCATATAATCCGAAGGTAGTGGACTAGAATGTGCACTGTAACTGTCATGTTGTTTCTGAGCAATGTATTTCATCAGCAAGAGCAATCATGACAACTTTCATGTTGGCATAGAGTTTAGATTTTCCTTTTGTCTTAATATGTTCCTTAACTAGTCGCTCAACTTATAATTCATGAGACACTCTTTTGACAATTTCCCTGAAAAATTGTATTTATGCAACTATAGTAGGTATTGACACATGAATTTTTACAAACGAATCGAATATACATTTTTAAGGAAAGATTCATATATGGAGTCCGGCCACATTCATTCCATTTGGGCTTTAACGCAAATGGAGAGATCCAATTCCGTTAAGCCCATAAAGCACAGTAGCCCTATAGACGAAGCTCTCGAGCAAGCTCAGCCTCCATAGACGAAGCTCTCGAGCTCAATGGTAGGAATTTGACGATCCACGCCTCACGCTCATCGCATGCTCAGGCGTTCTTGCGTTCCAGCCGCCGATATCCTTATTCTCCTTCGCCTCTTACGCGCCTGATGCTGCGCGACGTGGCATCGCGACTCTGTGCTAGCGGGTTCGGCCTTCTGGCATTGGCGAGAAATGATTAAGTAACCTGAACGGTTGGATCTTCACAACTCCATGATCCTTACCATCGCATGATTTATCCATTCTTATCAAACCTTCAGGCGGAAGTTATTATAGTGGCAAATGAAGCGGCTGTGGACATTCGAAACAGGGACAGCTCTATTGATTGAACCGGGGCACGTCTATCTACCGCGACTATAGGAATCCATATGCCTCCTTCAGGGGAAGACATTGTTCTTGTTCTCTCTGCCATGAGGTATGAGGAAGCTTTCTTAGCTATTGATCCAATGAGGCCAAATGGGTACTGCACGGTGACTGTTTGATGATATGCCTCAGAGGATAGCTTCGCTCGGAGCAAACGCGAACTGAAGGACCTGAGTATGAGGAATAACTTTTTTAGTGGAGCCCATTTCTGTTGAGATGCGAAACTGCAGTGCTTTGCAAATGCTTTATCTCGAAGTGAATGGAATTACCAGGAAGGTTTCTTAATTATCAGGTGAATTCAGAGGTTTGAGAATGTTTTTTTGTCTCTTGGAGGTAATCTTTTCTCCAGTTTAGTTCCTGCAAGTATCAGTAATCTCTCATGGGGACTTGAAGCTTTGAAATTTTAAGAAGCAATAACTTCATCAGTAGTTTGCTGGAGCAAACGATGGAGATGAGCATCTTGATCATTCTGGACTTCAGTGGAAATAGATTCTTGGAGCCAATTCCAGTTGGTTGGAGTGATCTTTTTTCAAGCCAACTGCCCTTGGTTTGAGCAAGTAGAATTTGTCTGGTGGGTGGCCGCCTGAGCTCAAGTCGTTGCTTTACAAGAGAGCAAGCATGTTATGTGGTGATGTCCCCGAAGGGTTTAAGTAGTTTGTTTCTCTAATTGTACAGTTCAACAGAAGATGGATTCAGTTTGTCTATTCCACATTAGATAAGAGCTACGGTGGCATTCATACTTCTGCTGGTGTTTGCTTGCCCCCTTGAAGATGTAGTCATCCCCTTCTCACCGCCTTCATTCAATCCTCATCATGCATGATCGCTGCTATTGCTGAACCATCGTTACTGCCCAGGTGTAACATGCTGGTTGCCCCACGGACGCTGCCACTGAATCGTCACGCCAAATTACTGAGACTTTGCTGGAGGGTCACGACAGTAGGAACGAAATTATTAATTCATAATGAAAATTACTGTTTCTCTATATTTGTTGACTGCTGACAAAGCAAAGGGAGTTTCTTATATCATCTATCATCTATGTAAACGAGTTTATTATTTCCATTTATTTGCAAATGCACGCATGCACTCATATTCTTTTGGACAAAACTTGTGCAAAGTAGTTTTTTACTACTCCGTTTCCTCGTGAGTTTTGTTTTCCATATTTCTTTTCGTTCATTTTTTTTTTTCACATCTTTCATCCCTTCCGCAGGTGTCCTACCTATATGATATTGCATTTTGGACAATTTCAGATTTTATATTTATAGTAGGTATGCAGAAATGATTTGTTCTAAGAATAACTTAAAAAAGAAGAAGAAGCTATTCCAAGCTATCAAAGTTTTCCTCAATGTTTTTTTATGTAGCAAAGTTCATATTCAAGACACCATTTGTTGTGATATTTCTAATCTTCAACAACTGAAGAAGGCACTTAGTAATGACCAATAACATTGAAGAATTTCTACACATTCATAACAACTCTTTGCCCATAAGGTACTCTTACTCAAATTCATGAAGATCACTAGAAATTTTGAGGACAAACTAGGTGAAGGGAGGTATGGTTCTATGTACAAAGGAATGTTTGAAGCGGCAATGAAATTGCCATCCAGATTTTAAAATAGTCCAAGGCCCATGGTCAAGATTTTATCAGTGAAGTGGTTACTGTTGGAAGAATGCACCATCTTAATGTAGTGAATGAAGGCTCGAAATAGGTTCTTGTGTATGATCTCATGTCAAATGGATCTTCACTAAGGAAGGTGATAAGTTTCTTGATAACATGAAAATATATGAGATTTCTTGATTACATGAAAATATATGAGATTGCTCTTGGGGTGGCCGGGGGGGGGGGATTAAATACCCACGTCAAGGGTGTGACATACAAATACTACACTTTTATATCAAGCCTCACAATATTCTTTTAGACAAGAATTTCGCTCTAAAAGTCTTTGACTTTGGACTTGCGACACTTTACTCCACTTCTAATAGCATGGTAGCATTGATTGCTGCAAGAGGAATCTTGGGATAGATGGTGCTCACGTTGTTCCACAAAAACATTGGTCGTGTATTTTATAAATCAAATGTCTATAGCTTTGGGATATTGGTCATGGAAATGGAAGGTAAGAGGAAAAATGTAAATGCCATTGTGGAACACTCAAGCCAAATTTATTTTTCGTTGTGGGTGTTCGACCAGTCAATGAAGGAAAAAGTGTTGAAATGGAAGAAGTTGCAAAACGGGAGAGGAATGTGATAAAAAAGATGACAATAGTTGCACTTTGGTATATTCATTTAACCTTGACCATTGGCCCTCAATGGGCAGAGTCCTAGAAATGCTTGAAGGAGATATTAGTAAACTTCGAATGCCTCCAAAAATGCTTATTTACCCATTGGATGAGCTAGCGAACAATGACAAAGCTGAGATGGTTCTATAAACATTCTCAACTCTGTTAAGTGCTTCGACAATTTTCACTAATTTTCTATCTAGAGGTAGCAATGATGTTTAGAGAACCATCCTCAGTTTGATCGGAAACGATTTTTATGTACTTGTTATTTGTGCCTGCAGCCTAGTATCATGTTGGAAGGGACTTATTTTTGAGGTTGTCTTCTTCTAGCTCAGAGGTTGATGTTGTGTCCTTGTATATCTTGTGGTTTTTCTCTCTTGCATCCTCCAATAGGATAAATAAATTGGTAAGAGAGCAAGGACAAAAACGGTGATGAAGGTGATAGACATCGAGAATTTTCCTCTCATTATGTGATTAGGGCAATTTCAATTGAAAAGCCAATAATAACATGTAATCTTGCTGCTTAATGGGTTACTATCGACTTATGATTTGTCAATATGAAGAACCGCTGATTCCAACTTATGAATTGTCCTCAGCCATTGTGAATTGTCCTCCCTTATATGTGATTTGGATAATGCCAACGTAAAAACTAACAATAACCGGTGATCTTGCTCTATAGGTGCCACTGCCACCATATGATTTCTCAATATAAAAAACAACTGATTTTGGCTTATATATGTATATGTTTTACAAAGTGGACACCATCTATCTATGATAGAAACAATTTTTATCAAAATGGAAAAAAAGATCTTAAATGAAATAATTCAATGAAGTTTATATTTTAAAGAACTCATAATTCGTTTTAAAGTTGACATGAAATTATCTATGAGTAATAATATCGAAAAATTACAATTTTCTCTTATATCACTCGGCTATGGTGATTTCAATTAATGGATTTTTAGAATTTTAATACATTTTAATGAAAATTCATCAACCTGGCTTATATACTCGATATCGGCCATGGAGGAAAGAGGCAGAAGGAGGTGCAAGCCCCTGCCCACCCAAAAAAGTTAAGAAAAATCTCAATTACGAACTTGAAGTAGACGCATTTAAAAAAAAATAAAATTGGAATGAAGTTTGTTTTAAATAGGAATTCGGAGTAACCAACACAGTTTCAAATGAGTGAACTGTTGTTCGGCCAAATTTTCAATCGGCAGATAATTTCATCCAAAATTTATGATTTTACCTCCAGATTTATGCTGAACAACTGTATGAACTAGAGGATCGTTACCTTGAATAACAATCGCTGAACAATTTACGTCCAAAATTTCCCCATTACCTCAAGCCTGTCCGCCCCCAACAAATCGCTCCTTACTCCTTTCAAGTTCTTCCTCGCGAGCTCCATCCCCAGCTGGAGGAGCAGGAGCGTCGATTACATCTAAGGAGTTCAAAGAGGCTAGGATTCTTCGATTCTACTTCTGCTTCTTCTGGCCCGTTCGATTCACTCGATTGGAATGGAGGGTCGACAGCGTAGGTGTGGAGCGAGGGTGATGGTGCGGGATCGTGAATGAGTTTAGTTTCCGGTGTTTGTTCTGGTCATGATGAAGGTGATGCTATGGGGACGTTTTTGTTTGGGGGGAAGAAGGCACAGGTGATGGTGTTCTCGGTGGTGGGCTTCATGGACTGCGAACTAATGTTGGAGTAGGAATGGGTTCCTCGCTTTCTAAGGACTTGGAATCTGCAGTTGGAATTGATGTCCAGAATATTACTTGTGGTGGATGACATGCCTGCTTTAATGACCAAGCAAGGAGAGATCTTTTCCTAGGGGAGGAATGGGGTGAGCCCTCGACCTCCCGCTTTCTTTCTCCACTCGCAGCGCTTGCCATCTTCAGCTTCAGTCCCTCGCTCCGTCCAGAGTCGGATTGAGAGCACCATTACTTCACGTACAGTGCCGCCACGTCAACTCATCATCTAATCGTCAACTCATCATCTAATGTCTAGTTCGAATAGGGTGAGTGACTCTCAGAGACAAATTGTCAAACAGTTCGTGTCCTTGAATGCAATTTGAATATTTGATTGAACTCCTTGTTAAAGTCTTTCCTTTTCGGGGGCGTTCTATGTGTTATTTCGAGAACTCGTCTTTATGAGAGAGAGAGACCGAATCTCTCGTCGTGACCTGGGACTTGGATTTGAGGCTGAAGTCAATCGGTTCGTTGAGGGCTCGTGTTGCCTCTTTGAAATCTGTCGGACTCAGTGGCCTCGAGCTCTGCCATTTGGTTGCGAAATGCCCTTCTGTGTTGGCAGCAGATGAAATCGATCCCTTTATACTCTTCATGCGTGACAATTTAGATGAAAAGGTCGACCTGACGCAGCTCAAGCGTCTCTTTATGTCAATTGAGCCGCGTTTCTTAGTCGGATTCGAGGAAAAGGTTAATTTGTTAATTTGGTTGTGTTGATTCTCGTAAATCAACATTGGAATACATTTTTATATTTGCAAGCGGAGCTATATCCTAGAAAAAGTGTGAAATAGATTTTGATTGTTACTTCCACTATGGAAGGTTTTCTATTTTGAGGCCACCTCACATGGTGTGTGATTGAAAAATTTCATATCGGGCGTAGAGTTGTGGACTTCATTGCTAGGCCATTAAGAATATTTTGTGACAATTTAGCTGTAGTTTTCATGACTAAGAACCAAAAAAATAATAGTCCAAGCAAGAATATTGATATTAAGTATTTAGCCATTAACGAACGTATTAAAGAGAATAAAGTGGTTATAGAACACGTAAGTACTGGATTGATGATAACCAATTCTTTAACTAAAGACATGCCACTACTGAGTTATAAGAATAATGTATTTAGAATAGGCATTGGTTCAATTATGTATGTAAAATTTTCTTTATATAGAAGAATTTGTGAGACTTCTATCCATTTGTAATGTTTTTCTCAATACAATTGTATACATTCAGTTATTCTGAGAGAAACAATTATGTTTGACTTGTAGTAAACATAATGTTTATTCATTAAGTTATGTTTCACATATGAGCTGGTAAAATGCATTGTGATATACAAAAGATAATACTTGCTTTAAGAGGACTCATCATCGTAATTCATGTGTTTTATTTCAGCATGAATTTTAAGTGAGTTTAGGTTAATATTTCATTTGCTGGAATATTGGATTAAGTAGGAGAATTTTATAATATATTTTATTATTCTCAATGTGATCCAAATTTTGTTTTTCCAATTGATTTCGATTTATTACCCAATTTATTAACCATATTTATTACGTGATAGTTACCTGTTAATATGTTACCATAATAGTCTTGATGGAAGACGTTGGTAGTATAAGAAACGGAATAAAACATTAGTCATTTAGTCCAAATCTTATCATTACAGAAAAAACACACTATCACATTTGAAGAGTATTGATTAATAATAAGACGTACAGATTTGGTGTTTCCATTTTTGTAGATCGATCACGCTTCATGCATCTATTTTTGGTTTTAGGACTTTTCAGCATTTGGAGATTTTCATCAATGGTTGGAGGTATGTCAATCTTTATATTTCCAAAAATCAAACCCAAATTTTGTACAAATTTATAAATCGGGATCATCATTTTTTTATTTAGATTTAGTCTTACGGAAAAGACACAAGAAATTATTGCAGACTAGAACAAATTGTTGGACTTGTCTAACAAGCAACAAAATTATTGTTGCATTCAAAAGAACAAATGACTGGAGGCATATGACATGGTTTCATGGTTATTGCGTCAAAACTGATATACATCTCATGACATGGAGAATAAGAAGTTTTGAGGCAAGCTGGTTTTTTATTTTTGATCTCGTTCCTCCAAACTATACATCAATCATGCTATGATCGTGACTCGTGCAGTGAAGAAAGCAAATGTAGAAGAAGGGAGGAGGAAAAAAAATGAAGAAGAAAATAAGAAAAAGGGATAGTGTATGAGAAGGAAGTGATGGGGGGAGTGGAAGCGAGACTGATTTATTTGGTGATGGGATGTGGAACCAACAATCGCGGGGAGAGAGCAGAAGGACCCGGTGAAAGAGGAGAAAGATCTCATACGAAACAATTTTTTTTTTTTTGAATTTTTAATGCGTGTAAATTTTCAAGATGTGTTGTATAAGTAGGTGGAGTTTGGGTCCATCTTTTGAAAATTCAAATCTACAGGTGGACTCAAACCTTGCCTACTAAATTTGAGTTTTTAACCTCAATCTTTTGAACTTTCATTGGGTGTAAATTTTCAAATTTTCAAGATGCGTTGTATAAGTAGGTGAAGTTTGGGTCCACCATTGAAAATTCAAATTTACGTAAGTAGGTGAAGTTTGGGTCCACCCATTAAAAACTCAAATTTAGTAGGTGGAATTTGAATTTTCAATGGGTGGACCCAAACTTCACCTATTTATATAGCACATCTTGAAAATTTACACCCATTGAAAATTCCAAAGATTTTCATGATCAAACCATCATGAAGCTGAACATTCCTAATGTTGACGGTATCAAATCTAAATTAGACATTATTTAAACCTCGTTTAATTGATGGCCACTGTGACAGCCTGAATTTTCAGATTTGTTTTCGATTAAAAAAATTGGGCTTTTCGTCGACGCGCCTATAGTGCTATTCTCTGAGTTGGCCACTCATGAGATAACTGGTCTATTTGGGAAAGTAATTAAGGAATCTAAACGCAATGGACTTGAGAATTCGACTAGGAATCGACTGTTCAACCGTGTCGATCTGCAAGGGTCATTACGACACTATCAGAATCAATCAGAGATCAGAGATAGGTCGATTCTATTGAGATACGTGATCAAAGTGTGGGTGATTCCATCTGATTGCAAAATTCTCATCGGTCGACACTAAATTGATTTTCTGACGTTTTGGGTACCCTGTGTCTATAATTGAAACCTTGAGATTTTCACGACAATCGAATGTTGCCAATATGTCGAAGATGTACTTTGTGACTTGAGATAAATCGATCACGGGTCAATTGCACCAAAAATTTCTAAAAGTTACCCGGTAGACTAGGTTACGATAAAAAAGCGCCGAATTGAAAATAACCACGAATTTGAAAGAAAAATCACTGTCTCTAGTTGTACTTGACTAGTTGCTTATGTATAACTTTGATGTCATATATGAAAAGAGTTGGCTCAAGGAGCATCTTATGGTAATGAATTGTTAGCATAAGGTAATACAGTTTGAACTATTAACGGATGAAAGTTTCGAATTTATTGAAAGTCAATGAGGACCCTCGATCCCTTGTATTATGTCAATTAAGACAACCGGTTTCTAGACGTAGGTTGTCAAATTTAATTGGCAACTATAGTGGATGCGTTAGTTGAGGAACCGAATATGGAGAACGTGGCTATTGTACAAAAGTTTTCTGAGGTGTTTCTTGAAGAATTGCCAAGTCTGCCACCAGAAAGAGAAATAGAGTTTGTAATTGAGTTAACCCCGAGACAGAGCCAATTTCTAAGGCTCCTTACCAGATGGCTTTATCGGAATTGAAAGAACTGAAGGTGCATATGCAGGAATTATTGGATAATGGATTCATACGTCCTAGTGCATCACCTTGGGGAGCATCAGTGCTGTTTGTGAAAAAGAAGGATGGTTCGTTGCACCTGTGCATTGACTATCGACAACTCAATCAGGTGACAATCAAGAACAAGTATCCACTCCCGAGAATTGATGACTTGTTTGATCAACTGCAAGGAGCATCGATATTTTCAAAAATCGACCTAAGGACGGGATATCATCAGCTAAGGATCAGAAAAGAAGACATTCCAAAGTCAGCGTTTCGTACTAGGTACGGTCATTATGAGTTCACTGTCATGCCATTTGGATTGACGAACACCCCAGCTGCTTTTATGGATCTGATGAACCGAGTTTTTAAGGAATACTTGGATCAGTTTGTGATCGTATTCATTGATGATATTCTGGTGTACTCTAGAAGCCCAGAGGAGCATGAAGGACATTTGAGACTAGTACTGCAGACTTTAAGGACTCATGAGCTGTATGTTAAGTTTAGCAAGTGCGAGTTTTGGTTGACTAGTGTTACTTTCTTAGGTCACGCAATTTCAGGCGAAGAAATCTCTGTGGACCCCACCAAGATCGAAGCAATTATTAGTGGGCCGAGACCGACGATAGTAACAGAGAGCAGAAGTTCTTTGAGTTTAACAGAGTATTACAGAATGTTCGTGGAAGGATTTTTAGCAATAGCTCCACCTTTGACTCGACTGCTGAAGAAGGAAAAAGAGATTGTGTGGACAGACAAGTATGAACGTATTTCCAAGAGCTTAAGTAAAAACTGACTACTGCACCAGTGTTGACCATCCCATCTACTCCTGGAGGATACAAGGTCGTTGATGCGCTGAGTTAGGAGTCTTCAGTTGCACATATGCTGGTTAAAGAATGGACCTTACTTGAGAAAGTTCGAGATTCGATTTTCAAATTTGAGAGGGGCTACCTTCTAAATCTTATAGCCACCCTCGAATTGAGTCGGATGCTCAAATTTGAATTAAGGCACTTCAGTCGACAAACCCAGACATTTAAAAAAATCCTAGAAAAGGATACCGATAAGAGAAAGGTTGATTTTTAGATTCCTAAAAACGGAACATTAAAGTTCCGAGGACAATTGTGTGTACCTGACGATGTAGCACTCAGGAGGAGCTCATTGTAGTAGTTACAACATTCATCATAACAATATGAAGGTGTATCAGAATTCGAGTCAACCCAATTGGTGGTCTAGTATGAAGATGGACACCACCAATCATGTCGCTAAGTATCAGATGTGTCCGCGAGTGAAGGCACATCTTTGTCAGCTAAGAGGACTTTTGCAACCTCTTGAGATTTCCGAATGGAAAAAGGGAACATGTCACGGTGGACCTTGTGATGAGCTTGTCAAGGAACCAGAAGGGTAATGATTCCAATTGAAATATGGGTTAACAGATGGATGAAGCCGACTCCCTTCAGTGCAGTATGAAAAGATCTCGATTTGAATAATCATACAGAGGTGTATGTATGTCAGACAGTTCGTTTGCATGGAGAGCTAGTAATGAATTTATGTCAGATCAAGACCTGAGGATTCCTAGTTTCAGTAGAACAGTCTGATGGTTCCTTTTTGAAGTAGTGTAGAGCAGAATGTACAGAACTTTAGTTTGTCGAGATGAGGTCAAAGAAAGAGAGATCGCAGGCTAGAGTTAGTCCAGCAGTTAGTGGACGCAGTTGCTTATATCAGTGATAGATTAAGGACTGCTTAGAGTCGTCAGAATGGTTACTCAGATAAGTGTCAAGGGTCGGAATTCCAAGTTGGTGATTGCATCTTTTTGAAGGTGTCATCAATAAGGAATGCCTTGCGCTTCGACAAAGAGAGAAAGTTGAGTCCGAGGTATGTAGGTCCATTTGAGATTCTTGAAAGAATCGGGATCCTAGTGTATCGTCTTGCATTACCGCCAAGGTTGGTGCAAGTGCATGACGTCTTTCCCGTGTCGAGGTTGAGGACGTATGAGCCTAACTAGACTCACGTGATAAATCTGGAAAAATTAGATGTGAACGACAGAGTGTCGTACGTGGAAAGTCTGGTTCAGGTTATGGATCAGTAAGAACGGATTCTGTGTACCAAGCAAGTCCCATTGGTCAAAGTGGTCTGACTACACCACGAAATTGAAGAAGCAACCGGGAAAAGTGAGGCTTGATGAAATGACAATAACCCCCACCTTGTATAAGGATCGGTAAAGGTTTAAATTTCGAGGACGAAATTTTTATAAGAGGGGAAGAGTTGTGACAGCCTGAATTTTCAGATTTGTTTTCGATTAAATAAATTGGGCTTTTCATCGACGCACCTATAGTGCTATTCTTTGAGTTGGCCACTCATGAGATAACTGGTCTATTTGGGGAAGTAATTAAGGAATCTAAACGCAATGGACTTGAGAATTCGACTAGGAATCGACTGTTCGACCGTGTCGATCTGCAAGGGTCATTACGACACTGTCAGAATCGATCAGAGATCAGAGATAGGTCGATTCTATTGAGATACGTGATCAAAGTGTGTGTGATTCCATCTGATTGCAAAATTCTCATCGGTCAACACTAAATTGATTTTCTGACGTTTTGGGTACCCTGTGTCTATAATTGAAACCTTGAGATTTTCACGACAATCAAAGGTCGCCAATATGTCGAAGATGTACTTTGTGACTCGAGATAAATCGATCACGGGTTAATTGCACCAAAAATTCCTAAAAATTACCCGGTAGACTAGGTTACGCTAAAAGTGCGTTGAATTGAAAATAACCACGAATTTGAACCCGATTTTAGAAATTGAAAATCCGGTCGTGTCACGATCTATTTAGGAACGTCGACTCATCCTCCGGAGATTTTTCAGAGATTCCGAGGTTTTTATGGAAAATTGATTTGGAAGTCGCGGAAAATTAGCGGAAAATTGGACGGGTCAAACTAAAGGAAATTTGGACTCTCAATCCAAGCTTTTGGGTGTCGAGGACTTACAGAAATTGTACAGGCTTTTTTTTCTTCAATGAAATTGGATCTTGATTTGGAGATGTGAGTGAAGAATTGAAGCTAAGTTAAGTGAAAATTCGAAATCTTGGAAGGGACCACAATTTTGGCTTCAATTTGGATTTAATGGTGATATTATCTTGTTAGAAAGAAATAGGGGGGACAAGCAATTAAGGCAATGGCTAAAGATTGAGAATATTAGGCCCCTCCTTAGCTTCATTTGCAAGATTTCTTCTGTCTTCATGCTTTGCTCTCCTTTGACGCCCTCTGCTTCTATCTCCCTGTCATTTCTTCTCGTTTTTCTTTTCATCCGAGCAACCCATCTCCATTTTGATTTCTTCTTCACGTGTCTTCCTTCCCATCATCTTCATCATCCATCATCCGCTCCACCGAAATCCCACGCCCACGGAATTCTCCATCGTTGCCACCTCTCCTTTCATTTTCAAGCGGCCACCGAAGACCAGCAAATTCCAGCGCCCACGCGTTCGAGTCTCCACCTTCTTCAGTCAACAATTGAAGCCGGTGTTGACCCAAACCTCCATCGATACCTCACGTCTGCATCGCATAGCCCAACTCCCTGCTACCGGCAAATTCGTGGACGCCAGCCAACTGCCCGCGTGGTCTTCTTCGGCCGAATTGAAGACCCAGCGAAGCTACATCCCTCAATGTCTTCAGCCGCGTGTCTCCTTCGGTCAATCTTGTTGTTTCCTCAGTGGGATTGTTGACCGGAGCCGCTCCTCAGTCGCACGTCCCTCGGCTGCCAGCGAAGCCGTGATTTTGTCCCGAAGACTCCCACGCTCGAGCAAAACCAGCGTCGTCGTCCCCAGGCAGCCCATGATCAGCCAGCGAGCCCGTGAAGTCCAGCAGTCTTCAGTTCCTTTGAGCCCATCTGCAGCTCAACCCATAAGAAAACAGGCGCATCTCAGCAGACCTTCAATGGCCCAACCTTCAGCAGCAATCCAGGCCCAGTAGTTCTATTTTTGTTCAGCCTATTAATTCCAGCTGCAGCCCATGTGAGAGTCAGCCCATCTTAGTTAAAGCCCAGCCCAAGTTGGAAACAAATCTCAGATTTGGGCTGAGATTTGTTGGGCCCGTTAGGCCCGGTCTGAGAGTTCGCCGACGCCGCTGAAATTAAGATTTCGGCCGCCATCGCATCGTTGTCGCGGTGAACCGGTTTCCACAATTAATCGGTGAGTTTATACTCTAAACTTTGCTTAGTAGGTTAATGACGTTTAAGGGGTGTTAGATTTATTTTATTAGGAATTAGGTGGTTAGTTAGATTAAATTAGAAATGCAATTATTTAATTGAGCATGTTAGGTGGTTAGCATGGTTTAGCTAATGCCTAAATAAATTGTACTATTTATTTATCAGGGTTCGGGAATTTCTCCAAGTCCATATTGGTTATTAATTTAATGATTCTAGCCTATGTTAGTATTGTTAGAATTTAAATTGATTTATTTAATTAATTTCGATAATTATTTAATTATTAATTATTTTTCCAGAAATTATACCGGGAGAGCCGCTCGATAGAATTTCGAGCTGATCGCAGTGATGTGTTTAGTTTCTGCAATTGAATGCTGGATTGTTGAATTGAGTGATGATTGTGATATATTGGTATTTTAATTGGAAAATGCCGGGTGTCGGGTGTTGACACCGAAAGTGGTCTTTGAGTACCAAATCAGCTTAGGTGAGCAATATGGATCTATAACAGCTTCGGGGAGCATTAACGTCATTATAGATCTCTAGCAGCTTCGGTGAGCAATGGCAAGCAATAATGCTTTAGCAGCTTCGGTGAGCACTTTAGACATCAGCTTCGGCGAGCACTTGTTATTTAGCAGCTTCGGTGAGCACTATTTGATCTAGCAGCTTCGGTGAGCAAATTTTAGATATCCTTTAGGGAGCAATGATATATGAGTATATCTATTTCAGCTTAGGCGAGCAGTGTTCGAATCGACATAATATATGGTTGACATTGATGGCATGGAGTCGAATGAATCGACTGATTGATGGTGAATTTGAATTGAATTGTTTAATTGAGTATTTGAATTATACTGACCTGCAGGGTGGAATTGAGGCGAGGTAAGTCCTCTATGCTAAGTGTGTAATTGTGTGGTTAGGATCTTCATCAAATTTAGCATGGTTAGATAGAAGAACATCTTCTGCTGTCACTATTTAAAGCCAACTCTAGTGAATTTCTCCGATTTCTTATTAGTTGTAACTAGAGGTGTTGCCATCACAGTGGGCAAAGTTCATCAAACTATCGCTCCAGAAACGAAGCTAAAAGCCATTTGGCCTGTACTATTCTAAAAATAGTCCTAGGCATATAAGTCATATGACTTGTACCCGCACCACCAGAATTGGTGTTGGCCCAAGGGCCTGTAGCATTGATTGCTACCAATTCAGACCCTGAGGGTTGAACATCTCCCATAGCAACAGTCGAATCAATCATAGGAACGTCTTTTGAAACATTCTAGACATTGAATGACATTTGATTTTTTTAGCCATCTCAATAATCTGACAAGAACAACAAACAATAAGTGATATAATCACCTTAAGATTGTTGGAAATTAATCTAGAGAAAACACACTATTTGTTTTAATTAGAAAATCAATGTAATGGAGGTGAGGTAAGAATATCTGAATCTCCTTAAAGCGATTAGTTCCTGCCAATGGTGCTTTGCATATTCACGAACTATGCCTCCCAAGATACAACACCTCGAACCTGTTTGGATTAACACTATGCAAATATGACTCAGTCAAACCGTTCAATTGAACCGGCACACCAAGAAAAATCAGAAGAAAAGAAAAGTACATCAAAGTTCTTTTGGAATCAAGTCAGAAAAACCAAAACTCTATTGAAGCTCTATGCTCCCATCTATTTATAGAGCTTCTTAGTTCATGTACAAAAGAGATACATGAATTAAATAAATGCATGTATCCACGAAATTCATAAATCGAGAGATACGTGAATCCAAGAGATACATGAATCCAGAGACACGTGAATTCAAGAGATTCATGAACTTAATAAAGACACGAACTAAAAGATACATGAATCTAGGAAACTCATGAATTCAATAGATACGTGAACAAAAAAATGTAGGAAATTCATGAATTTAATAGATACTTGAATAGAAAAGACATGTTAATTTATTGGCTTTCATTGATTCATTAACCATAATTATAACAAAGAGTTCCTCAGAACGGGCCGACTAGCTAAATTCCTCAATAGCGCCTTTTTTCTTCTTATCAGTGTTGACGCAAGCTGCCGTTTCAATCTGTAGCTCCTTCCCCATATTCTGCTAAAGCGCTTTAGCCACTATAATTAGAGATGCAAATGGTCTATCGTATAAATACCCATAATTCGTGTTGAAATTCAACAAATCAATATAATGCCAACAAGGACACACTTATCACATTCGAAATAGATTTGCCACTCAGGCCACCGTGCCTCAAAGCATAAAAAAAAAAAAAAAGTTAAGAAAAATGCAAAAGAGAGAAATAAGGATTTTTTTTTTATATATTTTGATATATTCATAATGAGGATTATTAACCTTTTTATAGGCTTTATGAAAGACTAAATAAGACAACATATCAATTAAGATATGTAAAATCATAGAGGATATTCACATAATCTTGAGAGATACAAAAACCATCCTAATTTTTTAAAATAATTCTGACAAAAAAGATGCTCAAAACTCAAAAGAGTCTAACTATTGTTTTAGTGAATAGCCAATAGATCAGTATAATTTCATTTGGTACATGTTAAAAGTTTCTCAGAATGTATCGATTAGGATTTATTAATTATGTGAGCCCATTCGAATAAGGAATAGTTCGATTATGTGCTAATAGGAACATATGTACGTCCCATTTTTTGATCAATTTACAACATGTACTTTGTATATAAAGTATAGTTGCTATTTCAACATTTCTAACGAGTGTCAAGGATGCAGTTATATGATTCTTTCAATGTCATTTTTGTCTTAGCTTAAAGGCAACGCAACATAAGACACGGCAAAAGTGTTGTGACTACTTAAATCTAAAAGTGAGAAAGCATGATTCGCATGAGCTTCCAAAAAGCAAGTCTGTCGATTCTTCGTGTTTTCTTACTTTTGAACCCCTTTTTTTCGCAAAGTAAATCAATCCTACCAAATCTTATTAAATAGCCAAAGTGGGGTTTTTTTATTCTGCATCTATATAGCTTTTTGAAACAAAATTGGTTCATTGTATCAATCCACTATAGTTAAAAAGAAGGGGAGACCAAACGAGATGTCAATAGTTTGAAGTGATTGCACCAATTGCACACACAAATCTCTAATTCAAATCAAACACGATTGGGGTTGTTTTTGTCGTCAACAATTCTAAAAGTATGGGTCCCTTCTGATTCTAGCTAAGAAAGATATATTCCATATCGTGCCCGTATAGAAAATGTAAGGACTATTGCTTAGAAAGTCATTAAGATCCTGTATTGCTTCAAGCTATCTCTACATGTATTATACCATCTTTATATAGCCGTACTACGCAACTAAAAATTATACTCAAGCAACTATAATCATTCTTGGCTTGTGCCTTGCAAGAATACAATTATAGTATGGACATATATGATTTTGATTTTAAGCGGACCGTAGGAAAGTGTATTTTGTGTAGCTATTATGCATGTAAAGTATAGCAAACTTATACATTTTAAGTTCTAGATAAAGATTTTTTCACATATTCATTCATGGTTAGGTTGGATATGACCCCGTATAATATATCATTGTCATCTAAGATACTTTTTTTTTTTTATAGCAATTAATTATTTCATGAAATGAATCATCTATGTAACCAATAGGAACATATATACATCCCATTTTTTGATCAATTTACAACAAGTGCTTTGTACAAAAAGTATAGTTGCTATTTCAACATTTCTAACCAGTGTCAAGAAGGACGCACTTATATGATTCTTTCAATGTCACCTTTTTCTTAGTGCAAAGGTAATGCAAAATAAGACATGACAAAAGTGTTGTGACTAATTAAATCCAACAGCGAGAAAGCATGATCCGCACGAGCTTCCGAAAAGCAAGTCCATTGATTCTTCTTGTTTTCTTATTCTTGAACTCCCTTGTTTGTGCAAAGTAAATCAATCCTATCAAATCTTAGTTAATAGCCAAATCGGGTCTTTTTGTTCTGCACCGATATAGCTTTTTGAAACAAATTTGTTTCTCCATATCAATCCACCATAGTTAAATAGAAGTGGAGATCAAAAGAGATATCGATAGTTTGAAGTGATTGCACCAATTGCATGCACAAATCTCCAATCCACATCAAACAAGATTGTGGTTGCTTTTGGCATCAACAATTCTAAAAGTATGGGTTCCTTTTGATTCTAGCTAAGAAAGATATATTCCGTATCATGCCCGACAATCATTAGGTTAATTAATTAATTAATTTTTTTTATAGAAAATGTAAAGTCTATTGCTTAGAAAGTAATAAGGGGGGTCTCAATAAAGGTTGGCCATCAGGCCGTGCCCATTACTCCATTAATAATGTTAACTTCAGCTTTAATTTTGTGACCTAATTTGTTGACTGACTTGGTCTTTTCAACAGGACAAGGCAACTCCAAAGTCTCCAATCTAACAAGGTTCATCCAATCTCTTTTCAATCTTTTCATTCGGTGCCATCTCCACATACCCCAAGCAGTTCTTTAACAATTTCACTTTGTCCAATGACAAACAAAGACCTAATTAATGCTCTTAGCAAACTTATACATTTTAAGTTATAGATAAAGATTTTCTCACGTATTCATTCATGGCTAGGTTGGATATGATCCCATGTAATATATCATTGTCATCTGAGATACTTTTTTCATAGCAATTAATTATTTCATGAAATGATTAGTCTATGTAACCAATAGGAACATATATACGTTCCATTTTTTGATCAATTCACAACATGTGCTTTGAACAAAAAGTATAGTTGCTATTTCAACATTTCTAACAAGTGTCAAGAAGGACGCACTTATATGATTCTTTCAATGTCACTTTTTTCTTAGCACAAAGGTAACGCAAAATAAGACATAGCAAAAGTGTTGTGACTAATTAAATCCAACAGCGAGAAAGCATGATCTGCTCGAGCTTCCGAAAAGCAAGTCTGTAGATTCTTCTTGTTTTCTTAATCTTGAACTCCCTTTTTTGCGCAAAGTAAATCAATCCTATCAAATCTTAATTAATAGCCAAATCGGGGTTTTTTGTTCTGCACCTATATAGCTTTTTGAAACAAATTTGTTTGTTTGTATCAAGCCACCATAATTAAGTAGAACTGGAGATCAAAAGAGATATCAATAGTTTGAAGTGATTATGCCAATTGCACGCACAAATTTCCAATCCACATCAAACACGATTGTGGTTGCTTTTGGCGTCAACAATTCTAAAAGTATGGGTTCCTTTTGATTCTAGCTAAGAAAGATATATTCCGTATCATGCCCGACAATCATTAGGTTTATTAAATAATAAATTTTTTATAGAAAATGTAAAGACTATTGCTTAGAAAGTAATTAGGGGGGTCTCAATCAGAGTTGGCCATTGGGCGATGCCCGTTACTCCACTAATAATGTTAACTTTGGCTTTAATTTCTTGACCTAATTCGTTAACTGACTTGGTCTTTTCTACAGGACAAGGCAACTCCAAAGTTGTCACGCCCCGATCCTCGGGCATGCACACATCCTTCTACTTGGCCGATTTTAGAATGCGATATCCTAGGATTAAGTATCGCCGACCCCTTTCATGATTAATAGCACATGCGGAATTAGTTATAAATCCCTAGACAATAAGACGATGGGATAGAAAAGCAGAGCCATATTTTTCATACTGAAAATTCACAACCACACCTTTTTACAAACATCTCATAGTATTCTACAATATTATATACATAAGTTTGATCTAACATCTATTCACATGCAGACAAGGTCTGACAAGACAAGATGGGATCTCAGTCCTCATCCGGGTCGTACTCAAGATCATCCTAATCCTCTTCTGACTCTTCTTCACTAAGCTCACATCCTTCAAGCTCTTCATCTTTTTCTGGCTCATTGTCCTCTTCTGGTTCCTCCTCCGCAAGCTCATCTACAGGCCTGAAATGATATCCCACAACCGAGATGAGACTACGTCTCAGCAAGTTCTACCCCACTAAAACTCGATTAGGAAACCAATACGCTATCCAGGCTGCCTATGCACACATGGGTCAGATGACTTACCTTGGCCTCATATTCCACATGCATATTAGCACAGTTCATTAGGCATCCAAGCAGTCACATCACAGATCGATATCTCGATCAATCGACCTAGTCGATTACATGTCAATTGGACCATTTATTAGTCATTTCAATCAATACTGTCCATTCTATAAAATAACCCATCAAGTTACCAAGCCAGTATATTATACGATTCATTCTCCGAGATGACACACTAAGTCACCGAGTCACTATAACATACTATTCATTCTCCAAGATAATCTATTGAGTTACCGAGCTAGTATATTATAATATTCATTCTCCGAGATGACATATAGAGTCACCAAGTATATTCATCATAACGTACATTCTCCAAGATGACATGTTGAGTCATTGAGCCGTTATGGCATGTCATCCATTCTCCAAGATGATCTATAGAATCACCGAGCCAACATTTAATACCGTCATTCTCCAAGATGACCTATAGGGTCATTGAGCCGGTATACAAGCAATTCTTTCTCAAAATGACATGAGAGTCATTGAGCTGTAATAGTATAATGCCCATTCTCCATACGAATCATCGAGCCGTTATAGTGTTTTCTTTTTGTTTCGAAGACAATCAATTTTACCCTTTTCATCATATTTGATAAAAGTATACATGTGTGAGCACACGGTCGGCCTTAGTCAAAATACAATAATATCCTTTTTATTCACCCACTCCTTTCAACAGTACAAAAATAGATTTTTGACGCTGTAGACCGATGCTTGGTAATTTTCCACTCAATTACCAAAGTTATTCAATTTCTGAAATAAATACCCACAATTACTATTTGCACTCAATTTGCACAACCAGGTACTCAATTAAATAAACAGAGAGCACCACTGCAATCAACACGAAATTCCAGTCTTCGGCTATCCAACCTCATTTCCAGCAAATAAATAAATAATTAATTAATTTGGAAAATTAATAATTAAATACTAAAAAATCCAATTTAGGCCCATAATCCTAATTGAAGCCCAATAAAGGTCAGAAAAAATCCCGAGATGCATTCAATAAATAGTATAGGCAGTTCTCTAGCTAAGTACATTAACCACCTAGCTAATATGCAATGCAATTAACTAATAATCACTAATCCATTCTAATCTAACCACCTAATTGCACTTAATTAAATCTAATCAACCCTTAAGCATAATTAGTCTACTAAGCAAGGATTAGTGAGATTACTCACATGAGCAAAGTGAAGACCAAATCACCGCAACGGCGATGTGACGACGGCCGAAATCCAAACTTTCGGCGGGCGGCGTCGGCGGATACTCGAGCCGGGCTTACAAGCCTTGCAGGCCCACAGAAAAAACTAGGCTTGGGCCGAACTTGGGCCAACTTGCTTCGCAGGCTTGGGCTCGGAAATGGGCTTGCTGAACCTATGGGCTGAACCTTGAAGATGGGCTGGATCTTGGGCTTCAAATGAGCCCGATCCAAAATTGAAGTTGGGTTAAACAAATGCGAGTTAGGCTTGCTTGAAGATGGGCTTAGGCTCCTTCGCGGGCCTTAATACTGGCTAAATTTGGCTGAATTCTTAGGCCAAAGTTGGGCCGAATCCCAATGGGCCGAACCGCGGGCTTGGCTTGCGAACTGCAAAGAGGAAACTAGTGACTTCAACGGTGAAGACGGGCTGATTGGAGCTTTGGCAAGGGATTGGCTGGCAACCAATGGCTCCCGGGGGTCAAGGGGGTCTTGTAGGTGGATGGAATGGCCAAAGGAATGGTCGGAACGGAAGAAAAACGGAGAAAATCGTGAAACAGTGCAGGCAGGCAGGGGACTGACAGACCGGCGACCGGCTACTTGAGATGGTTGTACGGGACAGCTAGCGGCTCCGTTCGGGACTAGGTTAGGCTCGTTGGAACGGTTTGGATGTCCTCGTCACGGTGATATGTGGATCGTTTGTTGGTTCATCTGGGAAGTCTATTTTTTACTCGGATCTTTGGCTAGAGGTCAGCTGGAGCAAAAACCGGTGGTGGCGCGGGTGGAGGCGTGCGACGACTGCAGCTCCTTCTGCCAGTCTTCTTGCTGGCTTGAGGGTTTCAAAAATGAAGAGGAGAGGGTCTTGGACGGTGGAAATGAGAGAGAGATGGAGAGGATAGAGATGAGGGAGAGAGAGAGAGAGAGAGAGAGAGAGAGAGAGAGATAGGGAGAAGTGAGTGATGGAGGGCTCCACTTGCTTGATATTTCCACATCTTGCTTCACAGGATTCATCCTAAGCCAAGTATCATTCCTTGGCCTTCATTTGGCCACCAAAACACTTCCCATGACTTCTCAATTGGTCCATTTGGCTAGGGTTATGGGGGAGCTACGAATTTTGGTTCAATCCCCCTCAATTGGCTTCAATTCTCTCTTGACTCAACCTCAAATGGCCTCAATAAAATAAATCAACACCTCATTAATCACCATAGCATTTTTCCTCACCCATATATCCCATTTGCTTCCCAAATTTACAACCAAAATAAATCCCCGGCTTCAATTGCAAAAAAACAATCCCGAACCGACCTTTTTCCCAAAAAGTCTCAGTTGTCAGAAAAATCTTCTAAGACTAAGTCGACACTCCTGAAATTTATTGTGACATAACAAAATCTTCAATTTCTGAAATTGGACTTGAATTGGCGGTTAATTTTTATTCGGCGCATTTTTAGTGTGACCTACACTACCGGGTAGTTTTCAGAACTTTTTAAGGCAAATAACCCGTGGTCGATTTTCTTCGAACCATTATGAACTCACTCAACTCAATGATGACTCTTGATTGTCGTGAAAATCTTGAGAATTTAATTACGGACGCAGGGTACCAAAACGACAGTAAAATCATATTGGTGTCGATCGACGAGAATTTTCCAATTTAGTGGAGTCATCCATAATCGGCCACACATCTTAGTCGAACAGACCTATCTCTGGTCTCCAATCGATTTTTAACTGTGCTGTAATGGCCTCTAAAGATAAGCACGGTCGAGAAGCCGATTCCTGGTCAAGTTCTCAAGTCTATTTGCTTTAAAGTCTTTAATAGCTTCTCCAATTAGCCTAGTTATCTTGAGAGTGATCGGTTTTGAGAATAACCCTATAGACGCATCAATGAAATGCCCGATTTATTCAGTAAAAGACAGGGTTGAAAATCTGGGATGTCACAAAAGTCTCCAATCAAACAAGGTTCATCCAATCTCTTTTCAATCTTTTCATATGGTGCCATCTCCACATACCCTAATCAGTTCTTTAACAATTTCACTTTGTCCGAAGACAAATAGAGACCTGATTAATGCTCTTAGCAAACTTATACATTTTAAGTTCTAGATAAAGGTTTTTTTTTTCATGTATTCATTCACGGCTAGATTGGATATGACCCCATGTAATATATTATTGTCATTTGAGATGCTTTTTTTCATAGCAATTAATTATTTCATGAAATGATTCCTCTATGTAACCAATAGGAACATATATACGTCCCATTTTTTGATCAATTTACAACATGTACTTTGTACAAAGAGTATAGTTGCTATTTCAACATGTCACCTTTTTCTTAGCACAAAGGTAATGCAAAATAAGACACGACAAAAGTGTTGTGACTAATTAAATCCAAAACCGAGAAAGCATGATCTGCGCAAGCTTTCGAAAATCAAGTCTGTCGATTCTTCTTGTTTTCTTAATCTTGAACTCCCTTTTTTGTGCAAAGTAAATCAACCTTGTCAAATCATTGTTAATAGCCAAATCGGGGTTTTTTGTTCTGCACCTATATAGCTTTTTGAAACAAATTTGTTTCTTTGTATCAATCCACCATAGTTAAATAGAAGTGGAGATCAAAAGAGATATCAATAGTTTGAAGTGATTGCACCAATTGCACACACAAATCTCCAATCCACATCAAACACGATTGTGGTTGCTTTTGGCGTCAACAATTATAAAAGTATGGGTTCCTTTTGATTCTAGCTAAGAAAGATATATTCCGTATCGTGCCTGACAATCATTAGGTTAATTAATTAATTAATTTTTTTTTATAGAAAATGTAAAGATTATTGCTTAGAAAGTAATTAGGGGGGTCTCAATCAGAGTTGGCCATCGGGTCATGCCTGTTACTCCACTAATAATGTTAACTTCGGCTTTAATTTCTTGACCCGATTCATTGACTGACTTGGTCTTTTCTACAGGACAAGGCAACTCCGAAGTCTCCAATCGAACAAGGTTCATCCAATCTCATTTCAATCTTTTCATATGATGCCATCTCCACATATCTCAAGCAGTTCTTTAAAAATTTCGCTTTGTCCAAAGACAAATTGAGACCTGATTAATGCTCTTAGTAAACTTATACATTTTAAGTTCTAGATAAAGGTTTTTTTCACGTATTCATTCATGGCTAGGTTGGATATGATCCCGTATAATATATCATTGTCATCTAAGATGCTTTTTTCATAGCAATTAATTATTTCATGAAATGATTCGTCTATGTAACCAATATGAACATATATACATCCCATTTTTTGATCAATTTACAACATGTGTATTGTACAAAAAGTATAGTTGCTATTTCTGTCACACCCCAATCTTCGAGCGCATGCCCATCCCTCGATGGTCGATTAAATTGCAATGTCCTAGGACACGTCGCCGACCCTTTCATTTTAATACGCATGCGAGAACGAATAAATACCCCTGACAACCAAAAGCTTGGGATAGAAAAGCAAGAAACAAAACACAACCAAAACAAGCATTTTGTAAACACATAGGTTTATATACAATACTAGACTGTCTACAAAAGACCAGCTTAACAAAAAAGGAACTGTCCTATGACTAGCTAGTCAGACACGCTCGTCGATCCTTCGGTCTCCACCTCCCCAGACTCTGGGGCTTCGGGTCCTTCACGACCACCATCTAAGGACTTAAAAATGTTAAGCCCACGATGGGGTGAGACAATATCTCAGCAAGTTCACCCTCTAAACTCCGACTAGAAAGGAAATACACTCAAGGGTGGCCTGGCCACACAATACAGAGGACTTCCCTTGCCTCAGTTCCTTCCTACATGTCAGTACAATTCATATTCAATCATTGCTCGCACTAGCATGAACTATCGACACAAATCGGTCCATCAATTCAATCAGTCCACTTGATACCATATCATTGACACCGTCTATCAATTCATACCATCTATTAAACCATACCATATATTCATCCATCAATACAATCACTATACACACAAGCTGATATGGATGCAATGCTCTCACAAGCTAATATAGATGGTAGCTCGCACAAGCTGTTATACATATAAATGCTAGCTCACACAAGTTGATAGATAGATGATAGCTCACATAAGCTAATAAATGGATCGTTACTCTCACAAGCTGATAAACAATCATGGCTCTCATAAGTTGACATACAGTGCTCACGCAAGCTGACAACGATGCTCACACAAGCTGAAATTCAATGCTCACTCAAGCTACTATGGTATTTAAAAACCACTCTTGGTATCAAAATTCGACACCCAGTATTTTCTAATTAAAATACCTATATTTTACAAAATAACATTCAATTACAGAAACTAAACACACCACTGCGATCAACTCAAAATTCTATCTAGCGGCTCTCCCGATATAATTCCTGGAAAATATTAATTAATTAATGATTAAATAAATTTCGAAAATTAATTTAATTGAAATATAAAATAATATAATTAAATAATATTTAATTTAATAAATAAATAAATGAAATAATTAGAAAATACTAGGTGTCGGCTTCTGGCTGATAGGCCGATCGGTTGGCAACTCTGTTCAACACGCGGCAAGGTGCTCTCGTACGGTTTAGATGTGTTGAAGACGATGGTGGATGGCACGAGAACTAATTCTCACGGGAAGGCAACTTTTAACTCGGGTTTTCACAGAAGGTCATCTGGAGCAAAAGCAGGAAGAATGAGAAAACAAAGGGGAAAAAGAGGCCAACAGGCGTGCGACGGTGGAGGGGGTTGCTCTTCTCAGTTTCCTGGCTCTCTCAAGCTTTTCCTAGGCCTCAACAATGGAGAAAGCTATGCTTCAAGGAGAAAGAAGGCTGCTGAAGAGAGGTGGTCCCCAAGGTGGCTTCCAAGCTCAACACTTGCCCAATTCTCCTCACACATGCCCCCACTAGCCATGGCCCTCACCCTCAGCCATTTTCCACTCCTTGGCTTCCTTAAGAAGCTTGCCAAAGAGTCCAAAATGTTGTGCACCATGGGGCTACAAATTTTGGACATTTGTACATCAATTCAATTCAATTCTCACTCAAATCAATCCAATGGAAGCTCAAATAAATCAACCAAGGTGTCCTCATCCATCTCATGACTTTTCCCTGTCAATTTATCCAACTCGATGGCCAAAGATGCGATCAAAAACGGCCCTCTGACTTTCCTAATCAAAAACGGCATTACTTTGATTTTCTGCCAAAAATCTTGGTTCGCAGAAAAATCTTCTAAAGATGAGTCAATGTTTCTAAAATGAATTGTGACATGACAGAGTTTTAAATTTCTGAAATCTGGTTCAATTTCACAGTTAATTTCAATCTAGCGTGATTCTAATGTGTCATAACCTACCAGGTAGCTTTTAGGAACTTTTCATGCAATGACCTGTGGTTGATTACTTTCAATTCACAAAGTGTATCTTCGACATATTGGCGACTCTCGGTTGTCGTGAAAATCTTGAGATTTCAAATACGGACACAGGATACCAAGACGACAGAGAAATCAATTTAGTATCGATCAACAAGAATTGTGCAATTAGATAGAATCACCCACACTTAATCTCATGCTTTTGTCGAGTCGACCTATCTCCGGTCTCTAATCGGTCTGTGCCGTAATGACCCTTGTAGATTAGCACAGTCGAGTAGTCGATTCCTGGTCGAATTCTCAAATTTATTGCGTTTAAATTCCTTAAAGGCTTCACCCGATAGACTAGTTATTCCGTGAGTGATCAGCTTGGGGAAAAGAACTATAGGCGCGTCGATGAAAAGCTCGACTCATTCAATTGAAAACAGAATTGGAAAATCAAGATGTCACAACTCTTCCCCTCTTATAAAAATTCCGTCATCAAAATTTAAACCATTACAATCCTTAAAGAAAAAGGTGGGGGTACAGTCACCTCATCAACTCTTCACTTTCCCAGGTTACTCCTTCAGTGCCGTGGTATTGCCAGACCACTTTGACTAGCGGGATGGTCTTGGTGCGCATAACATGTTCTTTCCAATTTACAATTTGAGCGAGACTTTCCATGTACGACACTCTGTCGTCCACATCTAAATCCTCAAAATTCAGCACGTGGGTTGGGTTAGTCTCATATTTCCTTAACATCGACATGTGAAAGATGTCATGCACTTGTGCCAATCTCGGCGGTAATGCAAGTTGATACGCTAGGATCCCGATTCTTTCAAGAGTCTCAAATGAACCTACGTATCTCGGACTCAGCTTTCCCTTCTTGCCAAAGCGCGAAGTATCCCTCATTGGTGACACTTTTAGAAAAATGTGATCACCAACTTGGAATTTCGAAGGCCTTCGACGCTTATCGGCGTAGCTCTTCTAGTGGCTCTGAGCGGTCTTTAATCTGTCTTTGATGACTACAACTACATCCACTGACTGCTAAACTAACTCTAGGTCTGTGATCTTTCGTTTTACAATCTCATTCCAACACACTGGCATTCTGCACGCTCTGCCATACAACGCTTCAAAAGGAGCTATCCAAATGTTCTGCTGGTAGGTATTGTTGTAGGCGAACTTGACTATATGAAGTTGTTCCTCCCAGCTTCCCTTGAAGTCCAAAACGCAAGCTCACAACATGTCTTCGAGGGTTTGAATCGTCCTCTCAGACTAGCCATCCGTCTGAAAATGATATGCCGTACTATACTGCAACTTCATTCTTAAAGCATTCTGCAAGCTTTTTTAGAACGCAGCTATGAATCTCGGGTCTCAGTCTGAAGTAATCGTCACCAGCACTCCATGCAGACGAACTATCTGACACAAGTACAACTCTGCGTGCCTGTCCAATTGCACGCATAAATCTCCAATCCACATCAAACACAATTGTGGTTGTTTTTGTCGTCAACAATTCTAAAAGTATGAGTTCCGATTCTAGCTAAGATATATTATGTTAATTAATTTTTTTTTTATATAAAATGTAAAGACTATTGCTTGGAAAGTCATTAAGACCCTGTTTTGCTTCGAGATGTCACTACATGTATTATACCATTTTTATGTAGCTGTACTACACGGCTAAAATTTATACTCAAGCGACAATAGTCATTCTTGGCACGTGCGTTGCAAGAACACAATCAAGAACACAATTATAGTATGGACATATATGATTTTGCTTTTAAGCGGAACATAGGAAAGTGTAATTTATGTAGCTACTATGCATGTAAGGTATTGCAAATTTATACATTTTTAAGTTCTAGATAAAGAGTTTTTTACATATTTTGCTAGATCGGATACATGATGCCGTGTAATATATCATTGTCATCCGAGATACTTTTTTCATAGAAATTAATTATTTTATGAAATGATTCATCTATGTAAGAATTTGGAATTGCGTCTAAAGTTTGTGACTCAATTTAGCAAATATGAAATACATATCAAGTGATCAAGCGCTGACGATGGAACAAAAAAATTTCAAAGTCGGTGGAGTGGAAGAAGGGATGAGGGAAAAAAGAAAGAAAGCAATAGGAAGGAGGATAGTGCGTGTTTGCTGATAGGACGTGGACCCAACGATCGGGTAGAGAAAGTGGAAGCAAAGTGGAGATAGTGGAGAAGGACAGATGAAATGTGGAAGAAGATCTTTTGAATTCTTTATGGGTGTAATTTTCCTTGATGCACTGAGTGTATCTATGTGATTAAAACGAGGCTCAACTAGGGGTCAGCCAACTTTTGTTGAATAAGAGGCTTGTTAAACCCAAAATGTCTTAAAAGCTGGAACTGGGGAAAAAAGGAAGAAAGCAATAAGAAGGAGGATAGTGCGTGTTTGCTAATGGGACGTGGACCCAACAATTGGGTGGAGAAAGTGGAAGCAAAGTGGAGACAGTGGAGAAGGAAAGATGAAATGTGGAAGAAGATCCTTTGAATTCTTTATGGGTGTAAATTTCCTTGATGCACTGAGTGTATCTATGTGATTAAAACAAGGCTCAACTAGGGGTCAGCCGACTTTTGTTGAATAAGAGGCTTGTTAAACCCAAAATGTCTTAAAAGCTGGAACTGGGGAAAAAAGGGAGAAAGCAATAAGAAGGAGGATAGTGCGTGTTTGCTAATGGGACGTGGACCCAACAATTGGGTGGAGAAAGTGGAAGCAAAGTGGAGATAGTGGAGAAGGAAAGATGAAATGTGGAAGAAGATCTTTTGAATTCTTTATGGGTGTAATTTTCCTTGATGCACTGAGTGTATCTATGTGATTAAAACGAGGCTCAACTAGGGGTCAGCCGACTTTTGTTGAATAAGAGGCTTGTTAAACCCAAAATGTCTTAAAAGCTGGAACTAGGAAAAAAGGGAGAAAGCAATAAGAAGGAGGATAGTGCGTGTTTGCTAATGGGACGTGGACCCAACAATTGGGTGGAGAAAGTGGAAGCAAAGTGGAGATAGTGGAGAAGGAAAGATGAAATGTGGAAGAAGATCCTTTGAATTCTTTATGGGTGTAAATTTCCTTGATGCACTGAGTGTATCTATGTGATTAAGACGGGGCTCAACTAGGGGTCAGCCAGCTTTTGTTGAATAAGGGGCTCGTTAAACCCAAAAAGTCTTAAAAGCTGGAACTGGTTGATATTAGGGTAGCTTCCCTAATATGAAACGCCTATGCTTTCCAGCCTGTAATATTGTGAGGTATAGTAAATTTATACAATATAATCTCATATAAGGTGTCACGCCCCGGACCTTGAGTGCATGCACATCCCTCGGTGGTCAATAAAATTGCGATGTCCAAGGACGCGTCACTGACCAATTCATTTTATTGCACATGCAGAAGCGAATAAACAAATCCCCGGATAACACAAATATGTGATAGAAAAGCAGGATACCATTTTCACAAAACACTTTTCATAAATAAGTTAAGTTTATATACAATACTAGTTTGTCTACCAAAAAGATCAACTCTCAAAATGGAAACTATCCTATGACCCATTAGTCAGACATATTCATCGATCTTTTGAACTCCACTTCGACAGGCTCCGAGGGCTTCAGGTCCTTCACAACCCCATTAGGAGGGTCAACTACCCCCTCACCTGCTGTGGCATTGATCACAATGGCAAGGATGTCGGAACCTGCAGGGGACCTTCCCTGATCCCATTAATCCCATGGCAAAACCACGCCCCAAATTGACAAGGTACCAACTGAAGTCGACCCTCATCAACCAAGATAGTCGTCATTATGAGCTCATGGAGCCAAGGACTCCCGGGGACATGGACGTCAGTACTCTACTTCGTATACCCCCTCGGCTTCCCAAAACGCACTGGAGGGACTGCCATCTAAGGACCTGAAAGAAATGAGCACACGATGGGGTGAGACAACGTCTCAGCAAGTTCACCCCCTGAACCTCGATTAGAAGAAAATACGCCCAAAGGTAATCTAACCACACAACCACAAAGACTTACTTGCCTTAGTTCCTTCCTGCATGTTAGTATAGTTCGTATAATCAATGCATATAGCAATTTCACAAATTAATTGAAATGTCTCATTCAATCACCTCTCAATCAATCACATGGATCCTAATTATAGGGCTAAATCGTTATGACACATCTTATTCCGTGCCACACAATTTCGTCCCATAATCTGGCGTATCAATCTCAATCAATCACATGTTTCAATTGATTACTACCTACACAGGCAGTTTTACTCGACGCACATCGGTCCTCTGGCGTAGCCAAGCTTCGCCTCATCCCTTGAGTGCGACAATGTCCACCCGACACACATCAGGGACGGCATTCTCGAAGGAGCTTTAGTCCAACCTCTATCATGATCCGACATCCATTGCTAGGGCATCATCCACCCGACGCACATCAGGGATGGGTTCTCTTAACCATCACACGATCATTCAATTTCGGCTAAGGATATCATGCATTGCCCTCAAATGTCTCAATTAAGATAATGCACTTGGCCTATTTTCTTCGTATTAAAAACACCTGATGAAAATAATTATGTGTAGGTACACGGTCAGATTAAACCAGAAAATTGATATCCTTCCTTTTAAAATCCCATTATTTAATAAAATACTTAAAAACATTTTTGATGTCAAAATTCGACACCTGGTAATTTCTAATTAATTACCAAAATTTCCTAATTTTAAAATAAATACTCAAAATCACAATCACTACTCAATTTTCACAAATTAGCACTCAATTGCATAAACTAAGCATACCACTACAATCAGCACGAAATTCCGATTACTGGCTATCTTGGTATAATAAAAATATATTAAATAATTAAATAAATTATAAAAATAATTAAATAATGCAAATTAAATCCAATAAATGCTTACCTAGGCCGGAAATGCTAATCTAACCACCTAAACGGGCCTAGAAAATTAATGCACATATCTAGATAAATAGTACAATCTAGTTAACCCATAATCAATCTATTCGAACCACCTAACATGCATAATTAAGCAATTAAATCACTAATCTAAACTAACTAACCACCTAATCCATACTTTGTCTAAACTAATTACCTACTAAACATCATTAACTCCATAAGTAGAGTTTAGCAAGTAAACTCACCGGTTTAGCGGGCCAGTGAGTCCACGGTGACGGCGACGCGGAGGCAAACAATAAACAAGCCTGTGGCGACACCAAGCAAGGTTCGAACGAGGCCTAAAATGGGCCTAAAAGCACTCAACTAGGCTGAGTTTCGGCCTCTGTCCAAGGGCGAAAGGGGGCTAGTTGAGGCTTGGCTTAGGTTGAAACAGGCCAAGTGAGGCGACGATGGGTCCAGGCGAGGTTGAAGGTTGCTAGACAGTGGCGGAGACGGCTCAGGCGGAGCTGGACGGTGGCTCGAGGGCTCCGAAACAGCGACTAGGATAGTCTAGACGCGTGGATGATGGCGCGGGAGGCAGCATGCGAGCAGGAGGCTGGCGACGGTGTGCAGGCATTGGACGGCGGCAGGGGTGGTCAATGGGCAGGGGGATGCTGGCTGGCTTTCCTCTAGTTCTTGAGCTCTCTAATGACCTCAACAATGGATAAAGCACTCTAAGGAAGAAGAAGAAGGTTGCTGCAACTGAAGGGGGACCACAAGCCTTCAAAGTCTCCACAAATATCCCATTTACTCATCACCAAGGTCCCACCAGCCCAAGCCTCATCCACAACAGCCATTTTCCCTTCAATCTTCCTCAACAAGCCACAATTGAAGCCCCAAATGTTGCACCCCACATGGACCTACGAATTTTGAGCTCTTGCCCTCCAATTCCACTTCCATTATTCTCCAATTGAGCTTAATTTGGTCCCCATAAAATCAGCCAAGGTGCCATCGTCCATCTCATGGTTTTTCATCGTCAATTGAACCAACTTGAAGGCCAAAAATGCGACCAAAAATGGCCCTCTAATTTTCCCGGTCCAAAAACGTCTAAATTTGATTTTTTTGCCAAATTCTCGAGTGTGCAGAAAAATCTTCAAAGGATGAGTCAACAATCCTAAAATGAATCGTGACATGACAGAACTTTCAATTTTTGAAATCGGTTCAAATTCACAATTAATTTAAACTGGGCGTGATTTTAGCGTGACCTAACCCACTAAGTAACTTTTAGGAATTTTTAGCGCATTTGACTCATGGTCAATTATTTTCGAATCACATTGTACATCTTCAACACATTGGCGACTCTCAGTTGTTGTGAAAATCTCGAGGTTTCAAATACGGGCATAGGGTACAAAAATGACAGAAAAATCGATCTAGTGCCGTTCAACAGAAATTTTGTGATCTGGTGGAATCACCCACACTCTAATCACATACTTATGTCAAATCGATCTATCTCCGGTTTCTGGTCAATTTTGACGGTGCCGTATTTGACCCTTGCAGATTAGTACGGTCGAGCAGTCGATTTCTGATTGAATTTTCAAGTCTATTACGTTTAGATTCCTTAACGGCTTCACCTGATAAACTAGTTATCTCATGAGTGATCAGCTTAGGGAAAAAAACTATAGGCGCATTGATGAAAAGCCCAACTCATTCAATCGAAAACAGAATCAGAAAATCAGGATGTCACATAAGGATTTTTTCAGATTTGCATGACAAAACACGTACTTGTTCATGATTAGATCGAAGATGATGCCATGCAAAATATCATAATCATTATAAGAAAATTATCATATAAGATGCTTTTCTTATAATGATTATTGACTTCATGAAATGATTTGATCGGGTAAGAAATTAGAATTACGTCTAAAGTTTTGTGACTTAATTTAGCAAACATGGAATACATATCAAGCGATTCAGCATCAACTAAGGAGGAGAAAAGTTTCAAAGGTGGAGAAGAAGAAGAAGGGAGGAAGGAACAAAGTAGAAATTAGGAAGAAAGTGAGTGTACTAGAAGGAGATGGACTTCTTTATTGATGGGATGCGGACCTAAAGACTAACGGAAAAAAAAGGGAAGCAAAGTGGAGATAGTGGAAAAGGAAAGATCAAATGTGAAAGATCCTTAGCATTCTTTTGTGATTAAAGCGGGCTCTCAAATGGGGATGGCCACCTGCCATTCCACTAATAATGGAACCTAAGTTTGGGTCCACTTCTTTAATTTCCTGACTTTCCATCCATTTGTTATGTTGACTTGGGCTTCTTTATAAGACTTGGCAACTCCAAGAACCCAATCAAATGAGAATTGTTCGATCTTTTTCCAATCTTTTCATATTGCGCCTCCTCCACGCCCACAAAGCAAAATCTTTACCAATTCTCATTATCCAAAGACAAACAGAGGCATGATTAACGCTCTTACCTCTATGAATATCTGTCAAGTGTTGCTATTCACTCTGGTTCTATTTCCAACAATGACTTGCAGTGCCAAGAGTAATCGGCGGTGTGCTTCATCCTGTGGTGATATTCACAATATACGATACCCGTTTCGATTGAAGAGTGATTCGAAAGGATGTGGTGTCTTGTACTACCAGTTGACTTGCGAATATAATCGCACTGTTTTATACCTTGATGATGTTCGATACTATGTGCAGTCTATCAATTATACTGCTAGCCAAATCAGATTGGTCGATGACGGGCTGCAAAAGGATAACTGCTCATCTCTCCCCCATCATTCATGGGCGTTGTATAACTTCAAGAAGGACAACGATCCAACCAACCCATACTATGGGAGCAACAATGGTACATTGGTTATCATGAACTGCTCAAAGCCAGTTAGTTATCCATTCTATATTGCTACTGGTCCATGCATTAAGGGGTCATACTCTTCTGACACATCATCACATTGGAATTTGTATGCTTTGGTCAATCCAAAAGCATCAGATGTTAGGGATTTTTGTACCATTCATAGGTGGACATGGGTATCATTTGATTTTGGGGGTGAAGAGCAAAATAATAGCAACTCCTACAACTACAAGCTAATCCATAACATCATGGCTGATGGATTCAATCTCGGCTTTGAACATCCATATAAGAAAGCATTCGTGTGCATATTTGATTTCTGGAGTATCTACTATGATTCAGCGGGTTGCAGATCCTTACAACACAATGGTAAGCATTGGTTGGCAATGAAATTTTACTGCAATTTTGCACGATTTTATACGCTCTTTTCACTTGCTTTTTTCTCTTCAAACTGGAAAATGAAAGAAATATTTGAAATTCACATTCATTTCCACGGTATGGCTAGAATTATTATGCGAGCAACCGCATGACTATTTTTTTGTCAGCTTAGAGTCTATATTTTTGCTTTTTTTTTTCTTAATTAGTTTCATAATAAATTACTTAACTACTAATCCAAAAGTTTACTCACTAACACATTCCTTAAAAAAAATTAATCATGTATACATTGGAGGGACAGAGTAATTAATTAAAAATGAAAATCACTGTTTCTCTATATTTGTTGACTGTTAACGAAGCGCAGAGAGTTTCATGTATCGTCTATCATCTATGTCAAATGAAGCCTTTTATTTCCATTTACTTGCAATTTCACACATCCGACTTCTGATTTTCTTCTGGACAAAGACCAACTTACACAAAGTATATTCTGTTTTCCTCGTAATTTTATTTTCCAACATCGTTTTCCTTCAATTCCTTTTCACATCATTGATTCCTTCCCCAGGTGTTCCTTTCGCTATCTCGACGGCATTCTGGAAAACTTATCAGTTTACATTAGTACTAGGTAAGCCGCAATGATTTGTTATTAGAATAATAATAAAAAAGCAAAACTTATTCTAACCTATCAAAATTTTCCTAAGTGTTTTTCTGTGTAGTGAAATTTGTAATCGGGACACCATTGGCCGCAACATTTCTAATCTACAAGTATAGAAGAAGGCACTTAGCAATGGATGAGAATATCGAAGAATTTTTGCAAGCTCATAACAACTTTTTACCCATAAGGTACTCTTACTCGAATATTAAGAAGATAACTGGAAATTTTAAGCACAAATTAGGTGAAGGGGGATATGGTTCTGTGTACAAAGGAACTCTCAAAAGTGGCAATGAAGCAGCCATCAAGATTTTGAAGCAATCCAAGGCCCATGGCCAAGATTTTATCAATGAAGTGGCTACTATTGGAAGAATTCATCATGTTAATGTAGTGCGGCTCATAGGTTTTTGCTTTGAAGGCTCGAAACAAGCTCTCGTGTATGATTTCATGTCAAATGGATCTTTGGATAAGCACATTTTCATGGAAGGAGATAAATTTCTTGATTACAAGAAAATATATGAGATTGCTCTTGGGGTGGCAAAGGGGATTGAATATCTACATCGAGGGTGTGACATGCAAATACTACACTTTGACATCAAACCTCACAACATTCTTTTAGACAAGAATTTCACTCCGAAAGTTTCTGATTTTGGACTTGCAAAACTTTATCCCATTGATCATAGCATAGTATCAGTGACTGCTGCAAGAGGAACCTTAGGATATATGGCACCTGAATTGTTCTACAGAAGCATCGGTGGTGTATCTTATAAAGCAGATGTCTATAGTTTTGGTATGTTGCTAATGGAAATGGCAAGTAGAAGGAAAAATGTAAATGCAAATGTAGAACACTCAAGCCAAATTTATTTTCCACTATGGGTGTATGACCAAGTCAATGGAGGAGAAAGTGTGGAAATGGAAGGAGATGTAGAAGAGGAAAGGGAGATGATAAAAAAGATGATAATAGTTGCACTTTGGTGTATACAATTAATCCCTAACCATCGGCCTCCAATGATCAAAGTCTTAAAAATGCTTGAAGGATATATTGGTCATATTCAAATGCCTCCGAAACCGCTTATTTACCCACCAAACGAGCAAGTTGACGATGACAAGACCGAGATGGAATTAGAAACATTTTCAAGTTCATCAAATGCCCCCACAATTTTTGCTAGTTCTCCATTTGGAGATAGCAATGATATTTAGTGGACATTGTACAATTTGATTTGAATATCTTTGTTCCCCACGCTATATTATGTTGGGAGGGAATTGAACTAGTTTAGCTTGCGAGTGGTTCCATTTTGGCTTCTTCTAGCTCTTAAGTTACTGTAGTTCAACTGCACATGCATTTTTACTCTCTTGCATCCTCCCTCGAAAGGATAAACAAATTGGTAAGAGAGCAGAGACAAAAATCAGTGGGGTAAGGGGACAAGGGGACGGATATTGGAGAATTTTTCTCCCTCATTAAGTGATTTAGGGTAATGCCTATTAAAAAGCTAATTATAACCTGCGATCTTACTTCTTAATGTGCTACCATTGGGATATGGTTTTCGCTATCAAGAGCTGCTAGTTTCGAATTATGAACCCAATTGCAGAGAAAATGTCCATTTTATGAAGTAGACACCACCTGTCTATGCAAGAAACAACTTTTATTGAAATGGGAAAGGTGTTAGATGAAATAATTTCATGAAGTTTATATTTGAAAGAACTCATACTCCGTTATAAAGCAGACATGAAATTATTGATAAGTAATTCTATGAAGTTTTCTTTGCTTCTTGTTATGCTAGGTCATTTTTTTTATTAGTCTAGCTTGATACTTTTTTCGACTCCCATGTGTCTGATTGAGAAAAATATCATTTGATTTAGAACTTAACGTGGATTGATTTTGACTACCCTAAAATTAGATATATATTGTATAACTAAACACATCACGAACATTAAAAAGGCCATGTCCATGGGTGGTCCATACCATAACACTTTAAGGTCGAACCCTCGATGGGACGTTTGTGTAGGTTCATATACTAACCATGTTTGGGAAGCGTACTTTGTATGTTCATTCTATGTGAATTCTTGCTAATCCAGTTAATCATCTGTTAATCAAATCACTTGTTTCCTATGGAATATTCACCAAAGAGTGCTGCAAAACATGCTATCTTTCATATGCTTGCTCTATGACTCGGAATGAATCACTCTTCTTTTACCGGCATGAATCTCAGGCCACAGTGTAGTTTTTAGTTATGGTTGTTGTATTTAGAAGTCGCTCAGCATTTGGCTCTACCAAATTCAAATTCTCTATTCACCACCTGCGACAATTTTTTTTTTCTTGCAATTCATTTGCTCTGACCGAGATCAAATTCTTGAGAAAATACTGATAGGGCATCACATGGCCTTGTAGGTCACATTGGCTCTAATTTAAATAATCAAAAGAAAATGGGACTGCTACTTAGAAAAGTCCTACAACTTGTCAACATGATGCATTTGAGTCTTAAATTTCCATTTTGTTTACTTAAAACTTGCAAATTTGAAGTTTTTTCAATTGCATGCGATTTTTGATAATTCCGCGTCAATTGTACGTCTATTGTAATCCAGTAGAGTTAATGAAAGGACTAAAGTGGATGACAGAGGCAAGTTTTAATACTTAAATATACAAAAAAGAAAATTTTCAATTAAGTACGTTGAAGTGCCTGGCAATATTTTGAAGGAACGAAATTTGAATGGCCTAAATTTTATCAATGAAGTGGCTAGGAACTAGGAAGGATTCACCATGTTGATGTAGTACTACTCATTGGCTTTTGCTTTTGGAAGTCAAAAGCAAAGTCTTAGGTACAATTTAATGTGTAATGGATCCATAGATAAGCATATTTTCTCCAATAGAGATGATAGTCCTCTCGATTGCAAGAATAAGTAAAAGACCTTGAAGTGGCAAGATGGATAGAATATTCACATCGAGGATGCTATGTGCAAATTCAGTACTTTGATTTTGATCCTCATAATATTCTTCTCAACAAGAATTTCACTTGAAATATTTCTAATTTTGGTCTCGAGAAGCTTTACCCGACGGATTGTAGTATCGTGCCTTTATTTGCCCCGTGAGGAAAAGATGATTGGTAGCGTCTCTCGTAAAGTCAATGATCCAGCTTCAGTATCCTCTAATGGAAATAGAAGGTCAAAGGAAGGATCTGTTGATGAAAATCGGGAGGCCGAAAACAGATGATAACAAAGGGCACCAGCGTCCAGCCTTCGATGAACAAGAAATGCTTAAAGGAGAAACCGGTAAGCTACAAGCGCCTCACGAGGCCGCTTCTATGCTGAGGGATCATGTGCTGGCTTAAGAATGTATGAATCTCGTTCTGCTTGAGTTGCATAAGAGGGGAGCCCAGTAGAATTGGAAGCCGAGCCCGTGAGCGCCGCTAATGAGGCCGAAACCCAACCCGGCTTGCGAAAGCCACCAATGCCACACAGCCAATTGGATAGGCTTGAAAATGGTTAGGTAGATCGGAGAAGCAACATTAGCAAGACTAGGAGAATGTAAGACCTCATCACTCGGTCATCATCACCACCGCTATGAAGGTCGATTGGCCCTCGCGATCGCTCCGCTAGGATTGGCCGACCCTCGCCTGCTCGTGACGATGACTAGCAACCTGAGCCTATGGTTGAGCGGGAGTCTTTCCGTCCTGGCGGCGTGCCTTCAACACCTCCCCAGCCATCTCTCCCAGGTCTCCTTTTTCCTTTTTTTCCCCTTAGTAGGTTGATTGCACTTTAAGCGCGCGTTGCTCACAACCAGGGTACAGAGCTAGCCTGCAGTAAATCAAGAATATTCGGTACCCATGCTTTTGACGGGGACGAAGCCGTTCCTCTTAATTATCGACACACTAAATTTGTAGGATCAACAAAATAAAAAAAGAACGAAAAAACATTCCCATCACGGAACGTGAAGAAATCGCGCATTGATTGATCTTCTTTTTCTCCATGCACGAATGAAACGCAAAATAAGCGGATTGACCATGTAATTCGTGAACCTTAACATGATTTCAGCGTTCGTTAATTCCTGTTTTTTTGCAGAAGAATTGCCTCATGGTCATGGCTATCTATTTACGTTTCTTGTTTCCTGAGCGTCGTGCTCTTGATGTGGAGCGATGAGTCTCCCCGTCTTCTCTCCACCGTCCGATATCGAAGTTCTCTCCTTCCCGCAGAAACCTCTCCCCGCTCGCCCCTCGACCGCCGCCTCATCACCCCACCACCACGGCGGCGACCTCCCTGGAGCAATCTCCCACCTCGAACTCGTGTCCGCGATGGGTCCCATCCCGGCCTCCTCACCTTCTCTCTCCTCCTTTAGTCCTGCATTCGCTCCCGAGTGTTCGCGCTCGGCAGGCGCGTCCATCGCGCGCTGTGGGTTGGTCCCAGCTCGAGCCCGACTCGGTGATTCTCAACTCGCTCGTCAGTCTCTACTCAAAATCCAATGACTGGGCCGACGCCAAGAGGATATTTATGGACATGGGTAGAAAAGGGAATTGGTTTCTTGGAGTTGCATGATCTCTTGCTATGCCAATAATCATATGGCGTTTGAATTGGTCGAAACTTTCATTCATATGCTTGAGGATGGTTTTTTTCCTTTATCGATTATGGTTTCGCGGCGCTTATTCGTGCTTGTTCGGTTTTGAAGGACGCAGTAATTGTTGGCACAATTTTTGGGTTTATAATCAAAAGCGGCTACGTCGATTCTGATGTATGTGTTGGGTGTGCATTTTAATTGACAGTTTTGCAAAGGGTAGTGCTGATTTTGTTTCAGCTCATAAGGTGTTCGTGAAAATGCCCAAAAGGAATGTGGTTGCTTGGACATTGATGATGACAAGATGTACTCAGTTGGATTTTCCGAAGAAAGCTGTTGATATGTTTCTGGATATGCTTGTGAGTGGGACTGTAGCAGATAGATTTACACCCAAAGCTGTTTTTTTGGCATGTTCAAAGTTGGCGTTACAATTGCTGTAGGTGCAATTGCATTCCTGGGTTATCCGGTCTGGATTGGCTTCTTATGTCAGTGTTGGATGCAGCTTGGCAGACATGTACGTGAAGTGTGTAGCTGGTGCATCGCCTCATGATTCAAGAAAGGTGTTTGATCGGATGCAAGATCATAACGTGATATCTTAGACAGCATTAAATACAGGATATACTCAAACTGAAGGGAACGAGGAGTATCAAACTCTTTTCAGAAATGATAAAAGGTCCAGTGAGGCCAAACCATTTTGCATTTGCTAGTGTCCTCAAGGCATGCGAAAGTACTTGTGATGTAGATTTGGGGATACAAATATACGTGCTAGCTATAAAATTGGGCTTTGCCAGTGATACTTGCGGGGGTAATTCTCTTGTTGCTATGTATTCTCGGTTGGGCCCCATGGAAGATGCTCAGAGAGCTTTTGATGCACTATCTGAAGAGAATTTGATTTTTTATAATACCCTTGTAGATGCCTATGCCAAAAGTTTGGAGTCTGATCAAGCCTTTGAACTACTACATGAGATTAAGAGAGGAATCGGAACAAGTGCTTTTACATTTGCCAGTCTTTTAAGTGGAGCTGCCTATATCGGCACTAGCGGTAAAGGTAAGCAAATCCATGCGAGGATGGTAAAATCAGGGCTGGACACAAATCAATACATTTCCAATGCTTTCACTATGTATTCAAGGTCTGGAACATAGAAGTTGCTTTTCGAGTTTTCTGTGGGAGAAGAGAGAAAATTATTACAGCTCGGGCTTCAATGATCACTAATTTCACAAAATATGGATTTGTGGCGAGAACTCTGGACACATTCTCTAAAATGCTCGAGGCCGGTGTGAAGCCAAATGAGATCACCTATGTTGCTGTTTTATCCTCTTGTAGCTATGTGGGTTTGATTTCTGATGGATCAAAACACTTCAGGTCAATGTACACGGAACATGGAATGTTGCCTAGAATTGGACAATACATGTGTGCACGGTGGACTTATTGGGCAGATCAGGATCCCTTGTCAATACTCTTCAGTTTATAAATTCAATGCTTTTCAGGGCTGATACACTGGTCTGGTGTACATATCTTGGAGCTTGCCGAGTTCACGGCAATGTTGAACTTGCAAAACAAGCTGTGGCAATGATTTTTGGGCAGGAACTGGCCAACCCTGCTTCTTATGATTTGCTATCAAATATGTGTGCCTCAGCTGGTCTATGCGAATATACAGCAGCTATCAGAAACAAGATGAAACTGAAAAATCTTACAAGCCGGTTGTAGTTAGATTCAAATGAAAAATATAGTTCACATGTTCTATGTGGAAGACACTTCACATCCAAAGGCATGGGAGATCTATGACGAACTGGACTGATTGGCTAGTAGAATAAAGAAACTGGGTTATGTTCTGAATACCGAATTTGTTCTTTATGATGTGGAGGAGGGACAAAAGGAACAATATTTGCTCCAGCACAGGGAAAAAATTGCTGTTGTTTTTGGCCTTATAGACACCTCCAGTCTGAAATCTGTCAGGGTGTTTAAGAATCTCTGCATTTGCAGAGATTGTCATTCTGTGCTCAAGATATCTCAATGGCAACCGGAAGATCTATAGTTGTAAGGGATGCAAACCAGTTCCATCATTTTATGGACGGAACATGCTTACCTCAGGTGACGATGCCTCTTAACTTGTCTCATTCATTGTGTAAATCGAATCTCTGTTTTAGATTTTTCCCCCTTGTTCCTATGTTACTTGAACCGGGATTCTATCATTTTCCCTAGCAAGCCCAACAATGTAAATATCATGTTTTGAAATGTATATGGAGTTTGCACTCGTGCTGTCAAAATACCAAGCAGAAGACCTCAAAATGGATCTCGGTAACTCTCAGCAATATGATTCATGAAATCAAAAACACACTTTTGCCTTTGGATTTTCCTGGAGCGTGCGGTTTTTGGTTACTAGATATGTATGTTCTGTTCTATTGCTAGCGTTCCCAATATGCAGTCCTGATGTCCCATAGTTTGTTCATTGACTGAAAATTCTATATGATTTTTGTTTTGGAAATTTTGCTTGTAATACCTCCAACTGTTAGTCTACATTTTCGGATGTGGCAATTTCTTTTGCTTTTTTATCTTCAAGTTCAACCATGCTATCGGCATTTCTACAACATTGCTACAACATTTCCCAGACTGTTGCAGATGGATAATCTTAGGAAAGTGGTGATTGAGATGAAACAAAAGTAACTTTCGTGTGCAAACAACGGTTTAAAACCGAGAGGCATGATACTTGAGAGGTTCATGCAGGGATCAAGCATTCGGAAGTATTGCATCTACTTGTCAGGAAAAAAATGTTTTTCGTCAAATGGGGCATCGTCCCTGATGTCCATATTAGCTCCATATGGACTTGTCAGAGCAGGGAAACCAACATGTACTCATCACTGGTTCCCCCCAGCAAATGCCTGCATATAATCCATGGGTGTTCAACTAGTTAGCGCACTGAAACTGTCATGGCAATGTGGCAATTATGATAATCTAAAATACAATTCCTATCACAAGCATCTTCATTGTCCTCTCAAGCAAGAATCGACGAGGCAAAGTTATGCCACGCCTCATGTCATAAGTTGACAAAGTCACTCGCGCTCTCGAACAATGCATGTGTTTAAACTATTGTAGATAACAGAGTTCGCAAAGGTAAATAATGTGCACAATCAGGTAATTTTAATTAAGAATCTTAAAAGGTAGGTAAGTAGCTTTTAGATGAATTGAGTTTCTTACTGGTTCTCAAGGTTATTCACACTCGCTAGAACATAAATCCCTTTGGTAATGTCAACTAATTTTTCTATTCCTCGAAATATAAAAGTAGTAGAGAAATAGATTTGGAATAGAAATAAGAAATAGAAAAAGAAATAGCTTCTTGTTCCTAGGAATAATTCCTAAAAATAAGTCTTTTTTCTTTTTTTCTTTTCTTCTTCTTCCTTGCCGTCCGTCGCCCCCCGCTGGTCGTTGTTGCCTGCCTCCACTGGTCTCACCTGGTCATAGGTTGCTGGCCTCTGCTGGTCGTCGGTCGCCGCCGCCGCCCACTAGAGGAGGAGCAAGAAGAAGAAGAGAGAGAAAAAACGAAAAATCTAGAAAATTATTAAAAATAAAAGAAATGTTATGTTACAAAAAAAATTGTGAGTTGTATCAAACACATTCCTATTTTTTTCTTGTTCCGAGAATAACAATTTTCTATAGTTACTAAACACGTTTTCCTATTCATAAATTGTTCTAGAGAATAAAAATAAAAAATGATTATTTCTAAAAAGAAATTATTTTTTGGAATAGAAATGTTATCAAACACATCCATAATGTCTAATGCATTAGGATTCTTTTCTCAGTTTTTATGTTTTCTTTACATACTCCTCTAGTTGTTCGAGTAAAGATGGTGTTAATTGATGTTAATTCGAAATTTTCCATGGTTAGCCTAGTAATGGGCGAAGCACTTTCGCAAGAATTGATAAGTGATTGAAAAAGTTATGGAGTTTTCATATTTTTTAACATCATTTCTCAGCTTGACCGTTCAATCATATCAATTAAAATTTTCAGTTTGTCACGAAGCCTCAAGGAGAACGTTTCTTTACAAAGGCCACTTGAGAATTTATCTAAAGTTGATGAAGCGAAATGCTTGGTGAAAGGATATATAAAGGCTCCAAGCTAACCTTCTCAGCCGTTTGATTATGATATAATGTTTAGCATAAACGTGAGTAGAAAGACAGGCTAAAACATCTCTCCAAACCATCTGCGGTAACAATAATCAAGTTGATACTAGAAACTGAGTTCATTTTTTCTGGAGACAGTGATCTTTCAATAAGTTTGGGACTTTGCCAGTTCAAATGTCATCGGAACTAGGAAGGAAGAATTAGGAAGGAAAAGAGAGCGGTGCTATTTATTAACGATATCTCTATGCAGTATCTCTCTTTTAGAACAATTTTAGTGATTAGGAGATACAAACCATTTTTCGATGTCCACTTAAGAGGGTGCGAGTGGTGATGGTAACTCCTCATCACGCCGAATTACGTCAATTCCACCTTGTCGGCCATGCATTTGGTCTGGAGAAGAATAGTTAACCATTCTAAGGCGATAGAACATGAGATGCCAAACATAACAACAGTCCAGAGGCTACAAAACAATTTATGTAAAGTTGATGTCGACTCTGCTCAGTGCTGGGGTCTTGTCGAATCAAAGGATGCCTACAATTATTTTTGTCTTCATGTGCTTTCAAGGAATTGCATGTTGTTTGCTTACTCGCAAGTTCTTGAACGTGAAAAATTGAATGGAGCAATAATTTCGTGCCTTGTTGCATAAATCCACCGATTTGTTCTTTCGGGTAGAAATAAATATTGATAATGGAAAAAAAGAATTCTCTTTTTCTGCAATGAAATTAGAGGGGTTGATGATTAAAAGTATAGTCCCCCATCAATAACTAGGTTAATTAAATTTTCATAAAGAGAGTTATTATGACCCAGTGTCACTTCAAATTGTCCCTACATAAATCCTATATCTATAAAGTTGTACTAGCTAAAATTTTACTTTAGCAACTAAAGGGGCCAATTTTATAAAAAAAAAAAAAGCACCAACTTTAGCCATTTTTCCAAATCTGACTCGAATTATATTTTGTTTAAAAAAAAAAAACCCAAACTTTTAGTAGCATCCCAAATCTGGCCTCCGTTAACCATCCTTCCATAGTCACCATTAGTCATCTCTAAGGCATTTCCACGTCACCCAGAAAATTTGTTCCCATTATTTTCCATTTTCTCGAAGATTTTCTGTTCGTTTTTGTTTGAAATCGAGCCGAGAAATCACCGGTTTCTCATCCCGGCGAGCGTGAGGTCATGATTGCGATGATGGATTCCGACGAGGAGGAGGAGATTGAGTTCAAAGAAGACGAGAAAGTTAGGGTTGTGAAGGAGGCCGGTGTCCCCGTCGCCGTCGACGAGGACGGCGAGGAGACGACGAGGAAGAAGAGGAGGAAGACGGCATGCAAAGCCAGGAGGAAGCGAACAGTGAAGGAGATGGGCGCGGCGGCGTGGGAGACGAGAACGAAGGCGAGGAAGAGTAGGACGACAAGGACGACAGTGGGTTATCGACCCACCGAAGTCTTTTTTTTTTTTTTTTCCGTCTCCTCCTCCTACTTCGACCTCGCTTGTCGTAGCAATGGACGGGGCTTTGTTTCAGATCTAGAGTTGGCCGTCGGGAAGATGAAGACAAAGACGAATAGCCTTGTGAGCAGATTGTGAATTTCTGAATCAACTTTAGCATTCAAGTATGGATTTCTCTTCTTTTTTTTCCTATTCCAGCGATGAGCTGCAATGAATACAAGGAAAACTTTAGCATTCAAGTTTCTGGATTTCCTTTTCTTTTTCCCCCAAGATTCCATAGATTTCCCATAACCTAGCTTCCACAGATTCCGCATAACTCGAGTTGTTTGCGGCCATGTCTTCCATGTTTGGCCAAAAAGACAAGCCTAGAGACCCACTGATTTTTGACCCGCGTTACTCTGTAAACTCCTCTAAAGATAAGATCTTTTGGCTAAAAAGACAAAGCCAAGACACCCATTGCCCCTTCCTTGTCTCAAATATTTTTCCCCAGATTTTTTCTTTCTGAAGACTTCTATTTTTTCCAGATTTTTGGCCATTTGCTCAGGCCAAAAACGGGTAAAAAGATGACCACAAAGACAATGGAGATGGAGGACTCCTTTCGGCAAAGATGAAGCTAACAACAAGGACGACGGAGGGGTGGTCTGGTTTGGACGTGTAGTGTTGGCTTGGACGGGCATCGGCGGTGGACGCACGGATGTCAAGCTTGGCGGTAACTCTAGTCGGAGGATGTCGGAGAGAGTGACTTGATGAGCAGAAGGATGAAGAGAACGCTACTAACGGTGACTATGGAAGGATGGTTAACAGAGGCCAGATTTAGGATGCTACTAAAAGTTTGGGCTTTTTTTTTGAACAAAATTTAGTTTGGGTCAAATTTGAGAAAATAGTTAAAGTTGGTGCTTTTTTATGGAATTGACCCCAACTAAAGTTATTGTTGCCACGTGCTTTGCAAGAGTACGGTTGTAGTACGTACACACACACATATATATACTTTGAGCAAAGTATAGGAGGGGGTTATTGATGTAACTATTATGCACATATACTATTGCAAAGAATTTAGCCTTATATAAAGGTTTTTTTTTTTTTTGATTTGCACTGTAGAACATGTAGTCGTTCTTTGATTAGATCGAGGATAATGCCTTGCAATATATCATTATCATATGAGATGCTTTTCTCGTAGTGATTTTTTATTTCATGAAATGATTCAACCGTGTAAAAAATTAGAATTACATATAAATTTTGTGGCTTGATTTAGCAAATATGGAATACACATACGATGGAACAGAAAAATTTCAAAGGAGGAGGAGAAAAAGAAGGGAGGAGGGGAAAAAACGAGGAAGAAAATAAGAAGAAACATAGTGAGCCAATCAGAAGAAAGTGGACTTGTCTATTGATGGGAGTGGACCGCGACAATCACGCGGAGAATGTGGAAGTAAAGGGGAGAAGGAAAGTTCAAAGGGATGGCTGCCATCCGTCCTTCTGATAATTCAACGTCGGTTTAGGTCCACCACTTTTAATTTCTTGACTTGCATGCATTTGTTCCGTTGACTGACTTGGTCTTCCCCGTACTACAAGGCAGACTCCAAAGTCTTCAATTAACAAGGATCGTCTCATCTTTTTTCCGTCTTTATATATTGCATCACTCCTCTACCCACACCAAGCAATCCCTTACCAATTTCCCTTCGCCCAAAGACCAACAGAAACATGATTGACGCTCTCAGCTCCATGAATGTCTATGTAGTGTTGATCCTCATTCTTGTTCTATTTCAATCGATGATTGCTGATGCCCGATTGAATAATTTGCAGTGCGCTTCATCATGTGGTGACATACACAACATACATCACCCGTTTCGACTGAAGGGTGACCCTCAGGGATGCGGTAAACCAACAAGACAGCTGGTTTGTGAAAATAATCGCACTGTATTATACTTGCTTGATGGCCGATTTTATGTGCAGTATATCGATTATTCTACCAAGCAAATAACATTGGTCGATGATGGTTTGCAAAAGGGTAATTGTTCATCTCTCCCCCGTCGTTCATGGGGGCTCTATAACTTGAAGTCCACCCAAAACAACTTATACAGCTGGGTTGACTACGGTGAATTTGTTATTGTGAATTGTTCAAAGCCGGTTGATTCTCCATTCTACGTCACTGTTGCTCCATGCATTGTGGGGTCACACTCTTCCAACACATCATCAAATTGGGAATTGTATGCTTTGATACATCCAACAACATCGGACGTTAAGGATTTTTGCACCATCCACAGTTGGACGTGGGCATCAGAGTTACAATTCCTGGAGCAAATCAATTATAGCTCTTACAACTACAGGCAAATCCACGCAGACATGGCCAATGGATTTGATCTCATGTGGTTGAAGAAAGCTTTTTTTTTGCTACCTTGATTTCTATAACTACTTTAATTTCAATAAATACTTTCATTCTGATAGATTTGTCATGTATGGTATCTTAACAGGAAGACGAAGTCAAGTTTGCGCATCCAGGTTCTACGAGGGCGGTAAGTATCGGTCGTCAACAAAATTTTATTGTAATTTTGGATGGTTCTGGACATTTATTCACTTGCCACTTTCTCTTCAAAACTGGAAAATTAATATATAAAAAAATAATGACAAAATATACATGATAGCGTACGTCAACAATGTTGAGTATTTGAAAGGTTTCGAGAGCTTCGCATTGATTATGACTATCAAATTGAAGGAGTTGCAAGATTCGCAAGAAAATGAAAAATGACTGGTAGAAGGCACCCCCGAACAGACCCACAGTAGCTGTGACATCCTGAAATTCGACCCCGTTTCGATAAAGTGAAATGGGCATTTCGTCGACGTGTTTACGGTCCTTTTTCTCTGAGCTGATCACTCACGAGTTAACTAACCTATTGAGTGAAGCCGTTAAGGGACGTATCTGCAGTAAAATCCCTAAAAGCTACTCAATTTGTTGGATTGGACTAAAATCACGTCTGATCGATTTTTAACCACGAAATTGAACTCGATTTCGGGAATCGAATTTTAAGCGCGTCATAATTCTTATTTTTAGGACCCTGTCTCATCGCTCGTCAATTTATTGACGAGTCCGAAATTTCAAGAAAGAAATTATCGGAGGAAAATTGAAGACCAAAAGAAAGAGAAATGGAAAGAGAAAAGAAAAGAAAAGAAAAGAATAAGACCATGTGGTGTTATATTATTTTATTTCTTTTCTCTCTCTCCCTTTTTCTCTCTTTTTCTCTCTCTCCTTCTCTCTCTCTTTTCTTTTCTCTCGTGCGTGAAAGCCCCCCTCCACCGAATGCCTTGCTGTTTTTCACTTTCCCTCCTTCACTTTTCACCTTTTGACTATCCAACACTTATCCTTTCTCTCTTCTCTCTCTTACCTCTTCCTCTCTCTCACTCGGCACTCTTCTCTCTCTCCCCTCTGGTTCGAACGAAAAGAGAAGCAAGCAGAAGCGGAAGCCGCACGAAGACAGCAGCTCACCGAAGACTGGATCAGTCGCCGTCGCCGCTCGCACCGCCGCCCGGACGCCCACCACTCGCCATCGTTTCGCCGTCCGCGCGCCCCCGCGTCTTCAGCTCGCTGCCGTCCCTCCCCTGTGCGAGCCCAGCCGCTGCCAAGCTCAGTTCGGCGTCTTCGGCCGCCGCTTACCTCCGTCCGACCACCGTGCAACCTCCCCGGCGTTCCCCTCGCCCTCCGCCGGCCTTGCTCCGCCATCTTAGCCACCGGAGCAGCCTCGTTTGGCCATGAACAGCAGCTGGAAAAATGGGTTTCCAGCACTGTTCAAGGTCGTTTTGGGCCGTTTCCGGGCCCCGAACCCGAGCCGTGCTTTGGGAAGAATCGTTCCTCGCGTCGCCCTCGTCGGATTGATCCGATTTGCGCGCGATTTGGTGAGTAATCTCACTAATCTTAGATTAGTTGACTAATTATGCTTTAAGGTTGGTTTAGTTTTAATTAATTATGTTTAGGTTGTTAGATTAGAATTAATTAGCAATTATTAGTCAATTGTGATGCGATTTAAATAAATTGATTGTGCAATTAACAAGTAGACGTGGTCTACTATTTATTGGAACATCTCGTGAATTTTCCTACGCCAAATCGGGCTTCAATTTGACGATTCGGGCCTAAGTGAGATTTTTGGGCATTTAAATATTAATTTTCGGAATTAAATTAAATAATTATTTATTTTCCGAAAATGCAAGGGAGATGGTCCGGAACCGGAATATTATGCTGATGACTGTGGTGAAGTCCGTTTATTTAATCGGGCTTTATTTTGAGCTAAATTGAATTTTTAATATTAATTATTTAATTTTCGAAATTAATTAATTATTTATTTATTTCCTGAAAATTCAACTCGGATGGCTCGTGATCGGAAAATTATGCTGATGACCGTGGTGAAGTCCGTTTATTTAATTGGGCCTTATTTTGAGCTAAATGGATTTTTTCATATTTATTAATTAATTTTTGAAATTAATTAATTATTTATTTATTTTTCGGAAATTAAGATTGAGATGGCCGACGACCGAAATCTCGTGCCGATTGTCGTGACGCAGATCCGTTTATTTATTTGAGCTTTGAATTGTGCCAATTTGAATTGAATGTGGAATTTAGGATATATTCCTAAATTGTTGTGGTTAATTATTTCATTGAGAAATCGTTGAGTATTGATTGATCCTTGAAAGTGGTCGAGTGGGACCGTAAAGCCATTGATTCTTGAAAGTGGTCGAGTGGGACCGTAAAGCCATTGAATCTTGAAAGTGGTCGAGTGGGACCGTAAAGCCATTGAATCTTGAAAGTGGTCGAGTGGGACCGTAAAGCCATTGAATCTTGAAAGTGGTCGAGTGGGACCGTAAAGCCATTGATTCTTGAAAGTGGTCGAGTGGGGCCAGTAAAGCCATTGAATCTTGAAAGTGGTCGAGTGGGGCCGTAAAGCCATTGAATCTTGAAAGTGGTCGAGTGGGACCGTAAAGCCATTGATCCTTGAAAGTGGTCGAGTGGGGCCGTAAAGCCTGAATATCGAAAGTGGTCGAGTGGGGCCGTAAAGCCATTAAATATTGAATGTTGTCGAGTGGGACTCGAGTAGCAATAGCTTGAATGACCAAAGGAAATGGTCGGGTTGACATGTAATCGACGAGGTCGATTGATCATTGTTTTGATTTGATTTTGTGAATTGATTATCGAATGGGAATGACCGTGAGTGGTCTTATTGGCTTGTAATCGACTAGGTCGATTTAGTCGATGCTTCGATTGGTGATATGATTGCGTGAGTGCCTATTGTGAATTGTACTGACTTGCAGGTGGGATCTGATGCTAAGGTACGTCTTCTGACCTATGCGTGTTTAGGCAGCCTTTAGTATAATGGTTTACTAATCGGGCTTAGTGGGGTAGAACTCGCTGAGACGTAGTCTCATCCCAGTTTGGGGAAAAACATTTCAGGACCCCGTTGAGGAGCTGAGGAGGAATCGAGAAGGAGAACTCGGAGGTGAAACCCGAGTAGAAGGATTTTTGGAAGAAGAAGATAATCCGAGAGAGATTTGAGTATGACTGAAGGGATTGAGATTCCATCTTCTTTTGTGAACTCCAATTGATGTGAATAGTTATGAAGTTTTCTAGTTGATGTCATGTATAAAAGTTTGGTTATAAATTTCAATATGAAAAATATGGTCCTGCTTTTCTATCCCATCGTTTTATTGTCTGGGGAATTTAACTGCTTCCGCATGTGCTTAATAAATGAAAGGGTCGGCGATATATTGTCCTGGGATATCGCATTATAAAATCGACCAAGTGAGATGGATGTGTGCGTGCCTGAGGATCGGGGCGTGACATCCAGTTTAAGTGGTATCAGAGCAAGGTTGAAGATTGGAGTGATAAGGAGCGATGGTTAATGGGATAGTTAGTAGGATGACCTTTAAATTCATGCTGGTGCATGTCTATGTTAGTTGAATGCTAGAATTGTTTGTTGTGTGAGGATCGCTCATCTTCTAATCCAGTGTGGATGTGGAAGACGGGTTTCAGCGTAAAGACTGAACCATGGGCGAGTAGGAGCTGAGAACTCCTAGTAAGAGGACAATGTCCTTTATGACTCGGGATAATGCATTGACAAAGGTCAGTACCCGAGGTGGTTGTGGCAGAGTGTTGGCTCTGGCTAGCTCGAGTGTAAGAGTATCACCGCAGGTTGGTACTAGTGTAGCAGCATCGAATGATCCTAAGTTCGATAGGATCGTTCTGATGCTAGTGTTCCTTGGGAACTTGATGAGCCAGCAAGCTTAGGATCAAGCCGCTGTTGTTGTCGCTATTATTGCCGTTGTTGTCGCCCCACATGCTGAGATCCAGAGTGGAGATGTGATCCGAGAGCGAGTCTTTGCATTCGAGCCGAGGTATAGATCCAGTTCAGGCAGAAATGAAAATCGGTCAGGGAAAAGATCGAGGTTGAGAGTGGTTTTAGCAGACCAATGGGACAACCAGAAAGAGTGTGTGCTGTCATTTGGCAGGAGATAAAAGACTCACCTGATAAGTGTCAGAATTGTATAAGGAAGCATGGATGAATCCGGTGTTCGAATATGACTAGAACCTGTTGTGATGATGACCAGCGTGGCTATCAGGTGAAGGACTGTCAGTGGAAGTCTAAGGTGACATAGACATTGTTACCGCAGCCAAGAAGGAATGGGAGTAGAATGGACCTTGCACCGATCAGAGAAAGAATGTGTTGGAAGTGATCTTATCAGAGTAACGTAGCTGAGTTTTGTGTTGAGTTGGTAGAACTTAAATTGTTGAAGTAAAAGTGACAGAGGAGAAATCATTAGCAACAATTGTGCTTGATTAGTTGCTGAAGTGTGAATTTGATGCCACATGAATAGTGTGGGCTTATGGAGCATCTTGTGATAATGAATCATGGTCATTGAGTAATCCAGTTTAGTCTAGTAACATGTGCAAGTGTCGAGGTTATTGGGAGTCGAAAAGAATCTTCGATTTCATTAATCTCGTTGGCTAAAGATAATCCGTTTGTTAGACGGAGGTTGCCAAGATTGATTTGACAACTGTAGTGGATGTGTCAGTTGAGAAATAGAATGTGAAGAAGGTGGCCGTGATACAGAATATTTCTAAGATGGTTCCAAAGGAATTGCTTGGGTTACCGCCATAAAGAGATAAAAAAAAAAAATTGCGATTGAACTAGCATCAAGATAGAGCCATCCTCGAAGGCTTCTTACCAGCTGTTGTTGTCTAAACTGGTAGAATTGAAGATGCAGATATAAAGATTGAGGAATGAGGAATTCATGCAGATCAGTGCATCATTTTGGGGAAACATCAGTTGTGTTTGTGAGAAGAAGAAAGATGGATTGTTGCGAGTGTGCATCGACCGTCGTCAACTCAATTAGGTGAAGATCAAGGACAAGTGTTCTTTGCCAAAGATCGATGAATGGTGTGACTAGTTATAAAGAGCATCGATGTTTTAAAGGTCGACTTGAGATTATGAAGTCATCAGTTACGAATTAAGAATGAGGTTATACTGAAAATAGCTTTTCATTCTTGATAAGGTCTTTACAAGAGTATTGTAAGATCGTTTGGCCTGATAAACACTCCAGCTACTGTCATGGATTTGGCAAATCGAGTGTGCGAGGAATATCTATGTCAGTTGTGATCGTGTCGTATAATGATATTCTGGTGTATTTGAAGAATGCTAAAGAGCACAAGAGATGTCTGCGAATGGAGAAGGAATTTCCATGCACCTGGTCAAGACCGAATCAGTTATCAGTGGACCAAGACCGACAACAGTGACAGAGATCAGAAGTTTTCTAGGGTTAGCAGGTTATTATAGACGGTTTGTGAAAGGGTTCTCATCAATAGCGTTGTCTCTGACAAAGCTCCTGAAGAAAGAAGAGAAATTTGTATGGTCAGACAAGTGCGAGCGTAGTTTCCAAGAGCTGAAGGAAAAGCTGACTACCACACCTGTGCTGACGATTCCATCTAGTCCTGGAGGATTCGAGATCTATAGTGATGCGTCTTTCAGAGAATTAGGTTGCGTGCTAATGCAACATGGCAAAGTTGTTGCATATGCTTCCCGGCAGTTGAGACCTCATGAATTGAATTATCCGACGCATGACTTAGAACTCGCAGCCATCATATTTGCATTGAAGATTTGGAGGCACTACCTATGCGGAGAAAAGTTTCAGATCTTCGCAGACCATCAGAGTCTCAAGTATTTGTTCTCTTAGAAGGAGTTGAACATGAGACAGCGCCGATGGATGGAATTGCTGAAAGACTACGACTGTGATATTTTATATCACCCGGGAAAGGCGAACAAGGTCGTTGATGCATTGAGTCGAAAGTCTTCAGTGGCACAGATCTTGGTTAAGGAGTGGAACTTAATCGAGAGAGCTCGAGATTCGGAATTCAAATTTGAGGTAGGCCACCTCTCAAGTCTTATGGCCACCCTCAGAATTGAACCGGATGTTCAAGTCAGAATCAAGCAACTGCAACCAACAGATTCAGATGTACAGAAAATTCTTCCAAAGGATACCGATAAAACAAAGGCCGATTTTCAAGTTTTAGATGATAGGGTATTGAGGTTCCATGGACGTTTGGTTGTACCTGACGATGTAGAGCTTAGAAAAGAAATTTTATCTAAAGCACATCGTAGCAGTTACGGCGTTCATCCTGGAAGCACTAAGATGTATCAGAATTTGCGTCAACACTATTGGTGGTCAGGTATGAAGGCGAACATCGCCAAGCATGTGGCCAAGTGTTTGACTTGTCAGCAAGTGAAAGCCCAGCATTGCAAGTCGGGAGGATTTCAGCAACCTCTAGCAATCCCAGAGTGGAAATGGGAGCATATCACAATGAACTTCGTGACTGGACTACCAAAGAGTCAGAGGGGGAATGATTCGATTTGGGTAGTAGTCGATAGGCTGGCAGAGTCAGCTCACTTCATTGCAGTTCGAAAGGACCTAAGTCTGGATAAACACGCAGACCTGTATGTGCGTCAAGTAGTTCGTATGCATGGAGTGCCAGTTACGATAACATCTGATAGAGACCCAAGGTTTACTGCTGCTTTTTGGAAGAGCTTGTAGATTGCTTTAGGTACAAAGCTTTAGTACAGTATAACATATCATCCTCAGACAGATGGCTAGTTGGAAAGGACGATTCAGACTCTTGAAGACATGCTAAGAGCGTGTGTAATAGACTTCAAAGGAAGCTGGGAAGATCAGCTTCATCTGGTGGAATTCGCCTACAACAACAGCTATCAGCAGAGCATCAATATGGCTCCATTTGAAGCGTTGTATGGCAGAGCATGCAGAACTCCAGTGTGTTGGGATGAAGTCGGAGAAAGGAAGATAACAGGCCTAGAGTTGGTTCAGCAATCAGTAGATGCCGTGACAGTGATCAGAGACAGATTGAAGATAGCGCGGAGAGCGAGGGCGAAAGAGTTATGCAGATAAGCGCCGAAGGTCTTTGGAATTCCAAGTTGGTGATCACGTTTTTCTAAAAGTGTCACCAATGAGGGGAACTTCGCGCTTTGGTAAGAAAGGCAAGCTGAGTCCGAGGTACGTAGGTCCGTTTGAGATTCTTGAAAGAATCGGAAACCTAGCGTATCGTCTTGCGTTGCCGCCACCATTGGCGCAAGTGCATGACGTCTTTCACGTGTCGATGTTAAGGAAGTACGAGCCTGACTCGACCCATGTGCTCAATTTCGAAGAATTGGATGTGGATGATCGTGTGTCATACGTGGAAAGCCCGGTTCAGATTGTCGATCGTAACGAGCAAGTTCTGCGTACAAAGACTATTCCGTTGGTCAAAGTGGTCTAGCAACACCACAGTATTGAAAGAGCGACCTAGGAGACAGAAGAATCGATGAGACAGTTGTACCCCCGCCTTTTTGATCAAAGTGTGTAATGGCTTAAATTTCGAGGACGAAATTTTTATAAGAGGGGAAGAGTTGTGACATCCTGAAATTCGACCCCGTTTCGATAAAGTGAAATGGGCATTTCGTCGACGTGTTTACGGTCCTTTTTCTCTGAGCTGATCACTCACGAGTTAACTAACCTATTGAGTGAAGCCGTTAAGGGACGTATCTGCAGTAAAATCCCTAAAAGCTACTCAATTTGTTGGATTGGACTAAAATCATGTCTCGATCGATTTTTAACCACGAAATTGAACTCGATTTCGAAATCGAATTTTAAGCGCGTCATAATTCTTATTTTTAGGACCTGTCTCATCGCTCGTCAATTTATTGACGAGTCCGAAATTTCAAGAAAGAAATTATCGGAGGAAAATTGAAGACCAAAAGAAATAGAAAGGAAAGAGAAAAGAAAAGAAAAGAAAAGAATAAGACCATGTGGTGTTATATTATTTTATTTCTTTTCTCTCTCTCCCTTTTTCTCTCTTTTCTCTCTCTCCCTTCTCTCTCTCTTTTCTTTTCTCTCGTGCGTGAAAGCCCCCCTCCACCGAATGCCTTGCTGTTTTTCACTTTCCCTCCTTCACTTTTCACCTTTTGACTATTCAACACTTATCCTTTCTCTCTTCTCTCTCTTACCTCTTCCTCTCTCTCCCCTCTGGTTCGAACGAAAAGAGAAGCAAGCAGAAGCGGAAGCCGCACGAAGACAGCAGCTCACCGAAGACTGGATCGATCGCCGTCGCCGCCGCGCACCGCCGCCGGACGCCCACCACTCGCCATCGTTTCGCCGTCCGCGCGCCCCCGCGTCTGCAGCTCGCTGCCATCCCTCCCCGTGCGAGCCCGGCCCGCCCAAGCTCGGTTCGGCGTCTTCGGCCGCCGCTTACCTCCGTCCGACCACCGTGCAACCTCCCCGGCGTTCCCCTCGCCCTCCGCCGGCCTTGCTCCGCCATCTTAGCCACCGGAGCAGCCTCGTTTGGCCATGAACAGCAGCTGGAAAAATGGGTTTCCAGCACTGTTCAAGGTCGTTTTGGCCGTTTCGGGCCCCGAACCCGAGCCGTGCTTTGGGAAGAATCGTTCCTCGCGTCGCCCTCGTCGGATTGATCCGATTTGCGCACGATTTGGTGAGTAATCTCACTAATCTTAGATTAGTTGACTAATTATGCTTTAAGGTTGGTTTAGTTTTAATTAATTATGTTTAGGTTGTTAGATTAGAATTAATTAGCAATTATTAGTCAATTGTGATGCGATTTAAATAAATTGATTGTGCAATTAACAAGTAGACGTGGTCTACTATTTATTGGAACATCTCGTGAATTTTCCGACGCCAAATCGGGCTTCAATTTGACGATTCGGGCCTAAGTGAGATTTTTGGGCATTTAAATATTAATTTTCGGAATTAAATTAAATAATTATTTATTTTCCGAAAATGCAAGGGAGATGGTCCGGAACCGGAATATTATGCTGATGACTGTGGTGAAGTCCGTTTATTTAATCGGGCTTTATTTTGAGCTAAATTGAATTTTTAATATTAATTATTTAATTTTCGAAATTAATTAATTATTTATTTATTTCCTGAAAATTCAACTCGGATGGCTCGTGATCGGAAAATTATGCTGATGACCGTGGTGAAGTCCGTTTATTTAATTGGGCCTTATTTTGAGCTAAACGGAATTTTTTATATTTATTAATTAATTTTCGAAATTAATTAATTATTTATTTATTTTTCGGAAATTAAGATTGAGATGGCCGACGACCGAAATCTCGTGCCGATTGTCGTGACGCAGTCCGTTTATTTATTTGAGCTTTGAATTGTGCCAATTTGAATTGAATGTGGAATTTAGGATATATTCCTAAATTGTTGTGGTTAATTATTTCATTGAGAAATCGTTGAGTATTGATTGATCCTTGAAAGTGGTCGAGTGGGACCGTAAAGCCATTGATTCTTGAAAGTGGTCGAGTGGGACCGTAAAAGCCATTGAATCTTGAAAGTGGTCGAGTGGGACCGTAAAGCCATTGAATCTTGAAAGTGGTCGAGTGGGACCGTAAAGCCATTGAATCTTGAAAGTGGTCGAGTGGGACCGTAAAGCCATTGAATCTTGAAAGTGGTCGAGTGGGACCGTAAAGCCATTGATCCTTGAAAGTGGTCGAGTGGGACCGTAAAGCCATTGAATATCGAAAGTGGTCGAGTGGGACCGTAAAGCCATTAAATATTGAATGTTGTCGAGTGGGACTCTGAGTAGCAATAGCTTGAATGACCGAGAAATGGTCAGGTTGACATGTAATCGACGAGGTCGATTGATCATTGTTTTGATTTGATTTTGTGAATTGATTGACTGAATGGGAATGACCGTGAGTGGTCTTATTGGCTTGTAATCGACTAGGTCGATTTAGTCGATGCTTCGATTGGTGATATGATTGCGTGAGTGCCTATTGTGAATTGTACTGACTTGCAGGTGGGATCTGATGCTAAGGTACGTCTTCTGACCTATGCGTGTTTAGGCAGCCTTTAGTATAATGGTTTACTAATCGGGCTTAGTGGGGTAGAACTCGCTGAGACGTAGTCTCATCCCAGTTTGGGGAAAAACATTTCAGGACCCCGTTGAGGAGCTGAGGAGGAATCTGAGAAGGAGAACTCGGAGGTGAAACCCGAGTAGAAGGATATTTGGAAGAAGAAGATAATACCGAGAGAGATTTGAGTATGACCTGAAGGGATTGAGATTCCATCTTCTTTTGTGAACTCCAATTGATGTGAATAGTTATGAAGTTTTCTAGTTGATGTCATGTATAAAAGTTTGGTTATAAATTTCAATATGAAAAATATGGCCCTGCTTTTCTATCCCATCGTTTTATTGTCTGGGGAATTTAACTGCTTCCGCATGTGCTTAATAAATGAAAGGGTCGGCGATATATTGTCCTGGGATATCGCATTATAAAATCGACCAAGTGAGATGGATGTGTGCGTGCCTGAGGATCGGGGCGTGACAGTAGCTGCACATGTACGTTTGCGTAGATTATAACTCCTCTCCACGAAAGGGCTACAACTCCCACTGTAAAATGAATTAGGGATTATTGTGCGAGAACCCACCTGACTAGTTTTTTCTTGGCATAGAATATACATTTTATTATTTTCTTAATTAGTTCTTTAATTACTCACTTAACTAATAGTCGAAGAAACGCTCGTAAACATTCCTTAAAAAACTTTAGTCATGTATCGATTGGAGGAATAAAATTGTTAATTAAAAATGAAAAGCACCGTTTCTCTAGATTTATTGACGCTAACCATGCGAAAGGAGTTTCTGGTATTGTTTATCATCCACGTGAAACAAAGTTTATTATTTCCATCCATTTGCAAATGAATGATGCATTCCACTTCTCATATTCTTTTGGACAAAGTAGCTTGCCGCTACTCTGTTTTCTGGTGAATTTTGTTTTCTACACTTCTTTTCCTTCAATTCCTTTTCACACTATTCATTCCTTCAACAGGTGTCCTCGATGATATTGCAATTTGGACTGCTGCAGATTTTATAGTACTACTAGGTAAGCCGCAATGATATGTTCTTACAATATTTGTAAAGTTTACTCATTCTAACCTATCAAAATTTCTTCAGTGTTTTTTTGTGTAGCGAAATTTGTAATCGGGATCCCATTCATCGCCAAATTTCTAATCCGCAAGTATGGAAGAAGGCACTTGGCAATGGACAAGAACATTGAAGAGTTTTTGCAAGCTCATAACAACTTTTCACCAATAAGGTACTCTTACTCAAATATTAAGAAGATCACCAGAAATTTTCAGCACAAACTAGGTGAAGGGGGCTATGGTTCTGTGTACAAAGGAATGCTCAAAAGCGGCAATGAAGTGGCCATCAAGATTTTGAAGAAGTCCAAGGCCAACAGCCAAGATTTTATTAGTGAAGTGGCTACTATCGGTAGAATTCACCATATTAATGTTGTGCAACTCATCGGTTTTTGCTTTGAAGGCTCGAAACAAGCTCTAGTGTATGATCTCATGACAAATGGGTCTTTGGATAAGCACATTTTTGCTGAGGAAGGTGATAAGTTTCTTGATTACATGAAAATATATGAGATTGCTCTTGGGGTGGCGAGAGGGATTGAATACTTACATCGGGGGTGTGACATGCAAATACTACACTTTGATATCAAGCCTCATAACATTCTTTTAGACAAGAATTTTATTCCAAAAGTTTCTGATTTTGGACTCGCAAAACTTTATCCCACGTATCATAGCATAGTTTCATTAACTGTTGCAAGAGGAACCTTGGGATATATGGCGCCAGAATTGTTCTATAGAAGCATTGGCGGCATATCTTATAAAGCAGATGTCTACAGCTTCAGGATGTTGCTCATGGAAATGGCAAGTAGAAGGAAGAATATAAATGCAAATGCAGAACATTCAAGCCAAATATATTTTCCATTGTGGGTATATGACCAAGTCAATGAAGGTACAAGTGCTGAAATGGAAGAAGTTATAGAAGAGGAAAGGAAGGTGATAAAAAAAAATGATAATAGTTGCACTTTGGTGCATACAATTAAACCCTGACCATCGCCCTCCAATGAACAAAGTGCTAGAAATGCTGGAAGGAGATATTGCTAAACTCCATATGCCTCCAAAGCCGCTTATTTACCCACTGGATGTGTCTGTTGACAATGACAAATCCGAGATGGAACTAGAAACACTCTCGACTTCACCAAGTGCTTCGTTACTTTCAGCTAGTTTTCCTTTTAGTGATAGCAATGTTGTTTAGAGAACCATGCATTGTTTGATTGGAAAAGCTTTGTACATCTGCCCACAATCTAGTATTATGTTGGGAAGGACTTGAGCTAGTTTATCTCGACCCTAATTGCTTTGAGATTGTCTTCTTCTGGCTATTATATGAATGTTGTGCCATCATACTTCATATAGTTTTACTCTCTTGCACCCTTAAAAGGACAAAAAATTGGTCAGAAAGCAAGGACAAAAACAGAGGAGGAAGGTAACGGCCATTGTGAATTGTCCTCCCTTGTTACGTGATTTTGGATTATGCCACTGTAAAAACTAACAATAACCCATGATCTTGCTCTTATGCATGCCACTGCCACCATATGATTTCTTGATATGAAAAACAACTGATTTTGACTTATAAATTCATCTTCAAAGAAAACATATACGTATACATTTAACAAGGTGGAGACCATCTATCTATGCCAGAAACAATTTTTATCAAAATGGAAAAAAAAAAACATTATCTTAAATGTAACAATTCAATGAAGTTTATATTTGAAAGAACCTATAGTCCATTTCAAAGTTGACATGAAATTATCAATGAGCAGTAACATCGAAATACAGTTTTCTCTTAAATCACTCGGTTATGGTAATTTCAATTAACGGATTTTTTCTTAGAATTTCAAGGTACTTTAATGAAAATTCATCAACCTGGCTTATATACCCGATATTGGCCATGGAGGGAAGGTGGAGAAGGAGAGGCAATCCCTTACCTGTCAAAGAGATTCAGGAAAATTTCACTTACGGACCTGAAATAGGGGCATTTTTAAAAAGAAAAAAGGTCTGGAATGAAGTCTGTTGTAAATAGAACCTCTGAGTAACCATCACAATTTCAAATGAGTGAACTGATGTCCAGCCAAATTTATTATCGGCGGATGATTTCATAATTTTTTTTGTTGTGATTTTACCTCTAGATTTATGCTGAACAACTGTATGAACTAGAGGATCGTTACCTTGAAGAACAATCACTGAACAATTTTCGTCCATAATTTCCTCGTTACCTCAAGTCTGTCCGCCCACAACAAATCGCTCCTTACACCTTTCAAGTTCTTCCTCGCGAGGTTCATCCCCAGCTGGAGGAGCAGAAGCGTCGATTACATCTAAGGAGTTTGAAGAGGCTAGGATTCCTCGATTCTACTTCTGCTTCTTCTGGTCCGTTCAATTCACTCGATTGGAAATGCTACGTACGACATGATAAAAGTCTTGCAACTAATTATAATTAAAAGAGAGAAAGCATGATGCTTGTAAGCTTTCAAAAAGCAAGTTTGTCGATTCTTTCGCTTTATCACTTTCCAATTAATAAAAACTCCTTTTTTTTGCACAAAGTTCAATAAATAACTCACCCTCGCACCGCTCATCAATTCTTATTTAATAGTCAAACCGAAGTTTTTTTCCGTATTCACGTAGCTGATTTTGTTCATTGTATCAATTGACCAGAGTTAAATAGAAGTGGAGATCGAAAGAGATATCACTAGTTTGAAATGATTGCACCAATTGCAGGCACTAATGTTCACTACACATCAAAGGTTACTGGGGTTGTTTTTTGTCTTCAATAATTCTTGAAGCATGGCTAACAATTATATCCCCCTTATCTGCCACGTCCATCATTTAGGTGAGAAAATTCTCAATAAAGAAGATGTAAAGTCTGTATGATGAACAAAGTCATTACCACCCACTATTGCTTCATGGGTCCCATCTTTATATAGCTGTATTAGCAACTACTGTCATTCTTGCCATGTGCATTGCAAGAATGCTTTAGTATGGATATATATATTATTATGCTTTTAAGCGGTGTATAAGAGAGGGTATTTTATGTAACTACTATAATTTATACATTTTAGCTTCATATAAGGATTTTTTTTTTTATAAAAAAATTTGCGCGACAAATATGCGTTCGTGGTTAGGTGGACGATGCCAATGTCTATATATATATCATTGTTATACGAGATGCCTTATTTTTTTTTAATAGAGATAATTTATTTCATGAAATGATTCGACCTTGTAAGAAATTGGAATTACATTAAAAGTTTGTGACTTAATTTAGCAAACATGGAATAGATATCTAAGTGATCAAGCACTAATGATGGAATGTAAAAATTTCTTAGAAGGTGTAGAAGCAGTGAAAAGATAGTGATGGGACGTAGACCCAACAATCACGGAGAGAAAGTGGAAGCAAAGTGGAGATAGTGGAGAAGGAAAGATCAAATGTGTAAGAAGATCCTTTGAATAGGTTCCCCTAATAATGAAACTTTGGTTCTTAAAATGCTTGAGGAGAAGAAATAGGCGGGAGATTCACCCTAAGATTGGAGAACCTACAATGTCACCCTTGTATTCTTATCCATGAGGAAGACAAAGAAATATGAGGGAATTTGGGGGTTTCATAATGACAAAGGTAGACTAAATTAGGACTTTGATTTTGCTACCATCAGGTAGGTAGGTAGGTATAATAGCCTACCACACCTGGGATGAGTGAGGAAGGGTGAAAGACTCTCTACTCAATGGCACGCCTTACGGCAAGGTCCCTTAACCGACTGTCATCCAAGTACCCCTAATAATGTAACTTTAGTTTGGGTCCACCTCTTTAATTGCTTGACTTTATACATTTGTTTGTTGATTGACTTGGGCCTTTTCTATAAAGACCGGGTGAATCACAAGTCTCCAAATCTAACAAAGATTATCTAATCTTTTTATACCGTGCCTCCTCCACACACACCAAGCAATTCTTTACCAATTTCTCTTTGCCTAGATATAGAGGCATGATTAATACTCTTGGCTCCATCAATCTCTGTCAAGTGTTGCTACTCATTCTTGTCTTATTTCTAGCGATGACTAACGATGTTGAGTCAAGCAATCAATAGTGCATTCCTTTAGCCTGTGGTGACATTCGTAATATAAGTTCCCCCGTTTTGATTGAAGAGCAACCCACAGGGATGTGGTGTATTAACATTCGAGCTAGCTTGTGAAGATAATTGCGATGTTCTAAACTTCCTTAATGGTCAATACTATGTGCAGTTTATCAATTATACCGAACAACAAATCAGATTGGTCGACAGCGAGCTGCAAAGGGATAACTACTCATCTCTCCCCCATCATCATATGAGATCGCTCTTGGGGTGGCAAAGGGGATTGAATATTTACATCGGGGTGTGACATGCAAATACTACACTTTGATATCAAACCTCACAACGTTCTTTTAGACAAGAATTTAACTCCAAAAGTCTCTGATTTTGGACTTGCAAAGCTTTATCCCATTGATCATAGCATAGTCTCAATGATTGCTACAATAGGAACTTTGGGATATATGGCGCCTGAGTGTTCTACAAAAACCTCGGTAGTGTATCTTATAAAGTGGATGTCTATAGCTTCGGGATGTTGCTCATGGAAATGGCTGGTAGAAGGAAAAATGTAAATGCAAATGCGGAACACTCAAGCCAAATCTATTTTCCACTGTGGGTGTATGACCACATCAATAAAGGAGAAAGTGTTGAAACGGATGAAGTTATAGAAGAGGAAAGGGAGGTGACAAAAATGATGATAATAGCTGCACTTTGGTGTATACAATTAGTTCTTGACCATCGGCCTCCAATGAACAAAGTCGTAGAAATGCTTGAAGGAGATATTGGTGATATTCAAATGCCTCCAAAACCGCTTATTTACCCATCAGATGATCCAGTTGACGACGACAATGCCAAAATGGAATTAGAAATATTTTCAACTTCATCAAGTACTCCCATAACTTCCACTAGTTTTCCATTTGGAGATAGCAATGGTGTCTAGAACCACGCACTTTAATTGGAAAAGCTTTGTTCCCCACAACAGAGTATTATGTTGGGAGGGAGGTGAGCTGGTTTAGTTTGCTAGTGATTACATTTTTTTCTTCTAGTTCTTAGTTTACTGTTGTGTTATTGTATTATTATTGTTATTATTATTATTATTATTATTATTATTTGGTCGGAGTGTTATTGTACTTCATATATGGTTTCACCATGTGTGGTCCATACAGTCTCTTAAATGGGACATAATCGTGTTTAGGCAGCATATTTTGTATGTTCAACCAAGTGAATTCTAGCTAATCCAGTTAATCATCTATAAACCAAATCACTCGTTTTCTGTAGAATATTCACCAAAGAGGGTTGCAAAACGTGCCATCTTACATATACTTGCCAGTGGCCTGTGTCCTCTTTGACTCGGTATAAATCATTCTTTTTTCCTTGATTGGTTAGGTCGCAAAGTAGTTTTTATTTGTTGTCATTGCATTTAGAAGTCGCTCGGCATATGGCTCGCCCAGATTCAAATTCTTTATTCACCAATTGCAACAAAATTTTATTTTCTTCGCAATTCATTTACTTGGATCGAAAATTGATCAAATTCTTGAGAAAATAGCAATGGGACGATTATAAGGTCTTGAAGCTCACATTATCTCTAAATTTTAAATGACCAAAAGAAAATGGGACAATTATTTAGAAAAGTCTTTTAACTTGTCAACATATTGCATTTGTCTTAAAACTTTCATTTTGTTCATCTAAGTCTTAGAACTTGTAACTTGGTGTGCATGATCCTTCCCTTAAGCTGCGATGCCACCCGAGCCGCTTCTATACCCAAGCCATCATGTGCCTGCGTATGACTAAGGTGAAACCTTGATTGAATTGGAAAATTGGTCAACTTTATCCGGTGTTCCACTACTTTCTTCTTCATCCCAATGTGAAGATGAGATTCATTACCATCACATTTCGATGACGAAATCATGCATTGATTAATTTATTTTTCTCCATGTACGAATGAAAAGCAAAATAAGCGGATTGACTTTAGCGTAGTTTGTTAATTCCTGTATTTTGCAGAAGAATTGCCTTCGTGGCTATCTATTTACATTTCTTGTTTCCTGAGTGTGCTCTCTTGACATGGAGCAAGGCGTCTCTTTCTCTCTTCCCTCCACCGTCCAATATCAAAGCTCTCTCCTTCCCGCCAAAATTTCTCCCCCTCTCGCCCCTCGACCGCCCCTCATCACCCCCACCACCGTGGCGGCGACCTTCCTGGAGCAATCTCCCACCCCGACCTCACGTCCCGTGATGGGTCCCCTCCCGACCTCCGCGCCTTCTCTCTCCTCCTCAAGTCTGTTCGCTCTCGGAGGCGGGCCCATCGCGCGCTGGCTCGCTACGAGCTCGAGGGCCACTCGGGGATTCTCAACTCGCTCATCGGTCTCTACTCAAAGTGCAATGACTGGGCCGAGGCCGAGAGGATATTTGTGGACATGGGTCAGAAAAGGGACTCGGTTTCTTGGAGTTTGAAGCGGTTGAAACTTTCCTTCATATGCTTGAAGATGGCTTTTTTAACCTAACGATTATTGTTCCGCGGCGGTTATTCGGGCTTGTTCAGTTCCGGAGAATGCATCAATCGGTGATACAATTTTCGGGTTTATAATCAAAAGCAGCTACGTAAATTATGATGTGTGCATTTTAATTGACATGTTTGCAAAGGGTAGTGCTGATTTTGTTTCAGCTCGTAAGGTGTTCGAGAAAAGGCCCGAGAGGAGTGTGGTTGCTTGGACTTTGATGATGACAAGATGTACTCTGGTGGGTTGTCCAATAGAGCTGTTGATTTGTTTCTCGATATGCTTGTGAGTGGGACTGTGGCAGATAGAATCGCTGGGGTTGCAGTTGCAATGCTGGGTTATACAGTCTGCATTGGCTTCGGATGTCTGTGTTAGATGCGGCTCAGTGGACATGTACGTGAAGTGCGTAGCTAGTGGATTGCTTAATGATTGGAGAAAGGTGTTTGATCGGGTGCAAGATCATAACGTGATGTCTTAGACGGCGATAATCACGGGAAGTATCAAATTCTTTTTGGAAATAATAAAAGGTCCCATGAGACCAAACCATTTCACATTTGCTAGCGTTCTCAAGGCATGTGGAAGTACTTGTGATGTAGATATGGGGATACAAATATACACGCTAGCTACAAGATTGGGCTTTGCTGGTGACACTTTCATGGGTTATTCTCTTATTAGCACATATTCTCAGTTGCACCACATTGAAGACACTCAGAGAGCTTTTGATACACTATTTGAAAAGAATTTAATTTCTCATAATGCCCTTGTGGATGCCTATGCCAAGAGCTTGGAGTCCAATAAGCCTTTGAACTGCTACATGAAATTGAGGAGAGAGGAATCAGAAGGGGTGCTTCTACATTTGCCAGCCTTTTAGGTGGAGCTGCCTGTATTGGCACTATTGGTGAAAGGGAGCAAATCCATGGGAGATGATAAAATCAGCACTGGACTCAAATCAGTGCATTTCCAATGCTTTGATCACTATGTATTCAAGGTGGGGAAACCTAGGGAGTGAATGATAACCATTCTGTTCTAGACATAGGTTCTGGAAGAGAAATAGATTTTTCTATTTTTATTTTTAGAAGAATTTCTAAGAAAAAATAACCGTTTGATAACGACACAAGATTTCTACTCTAAAAGTAGAAATTTATTTGATAACGACCGGCCGGGCGGCAACCGGTAGCGGCCGGCGACCGATGGACAGTGGTCAATGGCGATGGATGAAGGATCGATTGACGAACGATTAGAAGGATTTTTATTTCTCATTTTTATTCCAAAAATAGAAAAGTAGAAAATTTATATTTCTGATTTCTATTCCAAACCTATTTCTGGAACAAGAATCTATTTCAGAAATAGAAAAATTAAAATAGGTTTATCAAACGGATTTTTATTTCAGAAATAGGTCTGAAATAGAAAAATTGTTTCTGGAATAAAATAGGCAGTTATCATGCACCCCCTTAGAAGCTGCTTTTCGAGTTTTCTATGAGATGAGAGAATTGACCACTATGCATGCATTGTTGACTTATTGGGTGGATCGGAATCCTTACCATGAGATTATAAATTTAATGCCTTTCGGGGCGGATACACTAGTCAGGTCTGACGTACATTTTTTGGAGCTTGCTGAGTTCACGGCAATGTTGAACTTGCAAGACAAGCTGCAGCAATGATACTTTAGTAGGAACCAGACTACCCTGCTGCTTATGTTTTGCTATCAAATATTTATGCCTCGGCTGGTCTTGGGAAGATGCAGCAGCAATCAGAAAGAAGATGAAACTGAAATATCTCAAAAGAAGCCAGTTGTAGTTGGATTCAAGTGAAAAATAATGTTCACAAGTAACATACGTGGGTGACGCGTCATGCCCAAAGGCACAGGAGATTTATGACAAGACCGATTAGCTAGTCGAATAAAGAAACTGGGTGATGTTCTGACTACTGAATTTGTTCTTCATGATGTGGACGAGGGACAAAAGGAACAATATTTGCTCCAGAACAGTGAAAAAATTGCTGTTGTTTTTAGCCTTATAAACATTCCAGTCCAAAATCTATTAGGGTGTTTAAGAATCTCTGCATTTGCGGAGATTGTCATTCTCCAATCAAGTATATCTCCATGGTAACTAGAAGATGTATGGTCATAAGGGATGTAAACCAGATCCACCATTTTACGGACTAAACATGCTCATGCAATGACTACTGACGACAATGCTTCTTAAATTGTCTCATTCATTGTGTAAATTGAATCTCCATTTTAGATTTTCTCCTTTGTTCCTATGTTACTTGAACTGGGATTCTATTATTTCCCTAGCAAGCCCAACAATGTAAATATCATGTCCTGAAATGTATATAGATTTGGTACTCCTACCGTTGGAAATACCAAGCATAAGACCTCAAATGAAGCTCGCAATATCTCAGCAATATAATTTATGGAATTGAAAACAGTCATGCTTCGCCTTTGGATTTTCCTGGAATGTGCAGTTTTCAGATGCTAGATATGTATGTTCTGTTCTATCGTGAGAGTTCCAGATATGCAGTCCTGATGCCCGATAATTCATTCATTAACTGAATATTCTGTATGGTTTTTGTTTTGGAAATTTTGCTTGTAATGCCTCCGACTTATAGTTAGTCTACGTTTTTGAATGTGGCAATTTCTTGTGCTTTTACATCTTCAAGTTCAACCATGTGAGTTCATGCCATATGTTGCTTCAACATTTCCCAGGCTGTTGCAGAGTGGATAAATTTAGGAAATTGGTGATTGAGAAGAAACAAGAGAAGCTTTCGTGAGCAAACAACGGTTTGAAACCAAGAGGCACGATCCTCGAGGGGTCCATGCAATGATGCAATGATCAATTATTCACAAGTATTGCATCGACTTTTTCGTGAGGAAAATGTTTTCTGTCAAATGGGGCATCGGTCCTGGTTTACATTCTTAGCTCCATATTGTTCCTCTGCAAGGCTTCTCCTCATACGGCATTGCACTTGTCAGAGCAAGGAAAGCAATAGGTCTTCGTCACTAGTTTTCACTCAGCAAACGGCTGCATATAATCCGAAGGTAGTGGACTAGATTGTGCACTGTAACTGTCATGTTGTTTCCGAGCAATGTATTTCATCAGCGGGAGCAATCATGACTACTTTCATGTTGGCATAGAGTTCAGATTTTCCTTTTGTCTTAATATGCTCCTTAACTAGTCGCTTAACTTATAATTCATGAGACACTCTTTTGACAATTTCCTTGAAAAATAGTATTTATGTAACTATAGTAGGTATTGACACATGAATTTTTACGAACTAATCAAATATACATTTTTAAGGAAGGATTCATTTATGAAGTCTGGCCACATTCATTCCATTTGGGCTTTAACGCAAATGGTGAGATCCAATTCCGTTAAGCCCATCAAGAACAGTAGCCCTAGCCCAGACAACGACGACCATCCGCCATCTCCAACTCAAGCTCTCTCTCCATCGCCGGAATTCAGTTACGGGACTGAAAGTTTCCTTTTTTAATGAAGTCATCTTCTCCTCAGCAAGCTCAGCCTCCATAGACGAAGCTCTCGAGCTCAATGGTAGGAATTTGATGATCCACGGCTCACGCTCATCGCACGCCCAGGCGTTCTCGCGTTCCAGCCGCCGATATCCTTATTCTCCTTCGCCTCTTACGCGCCTGATGTTGCGCGACTTGGCATCGCGACTCTGTGCCAGCGGGTTCGGCCTTCTGGCATTGGCGAAAAATGATTAAGTAACCCGAACGGTTGGATCTTCACAACTCCATGGTCCTTACCATCGCAAGATTTATCGATTCTTATCAAACCTTCAGGCGGAAGTTATTATAGTGGCAAATGAAGCGGCTGTGGACATTCGAAACGGGTACAGCTCTATTGATTGAACCGGGGCACGTCTATCTACCGCGACTAATAGGAATCCAGATGCCTCCTTCAGGGGAAGACATTGTTCTTGTTTTCTCTGTCATGAGGTATGAGGAAGCTTTCTTAGCTATTGATCCAATGAGGCCAAATGGGTACTGCACGGTGACAGTCTGATGATATGCCTCAGAGGAATAGCTTCGCTCGGAGCAGACACGGACTGAAGGACCTGAGTATGAGGAATAACTTTTTTAGCGGAGCCCATTTCTGCTGAGATGCGAAACTGCAGTGCTTTGCAAAATGCTTTATTTCGAAGTGAATGGAATTACCAGGAAGGTTTCTTAATTCTCAGGTGAATTCAGAGGTTTGAGAATTTTTTTGTCTCTTGGAGGTAATTTTTTCTCGAGTTTAGTTCCTGCAAGTATCAGTAATCTCTCATGGGGACTTGAAGCTTTGAAATTTAAGAAGCAATAACTTCATCTGTAGTTTGCCGGAGCAAATGATGGAGATGAGCATCTTGATCATTCTGGACTTCAGTGGAAATAGATTCTTGGAGCCAATTCCAGTTGGTTGGAGTGATCTTTTTTCAAGCTAACTGCCCTTGGTTTGAGCAAGTAGAATTTGTCTGGCGGGTGGCCGCTTGAGCTCATAGGTTTGCCGAGTTTGTAAGTCGTCGCTTTACAAGAGAGCAAGCATGTCATGTGGTGATGTCCCCGAAGGGTTTAAGTAGTTTGTTTCTCTAATTGTACAGTTCAACAGAAGATGGATTCAGTTTGTCTATTCCACATTAGATAAGAGCTACGGTGGCATTCATGCTTCTGCTGGTGTTAGCTTGCCCCCTTGAAGATGTAGTCATCCCCTCCTCACCGCCTTCATTCAATCCTCATCATGCATGATCGCTGCTATTGCTGAACCATCTTTACTGCCGAGGTGTAACATGCTGGTTGCCCCACGGACGCTGCCACTGAATCGTCACGCCAAATGACTGAGATTTCGCTGGAGGGGCACGACAGTAGGAACGAAATTATTAATTCATAATGAAAATTACCGTTTCTCTATATTTGTTGATTGCTGACAAAGCAAAGGGAGTTTCTTATATTTTCTATCGTCTATGTAAACGAGCTTATTATTTCCATTTATTTGCAAATGCACACATGCACTCATATTCTTTTGGACAAAACTTGTACAAAGTAGTTTTCTACTACTCCGTTTCCTCGTGAGTTTTGTTTTCCATATTTCTTTTTGTCTTTTTTTTTTTTTTTCACATCTTTCATCCCTTCCGCAGGTGTCCTACCTATATGATATTGCATTGTGGACAATTTCAGATTTTGTATTTATAGTAGGTATGCAGAAATGATTTGTTCTAAGAATAACTAAAAAAGAAAAAGAAGCTATTCCAAGCTATCAAAGTTTTCCTCAATGTTTTTTTTTTTGTAGCAAAGTTCATAATCGAGACACCATTTGTTGTGATATTTCTAATCTTCAACAACAGAAGAAGGCACTTAGTAATGACCAATAACATTGAAGAATTTCTACACATTCATAACAACCCTTTGCCCATAAGGTACTCTTACTCAAATTCATGAAGATCACTAGAAATTTTGAGGACAAACTAGGTGAAGGGAGGTATGGTTCTATGTACAAAAGAATGCTTGGAAGCGGCAATGAAATTGCCATCCAAATTTTAAAATAGTCCAAGGCCCATGGTCAAGATTTTATTAGTGAAGTGGCTATTGTTGGAAGAATGCACCATGTTAATGTAGTGAATGAAGGCTCGAAATAGGTTCTTGTGTATGATCTCATGTCAAATGGATCTTCACTAAGGAAGGTGATAAGTTTCTTGATAACATGAAAATATATGAGATTTCTTGATAACATGAAAATATATGAGATTGCTCTTAGGGTGGCGAGGGGGATTAAATACCCACGTCGGGTGTGACATACAAATACTACACTTTTATATCAAGCCTCACAATATTCTTTTAAACAAGAATTTCTCTCTAAAAGTCTCTGACTTTGGACTCGCAAAACTTTACTTCACTTCTAATAGCAGAGTAGCATTGATTGCTGCAAGAGGAATCTTGGGAGAGATGGTGCTCACGTTGTTCCACAAAAACATTGGCCGTGTATTTTATAAATCAAATGTCTATAAGTTTGGGATGTTGCTCATGGAAATGGAAGGTACAAGGAAAAATGTAAATGCCATTGTGGAACACTCAAGCCAAAATTATTTTCCGTTGTGGGTGTTCGAGCAGTCAATGAAGGAAAAAGTGTTCAAATGGAAGAAGTTGCCAAATAGGAAAGGAAGGTAATAAAAAAGATGACAACAGTTGCACTTTGGTATATTCAATTAACCTTGACCATTGGCCCCCAGTGAACAAAGTCCTAGAAATGCTTGAAGGAGATATTAGTAAACTTCAAATGCCTCCAAAAACACTTATTTACCCATGAGATGAGCTAGTGAACAATGACAAAGCCGAGATGGTTCTATAAACATTCTCAACTCCATTAAGTGCTTCGACAATTTTCACTAATTTTCTATTTGGAGGTAGCAATGATGTTTAGAGAACCATCCTTAGTTTGATCGGAAAAGATTTTTATGTACTCGTTATTTGTGCCTGCAAACTAGTATCATGTTGGGAGGGACTTATTTTCGAGGTTGTCTTCTTCTAGCTCTTAGGTTGATGTTGTGTCCTTGTGTATCTTGTGCTTTTTCTCTCTTGCATCCTCCAACAGGATAAATAAATTGGTAAGAGAGCAAGGACAAAAACGGTGATGGAAGGTGATAGGCATCGAGAATTTTCCTCTCATTATGTGATTAGGGCAATTTCAATTGAAAAGCTAATAATAACATGCGATCTTGCTGCTTAATGGGTTACTATCGACTTATGATTTGTCAATATCAATAACCACTGATTTCAACTTATGAATTGTCCTCGGCCATTGTGAGTTGTCCTCCCTTATTACGTGATTTGGATAATGCCAATGTAAAAACTAACAATAACCGGTGATCTTGCTCCTATACGTGCCACTGCCACCATATGATTTCTCGATATAAAAAACAACTTATTTTGGCTTATATATGTATACGTTTTACCAAGTGGACATCATCTATCTATGCCAGAAACAATTTTTATCAAAATGGAAAAAAAAAAGGATATTAAATGAAATAATTCAATGAAGTTTATATTTGAAAGAACTCATAATTCGTTTTAAAGTTGACATGAAATTACCTGCGAGTAATAATATTGAAAGATTACAATTTTCTCTTATATCACTCGGTTAGGGTGATTTCAATTAACAGATTTTTAGAATTTCAAAGCATTTTAATGAAAATTCATCAACCTGGCTTATATACTTGATATCGGCCATGGAGGAAAAGGGGGAGAAGGAGGTGCAACCCCCTGCCCACCAAAAAAAGTTAAGAAAATCTCAATTACGAACTTGAAGTAGACGCATCTAAAAATAAAATAAAATTGGAATGAAGTTTGTTTAATAAATAGGAATTCGGAGTAACCAACAGAGTTTCAAATGAGTGAACTGTTGTATTTTCAATCGGCGGATAATTTCATCCAAAATTTATGATTTTACCTTCGGATTTATGCTGAACTAGAGGATCGTTACCTTGAAGAACAATCGCCAAGCAGTTTTCGTCCAAAATTTCCCCGTTACCTCAAGCCTGTCCGCCCCCAACAAATCGCTCCTTACTCCTCTCAAGTTCTTCCTCGCGTGCTCCATCCCCAGCTGGAGGAGCAGGAGCGTCGATTACATCTAAGGAGTCTGAAGAGGCTAGGATTCTTCGATTCTACTTCTGCTTCTTCTGGTCCGTTCGATTCACTCGATTGGATTGGAGGGTCGACAGCGTAGGTGTGGAGCGAGGGTGATGGTGCGGGATCGTGAATGAGTTTAGTTTCCGGTGTTTGTTCTGGTCATGATGAAGGTGATGCTATGGGGACGTTTTTCTTTGCGGGGAAGAAGGCACAGGTGATGGTGTTCTCGGTGGTGGGCTTCATGGACTGCGAACTAATGTTGGAGTAGGAATGGGTTCCTCGCTTTCTAAGGACTTGGAGTCTGCAGTTGGACTTGATGTCCAGAATATTACTTGTGGTGGATGACATGCCTGCTTTAATGACCAAGCAAGGAGAGATCTTTTCCTAGGGGAGGAATGGGGTGAGCCCTCGACCTCCCGCTTTCTTTCTCCACTCGCAGCGCTCGCCATCTTCTGCTTCAGTCTCGCTCCGCAACATCCTATTCCCCCAGGTCGTCCCTTTTGCTGAATTCGAGTCAACCGTCCAGAGTCGGGTTGAGAGCACCATTACTTCACGTACAGTGCCGCCGCGTCAACTCATCATCTAATCGTCACCTCATCATCTAATGTCTAGTTCGAATCGGGTGAGTGACTTTCAGAGACAAATTGTCAAACAGTTCGTGTCCTTGAATGCAATTTGAATATTTGATTAAACTCCTTGTTAAAGTCTTTCCTTTTCGGGGGCGTTCTATGTATTATTTCGAGAACTCGTCTTTACGAGAGAGAGAGAGAGAGACCGAATCTCTCGTCGTGACCTGGGACTTGGATTTGAGGCTGAAGTCAATCGGTTCGTTGAGGGCTCGTGTTGCCTCTTTGAAATCTGTCGGACTCAGTGGCCTCGAGCTCTGCCATTTGGTTGCGAAATGCCCTTCTGTGTTGGCAGCAGATGAAATCGATCCCTTTATACTCTTCACGCGTGACAATTTAGATGAAAAGGTCCACCCGACGCAGCTCAAGCGTCTCTTTATGTCAATTGAGCCGCGTTTCTTAGTCGGATTCGAGGAAAAGGTTAATTTGTTAATTTGGTTGCGTTGATTCTCGTAAATCAACATTGGAATACATTTTTATATTTGCAGGCGGAGCTATATCCTAGAAAAGTGTGAAATAGATTTTGATTGTTACTTCCACTATGGAAGGTTTTCTATTTTGAGGCCACCTCACATGGTGTGTGATTGAAAAATTTCATATCGGGCGTAGAGTTGTGGACTTCATTGTTAGGCCATTAAGAATATTTTGTGACAATTTAGCTGTAGTTTTCATGATTAAGAACCAAAAAAATAATAGTCCAAGCAAGCATATCGATATTAAGTATTTAGCCATTAACGAACGTATTAAAGAGAATAAAGTGATTATAGAACACGTAAGTACTAGATTGATGATAACCAATTCTTTAACTAAAAACATGCCACTATTGAGTTATAAGAATAATGTATTCAGAATGGGCATTTGTCCAATTATGTAAAATTTTCTTTATATAGAAGAATTTGTGAGACTTCTATCCATTTGTAATGTTTTTCTCAATACAATTGTATACATTCAGTTATTCTGAGAGAAACAATTATGTTTGACTTGTAGTAAACATAATGTTTATTCATTAAGTTATGTTATCACATATGAGCTGGTAAAATGCATTGTGATATACAAAAGATAATACTTGCTTTAAGAGGACTCATCATCATGATTCATGTGTTTTATTTCAGCATGAATTTTAAGTGAGTTTAGGTTAATATTTCATTTGCTGGAATATTGGATTAAGTAGGAGAATTTTTATAATATATTTTATTATTCTCAATGTGCTCCAAATTTGTTTTTCCAATTGATTTCGATTTATTACCCAATTTATTAACCATATTTATTACGTGATAGTTACCTGTTAATATGTTACCATAATAGTCTTGATGGAAGACGTTGGTAGTATAAGAAACGAAATAAAACGTTAGTTGTTTAGTCCAAATCTTATCATTACAGAAAAAACACACTATCACATTTGAAGAGTATTGATTAATGGAATAAGACGTACAGATTTGGTGTTTCCATTTTTGTAGATCGATCACGCTTCATGCATCTATTTTTGGTTTTAGGATTTTTCAGCATTTGGAGATTTTCATCAATGGTTGGAGGTATGTCGATCTTTATATTTCCAAAAATCAACCCCAAATTTTGTACAAATTTATAAATCGGGATCATCATTTTTTTATTTAGATTTAGTCTTACGGAAAAGACACAAGAAATTATTGCAGACTAGAACAAATTGTTGGACTTGTCTAACAAGCAACAAAATTATTGTTGCATTCAAAAGAACAGATGACTGGAGGCATATGACATGGTTTCATGGTTATTGCGTCAAAACTGATATACATCTCATGACATGGAGAATAAGAAGTTTTGAGGCAAGCTGGTTTTTTATTTTTGATCTCGTTCCTCCAAACTGTACATCAATCATGCTATGATCGTGACTCGTGCAGTGAAAAAAGCAGATGTAGAAGAAGAGAGGAGGAAAAAAACTGAAGAAGAAAATAAGAAAAAAAGGATAATGTATGAGAAGGAAGTGACGGGGGGAGTGGAAGCGAGACTGATTTATTTGGTGATGGGATGTAGAACCAACAATCGCAGGGAGAGAGCGGAAGGTCCCGGTGAAAGAGGAGAAAGATCTCATACGAAACAATTTTTTTATTTTATTTTCAAGATGCGTTGTAAGTAGGTGGAGTTTGGGTCCACCCTTTGAAAATTCAAATCTACGGGTGGACTCAAACCTCGCCTACTAAATTTGAGTTTTTAACCTCAATCTTTTGAATTTTCAATGGGTGTAAATTTTCAAATTTTCAAGATGCGCTGTTTGAGTAGGTGAAGTTTGGGTCCACCCATTGAAAATTCAAATTTAGGTAAGTAGGTGAAGTTTGAATCCACCCACCCATTAAAAACTCAAATTTAGCAGGTGAGGTTTGAGTCCACCTATAAATTTGAATTTTCAATGGGTGGACCAAACTTCACCTACTTATATAGCACATCTTGATAATTACACCCATTGAAAATTCAAAAGATTTTGATGATCAAACCATCGCGAAGCTAAACATTCCTAATGTTGACGGTATCAAATCTAAATTAGACATTATTTAAACCTCGTTTAATTGATAGCCACAGCTATGCCTCCACTAACTGAAAAGTTTAGCATGTATTCCTCATATCAATTTTATCATTGTAGATCACTACATACCGTCGGACTGCAAATGTCTTCAATAATGGACATCTATCCCATGCACATTGTCAGTTGTCACCTCTTAGGATATATTCATTGTCAACAAAACCGAGGATCAATTATCCTCTAGACATTGATATTGTTGAGGGTATGTAGTAAAAATTCAATACCTTTCACTTAGGGAGATAGATAAGAGGGAGCTCAAATTCGAGCAAGTTAGCATATCCAATTGGATCTATCTTCCTTTAAGAGTTTAAGCTAATGAATTATGAGCCAACTAAAATATATTAACTACTTTACATTATACAAATTTTCCTATGAGATTTTCTCTAATACAACTCACACATGTATCCTAATAGATATTCTTAGTGTACGACCTGTTGTTTAAGTATTATCTTAAGTTTGGGAATCCCGCATTGCATTACTACATTCTATAAATAAATGTCATTGGAGAAGAGATAAGAATAAAATATTTCGATGTATGCTAAGATGGGTTCATCGTACTACGCCATATCAATGTGCTATAAAAAATAGAAATAATTAAAAATGAAAATTATTGTCGTGACATAAAAAAAAAAAAACTAATTTTGAATATTCCATTAGAGTGAATAGGAGGAAAAAAGAAAAATTTTCTTCACCTACATCCTTTTTCCTCTCTTGTGCCTCTCCCAAACAAAGCATTGATGTAGTATGCCCTGCACATGCGTAAAAGTGTCAAATTAAACGTATAACTTTCTTGATATTTCCCAATAACAGATGGGGCGGGAATCCTCTGATGCCCATTTAGTGAGTCCTTATTATAGCCTATTTTCCAATCTAATTGTATATGAATTCTCATTGCATGTCAGTCTGTGATGGTTATGTTTCTGCATATTATCCCATTGTCATTATAATCTATTTAAGTGTCAAAAAAACATAATAAATCATTGTAGACAAGAACAGATAGTTGGACTTATCTAACAAGCAATGGACTTATCGTTGTCCTCAAAAGAATAGATGAGCGGACTTATATAACATGATTTCAAGTTATTGTGCCAAAATTGATGTACTATACCGTGGCATGGGGACAAGTTGTTATGAGGCAAGCTAGTTTTGTTTTGATCTTGTTCCTCAAAACAACGCGTCAATTTTCCCATGATCGTGACTCGCATGGTGAAGAAGGGAGTCGGGGAAGAATAAGGGGAGATAACAAACAAAGAAGAGGGGAGGAGAAACAACACAAGTGTTAGAAATTTTGTATGGCGCTCATTTAAGGGTGGTAATTTTTTTTTTCGATCACTTAAGTATTATAATTTTTAAAAAATATTTATTTGAGTGCCATAACTTTTAATAGATCATTAATGACCATTTTTTTTTTAAATAGTTCAGCAAAGTGCTAAAAATCCGAAGCACTTGTGGTTAACGTTTTTTAAAAGTTATGAGACTCAAGTAAATGATTAAAAATTTTTACGACACTTAAGCGATAAAAAAAATCTATAATTCTCAAGTGAACGTCGTATGAAATTTAATGTACTTGTGCTGCCTTTTTCTAGTTGACTTGTTTGTTGAAGGGGTGCGGACCCAACAATTATGTGGAGGAAGAAAGATCAAATGGGACTTCGTCTTGGGTGGTTAGGGGGGTCTCAATCAAGGTTAGCCGCCGCGCCATGCCCAAGATTGACTTTGGGTTGGGTCAACCTCTTTGATTTATTGACCTGATTGCAATTATTCCGTTGGCTGACTTGAGCTTTTCTATAGGACAAGGTGACTCCAAGTCTTCAATCAAACAAGGTTCATCCAAACTCTTTTCATTCTTCTCATAGGGTGCCTCTCCACATACACCAAGCAATTCTTTACCAATTCCTCTTTGCCCAAAGAAAAACAGAGACATGAATAATGCTTTCAACTCCATGAATATCTATCAAGTCTCGCTACTTATTCTTCTTCTACTGCAAGCAATGACTAGCAATGCTAGGCCAAGCAATCAATGGTGCACTTCATCTTGTGGTGATATTCGCAATATAAACTACCCGTTTCGACTGAAGAGCGATCCAAAGGGATGTGGCATTTCGAATTACGAGCTGACTTGTGAAGATAATCGCACTTTTCTATACATCCATGATGGCCGATACTATGTGCAGTCTATCGATTATTCCGTTAGTGAAATCAGATTGGTCGATGACGGGCTACAAAAGGATAACATCTCATCTCTCCCCCATCATTCATTTGTGTGGGAGATCATAAACTCCGGTCAGATCTTGTCCCGCACGATTAAAGGCGGGTCATACTACATCATTGATGGTGCTGCATTGGTCATGGTGAATTGCTCAAAGCCGGTTAGTTCTCCATTTTACATTGGTACCTGTTCGTGCATTAAGGGTTCATACTCATCCAACACGTCATCGAATTGGAAGTTGTATGTTTTGGTCAATCCAAAAGCTTTGGATGTTAGGGATTTTTGCATCATTAGCGGTTGGACGTGGGTATCGCATGGCTTTGAGCCTTACAAGCAGATTAATGTGAACTCCTACAACTACGAGCTAATCCATAACATCATGGCCGATGGATTCACTCTCTCCTTTAGTCGTATACCGAAGAAAACTTCCTATTGCTACTTTGATTTCTATGGCTACTTTCACCTCCGTAACTACTTTCATTCCAATAGATTTCATCTTTACAGCTTATACGGAGGTCAGGTTTGCGGATCCAAGCTTTACTTCAACGGTAAGCACCAATTGCCAGATAGTTTTACCATAATTTTGCATGATTCTGCACATTTTCGCTTGCTACTTTCTCTTCAAAACGGAAAATGGAAGGAATATTTATTATCCAAGAAAATTATGACAAAACATACAAGATAGTGTACATCAACGTTGTGTATTTGAAAGGTTTTGGGAAGTTGGTATTACTTATTAATATCGAATTAAAGGAGTTGCAGGATTTGTGGAAAGAGACAAGGAAAAAGAAGAAGTGATAGTAGAAAGCCACCCCCAAACAGACCCACATCGACTGCACATGTACATGCGTCTAGATTATAATTCCTTTCACAAAAGGTGGTCGGAACTCCAATTATATATATATATATATATATATATATATATATTTTAAATGATTATTGTGCCAGCAATTCAATGACTAGTTTTTGCTGTCCTAGAGTTTACGTTTTTTTTTTCTTAATTAGTCACTTAACTAATAATACGAGAGACACTCGTTAACATTCCTTAATAAATTGTATTCATGCATCCATAGGAGGAACAAATTATTAATTAAATCATTGTTTCTTTATATTTGTTGACCACTAACAAATTGAAAGGAGTTTCTTCTATCGTCTATCATTTATGTGAAATGAAACTTATTAGTTTCATTGATTTGCATATGCACACATCCCACTTCTTATATTCTCCTGGACAAAGTAGGTTACTACTATTCTGTTTCATCATGAGTTTTATGTTCCAAACTTATTTTCCTTCAATTCCTTTTCACACAATTCATTCCTTCCATAGATGTCCACGATGATATTGCAATATGGACAACTGCAGATTTTATAGTACTACTAGGTAAGCCGCAATGATTTATTCTTACAATAATTGAAAAAAAATATATGTTAATCTATCAAAATTTTCTTTAGTGTTTTTCTGTGCAGCGAAATTCGTAATCGGAATGCCATTTGTCGCAATATTTCTAATCTACACGCACAAAAGGAGACATTTAGCAATGGACAAGAACGTTGAAGAATTTTTGCAAGCTCATAATAACTTTTTGCCCATAAGGTACTCTTACTTGAATATTAAGAAGATCTCTGGAAACTTCAAATACAAACTAGGTGAAGGGGGGTATGGTTCTGTGTACAAAGGAATGCTCAGAAGCGGGAATGAAGTGGCCATCAAGATTTTGAAGAAGTCTAAGTCCCCTGGCGAAGATTTTATTAGTGAAGTGGCTACAATTGGAAGAATTCACCATAGTAATGTAGTGCAACTCATCGGTTTTTGCTTTGAAGGCTCAAAACAAGCTCTTGTGTATGATCTCATGATAAATGGATCTTTGGATAAACACATTTTTCCTGAGGAAGGTACTAAGTTTCTTGATTATATGAAATTGTATGAGATCGCTCTTGGGGTGGCGAGAGGGATTGAATATTTACATCGGGGGTGTGATATGCAAATACTACACTTTGATATCAAGCCCCATAATATTCTTTTAGACAAGAATTTCACTCCGAAAATTTCTGATTTTGGACTTGCGAGACTATATCCTTCGGATCATAGCATAGTTTCATTGACTGTTGCAAGAGGAACACTAGGATATATGGCGCCTGAGTTGTTCTACAAAAACATTGGTGGGGTGTCTTATAAAGTGGATGTTTACAGCTTCGGGATGTTGCTCATGGAAATGGCAAGCAGAAGGTAGAATATAAAGGCAAAAGCAGAACACTCAAGCCAAATTTATTTTCCCTTATGGGTGTACGACCAAGTCACTAAAGGTACCAATGTTGAAATGGAAGAATTTGTAGAAGAGGAAAGGAAGGTCATAAAAATAGCATTTGGTGCATTTGGTGCATAATTAAATCCTGACCATCGGCCACCAATGAGTAAAGTCCTAGAAATGCTCGAAGGAGATATTAGTGAATTTCAAATGCCTCCAAAACCACTTATTTACCCACCCGATGTGCCAATTAATAATCACAAAACCGAGATGGAACTAGAAACATTCTCAATGTCATCGAGCTCTTCGGTAATTTCAGCTGGTTTCCTTTTTAGAGATAGTAATGATGTTTAGAGAAACCATGCATAGTTTGATTGTAAAAGTTTTGTGTATTTGTCCACATTCTAGTATTATGTTGGGAGGGACTTGAGCTAGTTTAGCTCGAAACTAATTACTTTTGATAAGGTCTTCTTGTGGTCCTTAGCTTAATGTTGCATTACTGTATTTCGTGTAGTTTTACTCTCTTTCATCCTCCTTAATAATAAAAAGAATTGGTTAGATAGCAAGAATCGAATAGAGGAGGAAGGTGATGGACATTGTGAATTTTAATTCCTCATTTGTGTGGTTTTGGATATTCCCAACAATAACTCGTGATCTTGCTCCTTAATGTGCTACTACCTGCATATGACTTCTTGATATAATAAACAACTGATTTTGACTTATAAATTAATTTCCTTATAAAAATAACTTATTCTAAGCCAATAACAATTTCTTCAATGCTTTTTTGGATAGCGAAATTTGTAATTAGGATGCTATCTGTCACGATATTTCTAGTATGCAAGAATACAAGAAGGCACCTAACGATGGATAAGAATATTGAAGAATTTTTGCAAGCTCACAACAACTTTTTGCATATAAGCTACTCTTACTTTAATATTAAGAAGATCACCAAAAACTTTAAACACAAACTAGGTGAAGGGGTTATGGTTTTGTGTACAAAGGAGTACTTAGAAGCAACAATGAAGTGGCCATCAAGATTTTAAAGTAGTCCAAGGCCAATAGCTAAGATTTTATTGGTGAAGTGGCTACTATTGGAAGGATTCACCGTGATAATGTAGTGCAACTCATCAGTTTTTACTTTGAAGGCTCAAAACAAGCTCTTGTGTATGATCTTATAACACATGGATCTTTGGATAAACACTTTTTTGCTCAAGAAGGTGATAAGTTTCTTGATTACATAAAAATATATGAGATCGTTGTTGGGGTGGTGAGGGGGATTGAATACTTACATTGGGGGTGTGACATGCAACTACCACACCTTGATATCAAGTCTCATAACATTCTTTTAGACAAGAATTTCACTCCAGAAATTTCTGACTTTGGACTCATGGAACTTTATCCCACGGATCATAGCATAGTTTCATTAACTATTGCAAGAGGAACCTTGGGATACATGGCGCCTAAGTTCTACAAAAAACATAGGTGGTGTATCTTATAAAGTGGATGTCTATAGCTTTGGGACGTTGCTCATGGAAATGGCAAGTAGAATGAAGAATATAAATGTAAATGCAAGACACTCGAGCCAAATTTATTTTCCATTATGGGTGTATGACCAAGTCAGTGAAGGTACAAGTGTTGAAATGGAAGAAGTTGTAGAAGAGGAAAGGAAGGTGATAAAAAAAATGATAATAGTTGCACTTTCATACATACAATTAAACCTTGACCATCGCCCTCTAATGAACAAAGTCCTAGAAATGCTAGAAGGAGATATTGGTAAACTATATATGCTTCCAAAAGTGCTTATTTACCCACTGGATGTGTTAGTTAACAAGGACAAATCCGAGCTGGAACTAGAAACACTCTCAACTTCATCAAATGCTTCGGTAGTTTCATCTAATTTTCCTTTTAGTGATAGCAATGTTGTTTAGAGAACCATGTACTATTTGATTGGAAAAGCTTTGTATATTTGCCCACAATCTAATACTATGTTGGGAGGGATCGTGAGCTAGTTTATCTTGACCCTAATTACTTTGAGATTGTCTTCTTGTGGCTCTTATATTAATCTTGTGTTATCGTACTTCATATAGTTTTACTCTCTTGCACCTTTAAAAGGACAAAGAATTGGTCCAAAAGCAAGTACAAAAATAGAGGAGGAAGGTGACCGCTATTGTGAATTGTCCTACCTTGTTACGTGATTTTGGATAATGCTAATGAAAAAACTAATGATAACCCGTGATCTCACTCCTATGTGCACCACTGCCACCATATGATTTCTCGATGTTAAAAAAAATTGATTTTGACTTATGAATTCATCATCAAAGAAAACATATATGTATACATTTTACGAAGTGGACACCATCTATCTATGTTGGAAACAATTTTTATCAAAATGGAAAAAAAAAATCAGATGAAACAATTCGATGAAGTTTATATATGAAAGAACTCATAATCCGCTTTAAAGTTGACATGATATTGAAAGATTACAATTTTCTCTTATATCATCCACTATAGTGACTTCAATTAACGGGTTTTTAGAATTTCAAGGCACTTTAATGAAAATTCATCAACTTGACTTATATACCGGATATCGGCCATGGAGGGAAGGGGAGAAGGAGTGGCAACCCCCTACCTGCCAAAAAAATTAAGAACATTTTTAATTACGGACCTAAAGTGGGGGCAATTTTTTCAAAATGCCTAGAATGAAGTTTGTTTTAGATTAGAGCCCGGAGTAGCCGACATAATTTTAGATGAGTGAACCGTTGTCCGGCCAAATTTCCAATCGGCGGATAATTTCGTCCAAAATTTTCTGATTTTACCTCTATATTTATGCTGAACAACTGTATGAACTAGAGGATCGTTGACTTGAAGAACAATTGCTGAGCAGTTTTCGTCCCAAATTTTCCCGTTACCTCCGCTCTGTCCGCCCACAACAAATCGCTCCTTACACCTTTCAAGTTCTTCCTCCCGAGATCCTTCCCCAGCTGGAGGAGAAGGAGCCTCGATTACATCCAAGGAGTTTAAAGAGGCTAGGATTTTTCAATTCTACCTCTAGTTTTTCTGGTTTGTTCGGGTTCAATAGCATAGGTGCGGAGGGAGGGCAATGGTGCGTTATCGTGAATGAGTTGAGCTTCCGGAGTTTATTCTGTTGGGAAAATATGGCTTCAAATTGGGTAGAACAATGAAGTTAGATCTTAAGAGTGATTAAGTTGGACTTTGAGGCATGATATCATTTTCTTTAAGGATTTATTTGCTCTACAACGTTGCTAATGGTTACCGGTAAATATCCTCAAAGATACAATGAAGTCTCAAAAATGAGAATATTATATAGCAATTCTAGGATTTCTTCAGAGTCTCTCTAGGAAACAATTGAAAGGATGGCTGTAGTTTTAAGAAAGAATGCTCGAAAAGATAAAAATGATCACTCTCGTTCTTCCAAAAACGGATACAAAAATATATATATATATATATATATATATATATATATATATATATATATATATATATATATATAACACTCTTAAAACACAGGCAACTCTTCGTGAAAAATTGCAAAAAATGAACAAACGTGTCATTTCGAAAATTGTCCAATTGAACAAAGACGTCAATTTAGAAGAAGTTGAAAAGCAAACAAATGCAACCTTTCAGGAAAAGTTGCAAACTGAATGAGTATTTTTTCCAAAAGTTGTCTTGAAAAGACATAAACAAAAATTCGGAATAATAATTTTTTTAAAATTAAATTTCGATTTTTTTAAAAATAATTTCCAAAATTTTTCAAAAACAAAAAGCAACCTTTGGATTGATTAAAATTAATAACATAACCATAAAAAAAATACTAACAAAGGGGTTAGTGCTAATTAAACCGTGGGCGTGCAAGCATGCTGAGTGTGCCAAATAATCGCACATTTCCACACGAGTATGGTGGGGTCTAGCCCACACCTAATCATTCCTTTAAGTATACAAAAGAAACCCACACTTATTAATTAGCCCACTTCCTCTCATTTCTCTTATGTGGGACAAGGAAACATGCACTTGGTTTGTTTTTACAAACAAACTTCCAACATGTTCTGGTCATGAATCATGATGAAGGTGATGCTATGTGGACGATTCTATTTGGAGAGGAGGCAAGGGTGATGGTGCTCTTGGTGGTTGACTTCATTTACTGCGAACTAATGTTGGAGTAGGCATGGGTTCCTCGCTTTCTAGGGCCTTAGAGTATGCAGTTGTACTTGATGGCCAGAATATTGCTTGTGGTGGTTGACGTGCTGCTTTAATAATAATGACCAAGCAAGGAGAGATCTTTTCCCAGGAGAGATGGGGTGAGAGACTTGGGCATGGCTGGACTCTTATGTTTTGCATCCAAAGCTAATAGATGCTCTCAGCAACACATATATGCAGCGAGTATCATACATGCGCGGTAAGTCTTTCTGGTGATTTATACACTTGGGGGTGATGGAGCTTATAGTTTTGGTCTTCTCGAGCATGGCTTGACTAATAATTCAAGAGACACTCTTTTGACAACTTCCTTGAAATATAGTATTCCATTTCACGTATCGATAGTAGGCGTTGAGACCTGAATTTTAACAGACTAATCGAATATGCACCTTTTCTTTTAAAAAACTTAATAAATAAATAAATATAAAATAGAGATTTTTTTTTTCAAAAAAAAGAAAAACCGATCAATGGAAGATCCATCAATGGAGTCCGGCCACATTCATTCCATTTGGGCTTAAGGCAATCCAGCCCATCACCTCAAATTGGTGAGATCCAATTCCTTTAAGCCCATCAAGCACAGTAGCCCAGACACGACGACAATCCAGTGCCACCGCCATCTCCAACTTAAGCTCTCTCTCCATCGCTGGATTTCAGTTACAGGACTGAAAGTTTCCTTTTTGATGGACTCACCTTCTTCTCAGCAAGCTCAATCTCCATGGACGAAGCTCTCTAGCTCAATACTAGGAATTGATGATCCACGGCTCACGCTCATCGCACACAACCAAAACCAAAAGGATCTTTCATCAACGAAGTCGAAACTACTCGTCCTGACATGTTTGATTGCGGAATCGTCATCGTGCGCGGCTTCAAAGGCTTCATCCCACTACGGATCGAATCAGGATACGTCTATGTACCACGTGCAATAGGAATCTATATGCCTTCTTCGGCGGAATACATTGTTTTTATTCTCTCTGTTATGAGGTATGACGAAGCTTTCTTAGCTATTGATCCAATGAGGCCAAATGGATAAGGCACGGACACCGTTTGATGATATGCCTCAGAGGAATAGCTTCGCTCGGAACACACGCAGACTGAAGGACCTGAGTATGAGTATGAGTATGAGGCATAACTCCTTTGGTGGAGCCCATTTCTGCTGAGATCCGAAGCTGCAGTGCATTGCAAATGCTTTATCTGGAAGGGAATGGACTTACTGGGAAGGTTTCTTAATTCTTAGGTGAATTCAGAGGTTTGAGAGTTTTTTCGTCTCTTGGAGGCGATCTGCTCTCAAGTTCAGTTCCTGCAAGTATCAATAATCTCTCATGGGGACTTGAAGCTTTGAAAAAGGAAGCAATAGCTTCGTTGGTAGTTTGCCGGAGCAAATAACGGAAATCAGCATCTTGATTATACTGGACTTCAGTGGAAATAGATTCTTAGAGCCAATTCCTGTTGGTTTGAGTGATCTTTTATTGAGCTAACTGCCCTTGTTTTGAGCAAGCAGAATTTGTCTGGCGAGTTGCCATTGAGCTCAGAGGTTTGCCGAGTTCGTAAGTTGTTGCTTTACAAGAGAGCAAGCATGTTATGCAGTGATGTCCCTGAAGGGTTTAAGTAGTTTGGTTCTCTAATTGTACAGTTCAAGAGAAGAGGGATTCAGTTTGTCTATTCCACATTAGACAAGAGCTACGGTGGCATTCATGCTTCTGCTGGTGTTTGCTTACCCCCTCGAAGGATGTAATCATCCCCTTCTCACCGCCTTCATTCAATCCTCATCATGCACGATCGCTGCTATTACTGAACCATCGTTACTGCTGAGGTGTAACATGCCGGTTGCCTCACGGACACTGCCACTTAATCGTCACGCCAAATTACTGAGACTTTGCTGGAGGCTCACGACATAAGGAACGAAATTATTTATTCATAATGAAAATCACTGTTTCTCTTTATATGTTGATTACTAACAAAGTAAATGGTGTTTCTTATATCGTCTATCATCTATGTAAACAAAGGTTATTATTTTCATTTATTTGTAAATGCATGCATGCCATTACTCATATTCTTCTGGACAAAACTTGTACAAAGTAGCTTCCTACTTTTCTGTTTCCTCGTGAGTTTTGTTTTCCATACTTCATTTCCTTCAATTCTTTTTGACATTCTTCATCCCTTCTGCGGGTGTCCTAGATGATATTGCATTTTGAGCAACTTCAGATTTTATATTTCTAGTAGGTATGCAGAAACGATTTGGTCTTAAAATAATTAAAATAAAAAGCTATTCTAACCTATCAAAGTTTTCCTCAATGTTTTTTGCGTAGCAAAGTTCGTAATTGGGACACCATTTGTAACAATATTTCTAATCTACAAGTATAGAAGAAGACACTTAGCAAATGGACAAGAAGATCAAAGAATTCTTGCCAGCTCATAACAACTTTTTATCCATAAAACACTCTTACTCAATTTGTGAAGATCACCAGAAATTTTAACCACAAACTAGGTGAAGGGAGTTATAGTTCTGTGTACAAAGGAATGCTCGGAAGTAGCAACATGATGGCCATCAAGATTTTAAAGTAGAAGATTTTATCAGTGAAGTGGCTATTATAGTAAGAATTCACCATGTTAATGCAGTGTTGACACCTAAATTTTACCATTTTATTTAGGATTAAATTGCATACAAAATTATGATTAGTTGTTAAAAAAGAAAGAAAGAAAAGTAAAAAATTTCATTAAAATGTATCGTGTTTTCATTATTGCACTGCATATTGAATGGTTTTTTATAAAAAAAAATTCCAAAAAAAATTTGTCATCAGAAGGAAAAAAAAATTAAAAATTGCTTAAAGAAATTAATAACAAAAAAAAAAAAAAGGAAAATGGGAAAAATGAGACCGGGCCGGGAGCAGGTCAAGCCGGCCTCTTTCTTTCCCTTTGCTTTCTATTCGCCTGACCGGCCCACTTTTCTTTTATTTCGCCCAAGATGAGCCCAGCCTTTTTTGTCCTTCACGCATTCTGCAGAAAAGAGAAGGTACGTGAACGAGAGAGGAAAGACCGCGGCAGTGGGGAGGCACGAGCATCGCACCGGAGTTGGTGGTCGGGAAGCAGACCGGCATCAACAGCTGCCGGTAGCAGAAGGCAAGCAGGCTGGTCGCCAGCCATCAAAAGGGGGCTGGAGGGTTGGTTTTTGAGGGGTTCGCGGAGAGAGGGCGCGCTAGAGACAGAGAGGGAGAGAGCTTGAGGGAGCCCCAGGGGTGGGGGGTTGGAACGGAGAGTGACCGGGAAGAGGGAGACCTGGAATCCACCTTAGCCGAGCGTCGCTTAGCCACCCCCGACGCAAGGTTGCGCATCCTAGCCGGAACCAACAAGCCGCGGCTTCCCTTTGCCTCGATTTCAGGTTTTTCCGGTGACTTTTTCGGTTTTTGGTTCAATCAGTGTTGATTTCCTAAGGATCCCGGCTCGGGGGCGTGTAAGGCGACTGGACGTAGTCTAATCTATCGATCTCGCGCATCGTTCGCCACCCCCGAGTCGGGTAGGAAGCCCCCCGCCGACCTTTTTTGGTGCCCTGCTCTTGTCCCGTTCTCTCACATTTTTTTGCATGGATTACCAAGTCGGGGCGTGCGTTTCGAGTTCGCTTATGCTGTCCTTTGTTGATGTTGAGCATGCCTTGCCATTCTCGTTAAGCTTTGATCTAGTTTCGGGTCTTATTCTTGTCCGTGGCTATGCCGACGCAGCCTAGGTGTTTGATAAAATGCCCTTGAGGTGCTTCTTGTAAAACAGTCACTGCCTTTGCTGTATCCGAAGCTCGTGTATCATTGTTTTGATCACTATTTACACAGATCGTCTCCCATGAAGCCTTATCTCGTTGATCTTGGGTAGTGGTTGGCGAGTTTTAGCGGTGGCGTTTCTCCAAGAGAGATCCTGGCGATGGTGTTGTTCTCGGCAAAGAAAAGAACGTAGAAAAGAGGAGTTTTGGTGAGAAAGGAAACAACGGCCAGGGAAGGGAAAATTAAATAAAGAATAGAAATATTAAATAAAATAAAAGAAGCAAACAAAGAGTAATGAAAAGAGAGATAACATCAATCCGTAAGCCATCTTGATCGTTGTGTGGGCTGGATGGACTTTGGGAGTGTCTGTTTCATTTTCGAAGAGTAACATTTGTCTTCATTTTGTCCGTTTTCATGTTCGTTTCGCTGAGGTCCGAATTTATGGCCGCATGTTGCACCTTACATGCATCTTGCGTTTTACATTTTATATATATTGGAGATTGCTGAATAGTGGCGCACGCTGTTCTCGGCTTAGGATAAGATAAAAAAGATATACGTCAAAATCGTGGTTTCGACGTTGTGAGGTTGGGATTGAATTCGTGGGAACGTCTGAGTTTAATGGAAGCTTCATGCGTGCGGAGGACTCACGAAGAAGAAGAAGACCAGAAGAAAGAAAGAAAAGATTAAAAGAAAAGGCAAAAGGAAAAAATGTTTAAAAAAAAAAAAAGGGAAAGCGAAAGTTGGCTTCGGGAAAAGACGAAATAGGGAAGAAGACAAAAGGAGTGGAGATAAAAAGAAAAGAAAAATATTAAATTTAAAAATTTTTAAAAATCTTTAATTTTTTTTCAGATGTCTTTTTTATCCTACTGGGTCGGATCCGGATTTGGGCCGGGTCAGCGGGTCGGATCGGGTTCATCCGGTCCGAACCCTCTCCCTCGAATATTATAATATTAAAAATTTCAAAAAAATTAAATAAATAATTTTGAAAAATAATAAAAATTCAAAAATTCCTCCGAAAATTAAAAAATTCAGAAAACATTAAAAAAATTCGATTTTTTTAAAAAGTTTCAAGATATTGTAAAATATAGTTTTTTTTTTGGGAAGTTCAAAAATTCATTTTTTTTCATAAGAAAACCGAAAAATCCGAAAAAGTTCTAAAAAAAATTAAAAAATTCTTCAAAAATGTTAAAATTAATCTCTTGGGCTATTTTTTCCTAAAAATGGAAGTATTCCAATATAGAATTATGCTTGAGTTTGACTAAGAAGCTTTAGCTTAGGGTTTCAATTGTCCATAGGGACAAATGCCTTTGAATGCATAATATTGATATATTGAGTTTGGCTTCTCTTTAGTCTAGTCAGGGTTAGCATTTGTCTTCTCTATAGTATTAATTATTTGCTCTCCTATGCAATTTATTTAACGCTTTCCTTGGTTGCTAATTGTTATTTTAATGATTGCGCACCTGATTACCTCACATGTTAGCAGATTAATCTAAAGTTAATTTAAACTGCCTAACAAAAATCTTTTTTTTTTAAATGGACAAGATTATGTACTGAAAGGGTACTAATTGGTTAATTAATGTAATCAAGTTCCCAACCCTATATTCTATCAAGTCCCCAATCCTAGATTCTCTAGTTGTATCTCTCATGCTTCACTTGATTTCTAGCCGACCCCAATAGGCTAGTTGTGGCTTCTTATTGCGAAATTCTTAAGAACACCCCAATGTCACGCGGGGTATGAACTTGGGAGAGCTCATGCCTAATCATGGGCCTTAGGTCTGTTTTTTAGGCAATACCCCTAAACCTATTCCCTTCCCTAAGGGATAGGTCGCGACATGCAATGTAACTAATTGATTTTTGCTTTGAAGGCTCGAAATAGGTTCTTGTGCATGATCTCATGTCAAATGGATTCTTGGATAAGCATATCTTCACTGAGGAAGGTGACAAGTTTCTTGATTACATGAAAATATGTGAGACTGCTCTTGCGGTGGCGAGAGGAATTGAATACTTACATTAGGGAAATAATAGATGACAATAGTTGGACTTCAGTGTATAAAGTTAACCTTGACCCATTGGCCTTCAATGAGCAAATTCCCAGAAATGCTTGAAGGAGATATTAGTAAACTTCAAATGCCTCCTAAACCGCTTATTTACCCACTAGATGAGCCAGTGAACAATGACAAAGCTAAGATGGAACTAGAAACATTCTCAACTTCATTAAATGATCCTACAATTTCCATCCATTTGGAGATGGAGATAATGTTTAGAGAACCATCCTTAGTTTGATTGGAAAAGGTTGTCAACTTGTTATATCCCCCGCAACCTAGGATTATGTTTGGAGGGACTTAATTTCGAGATTGTGTTCTTCTAGCTCTTAGGTTAATGTTGTGTCCTTGTAATTCATATGGTTTAACTCTCTTGCATCCTCCTTCAACAGGATAAACAAATTGGCAAGAAAGCAAAGACAAAAACGGTGAGGGAAGGTGATAGACATCGAGAATTTTCCTTCCTCGTAATGTGATTAAGGGCTATTCAATTTAAAAGCAAACTATAACATGCGATCTAGCTACTTAACAGGCCACTGTCGGCGTATGATTTGTCGATATCAAGAACTGCTGGTTTCAACTTATAAATTCATTTTTAGAGAAAATATAGATGTATCCGTTTTACAAAGTAAACACTACTCATCTATGCAAGAAATAACTCTTATCAAAATGGAAAAAGGAAGGTCCTAGATGGAACAATTCTATGAAGTTTATATTTAAAAGAAGCTGGTTGTAGCTTGATTCAAGTGAAGATTAATGTTCACAAGTTCTATGTGGGTGATCTATCACGAACTGGACCGATTGGCTAGTCAAATAAAGAAAACTGGTAATGTTTTGAATTTGTTCTTAATGATGTGGAGAAGGGACAAAAGGAACAATATTTGCTCCAGCACAGCGGAAAAAATTGCTGTTGTTTTCGGCCTTACAAGTACTCCAGTCCGAAATCTGTTGGGGGTGTTTAAAAATCTCCACATTTTGCGGAGATTGTCATTCTGCGATCAATATCTCCACGGCAAACAGAAGATATATGGTCGTAAGGGATGCAAACCGGTTCCACCATTTTACGGACTAAACATGCTCATACAATGACTACCGGCCACAATGCTTCTTAAATCGTCTCATTCATTGTGTAAATTGAATCTCCGTTTTTTATTCTCCTTTCTTTCTATTTTACTTGAACTGGGATTCTATTATTTCCCTAGCAAGCCCAACAATGTAAATAATATGTCCTGAAATTTATATAGATTTGGCACTCCTACTGTCGAGAGACCAAGCAGAAGACCTCAAATGAAGCTTGCAATCTTTCAGCAATATGATTTATGGAATCGAAAACAGTCACGCTTTGCCTTTGGATTTTTTTGGAGTGTGCTGTTTTCGGACACTGCATATTTGTGTTCTGTTCTGTCCTGGGCGTTCCCAACATGCAGTCCTGATGCCCTATAATTCATTCCTTGGCCAAATATTCTGTATGATTTTTGTTTTGGAAATTTTGCTCGTAATGGCTCTGACTTTTTTTTTTTTTTTTTTTTTGGGCCAATGACTCTGACTTTTAGTTAGTCTACATTTTCGGATGTGGCAATTTCTTGTGCTTTATCTTCAACTATGCGAGTTCATGCCATAAGTTGCTACAACATTTCCCAAACTGCTTCAGAGTGGATAAATTTAGGAAATTGGCGATGAGAAGAAACAAGAGCAGCTTTCGTGGGCAAACACTGGTTTAAAACCGAGAGGCATGATCCTGGAGGGGTTCATGCAATGATCAAACAATCGCAAGTATTGCATCTACTTTTTGGTGAGGAAAATGTTTTCTGTCAAATGGGGCATCGTTCCTGCTGTACATCTTAGCTCCATATTGTTCCTCTGCAAGGCTTCTACTATTACAACATTTGGACTTGTCAGAGCAGGGGAAAGCAACAGGTACTCGTTACTAGTTTCCCCTCAGCAAATGGCTGCATGTAATCTAAAGCTTTTCGACTACAATGCACACCTTAACTGTCATGTTGTTGCGGGCAATGTGTTTTATCAGCGGTAGCAATATGATCTTCTAAACATACAACTCCTATCAAAAGAATACTCATGCCCACTGAAGCAAGAGTTGACGAGGCGAATTACATTATGCTACACATAATGCCATAAGCCTAAAAAGCCACTTGGACTCTCGAATGATGGATATATTTAAAGGAGGGCAGATGACAGGATGCAGAAATTTAAGTAATGTCCACCAGCATGTAATTTGAGTCAAGAATCCTATAAAGTAGGTGAGTAGCTTTAAGATGAATTGAGTTTCTTACTCATTCTAGAGGTTTTTCATGCTCACTGGAGAATCATCCTGATGAGAAAGACTACTCGTTGTGACAGGAGGCTGTAGAGCTGTCTTTTTCAGTTCCATTGACATTCGTTGCTCCACTGCATCATGAAAGGAGGGCTAGAACCATTGAAAACTCACATAACGAAGTGTTCAAAGTACGACAACCAGACCCGCCCAATGGATGGCAGAATTCATAGGCTGAACTTCAAGGTCTACATGAACCAACTTCCAGAAGCAAATAATAATGAACAGATGGCCTCACTTAGGAGGGGACTCGACAAGAGGCTCGAGTTATTGGAGGAGATTCATCGAAAAAGCTCTCCGAGTCAAAGGTGGGTAAAGGACAATTTAAGCCTGATATTGCTAGTATGAGTACCTAGAGGGGGGTGAATAGGTATACAAAGATTTTTCTTGAAGATTGCACAATACTTAGACAGTTGAAGAATTTGCAATAATTAAAAATCAATCGTGAGATTGAGTAAGGGAAAGAGAGAATTGAACACTCGGTTTATAGTGGTTCGGCTTGATTCAAGCTTACGTCCACTCTTCTGCACTGACAGCCAATTGGCTGGATTCCACTATGAACAAAGAGATGTTACAGTGTTGATCTTCCTTGATTTCTCGGTGTAGATGATCTACCACACTCACTCAAGGTATCACCAAGTACAAACACTCTCTGTGTATACAATTTCGCTCAGATTGTATCGACTAATAATCAAGGTTCTTCAGACTCTGGAATTTCTCTATTGATCACACTTCTAAAACAACTAGAACGTCTTCCTTTTATACTCCTTTATGCCATCATAGCCGTTGGCACTTACCAAAGGAATTCCTCCAATCTACCCGTTGGACGGAATCAATCAAGAAGATCATCCGAGCTATTTAAGGAATCTGATGATAGCCCATCAATCCTGTTCGCCCATACAATCAGGATCTTGGTTTCCAAGAATAGAACATTCCAAGAATATTTCGTCGACCATCGGATCTTCAATCGATCTTAGATAAGAATTAAAAAATCCGAAATGATTATCCAACCAAAGAATCTTTTCCAGAGGATAGGATCGAATCCTCAACCATATACCTCGGCTTTGGATTTCCTTCGTCACTGGATTAGAAAGACTGTCAGTGAGAATAGTCTTGAGTCTTGAGTCTTGAGTCTTGAGTCTTGAGTCTTGAGTCTTGAGTCTCGAGTCTTGAGTCTCGAGAATACAAAGTCTTCAGACTTTAAACCGTCGGTCTTCGAACATCCACACTTAGACTGATAGAAACGTTTTGTCAGCTTCAAAATATTCTGGAAAGATTTCTCCAACAAAGCCTACATTGCATATCAATTCCTCTTGCGAAGGAGCTGACTATTGACGCAGCGATGTACTTACAGATTGCTCCTCGTCATCGTGAACTTCCTCCATCACAATGTAGTCAATACAGGTACGGATTCTATGCAAGATCTCTTTGTTTTTCTCCATATTGAGCAAGCTAAAGTGCTAGATACAAGTGTCTCTGCTTATTCTTTAATTCTGCAACATTTTTGCATATGCTCCGTGGACAAAAACCGGCTCTTGCTGGAATTTCCTGGTCATATAATGTCTAGAGCTTTGGGATTCTCTTCTCTGTTTTTATGTTTTCTTTAGATACTTCTATATTTGAGAAAAGATAGCGTAATTGATGCTAATTCGACATTTTCCACGGTTAGCATAGTTAGCACAGTAACCGGCGAAGAGAAAGAACTGATAAGCCGTGGGAAAATTACGGAGTACTCAAACTTTTTACCGTCATTTCTCAGCCTGACCATTTACTCATATCGATTAAAAAAAATCAGTTTGGCGGGAAGCTACGAGGAAAACAATTCTTTACAAAGACCATTTGAGGATTTATCTAAAGATGATGGAACGAAATGCTTGGCGAAATGATAAATAAAGCTTCCGAGCTAACATTCTCAGTGGTTTGTGTATAATATCATGTTCAGCATAAACCTCAATAGAAAGGCCAAATAAAACATCTCTCCAGACTATTTGATGTAGCAATGCCACGTCCTTCGACACAAATCATAAAATCTCAAGTTGATCTAGATATTGAGTTTCATCTTTTCTGGAGATAGAGATCTTTCGATAGGTTTTGGGACTTTGCTCGTTCAAAATGTCATCACGGAATTGCGTGTTCTTTGCTTGCTTGCAAATTCTTGGAGGTAAAAAATTGAACGGAGCATAAAATTTGGTAGTTTTTTAAATAAATCCACCGATTTGTTTTTTCGGGAATACATAAATGTTGGGGAAATTACTAAAAAAGTCATAAACCTTTGCAATTATGTCATTTCACTCATAAACTTTTTTTTTTTTTACCAATTGAGTCTTAAACCTTTTACAATTGTGCTAATACAGTCCTTCCGGTCAAAATAGGCCAGCCAATGCTGACGTGGCTGTTGGTTGATGCCGTCGACAAATTATTACTAAATTTTTATTTTTCCGAATTATTTTATTAATTTTTTTAATCTTTTTTACCTTTTTCTCTTTCTTTCTTTTTTTTTTTCCGTCCCTTCTCCTTCCTCCTCCCTCCTTCTTCCTTTGGCTTTGGCGATCGACCTCCCTCATTGGTCGTCAAACTGAGGTAGCTGGGCGAGCTCGCCTCGCTAGATCTGGCGAGGGTGAGCTCGCCCAGACACTGGCAGGGCGAGCCCTTGCTAACGATGGCGAGGCAAAGCCTCACTAGATCTGACGGGGCGAGTGGGGCGAGGTCGCCCTCACCTAGGGACAACGAAGGGGGCCCTGCCATCACTGGGTCTAGCAAGGAAAGCCCTCGCCAGATTCGGCGGGAGTTCATCCTGCTAGTGGCTGGGGGAGCTCGCCCTCACTTAGCGACGGCGAGATGAGCTTGCCAAGCCGCCTCAGTCCGGCAATCAACAAGGGTTGGCCGGTTGCGAGAGAGAGAGAGAGAGAGAGGGGTAAAAAAGATCAAAAAATTAATAAAATAGTTTGAAAAAGCAAAATATTACTTAAAAATATTTGGCTGGCACTGACTGGCGGCCACGTTAGCATCAATCAGCCAATTTTGTTCGGAATGACTGAACTGACACAATTATATAAGGTTTAAGACTCAATTGGCTAAAAAAAAAAAAATAAGTTTAGGATTAAATTGACACAACTGCAAAAGGTTTAGGATTTTTTTGGTAATTCTCCTCATAAATGTTGATAATGGAAAAAAATTCTCCTTGTTTGCATTGATTTGTTATTTATTTGACACTCAAATAGGTTAAAATTTACGATGCCATAATCTCCAGAAATATAACCGTCAGACTGAAATACAATGAGAACTCATATACAATCAAAGTAGAATATAGGCTAGCTTAAGGACTCATTAGATGGGCATATTAGCTGCTCTATTTGGCTAAAGATTAAGAACCACATCAACATTTTTGTTCATATCCTCATTATCAACTCGCCACAAAGTTCTCTCTTAAAAATCCCATCGAACTAAAAAGCATATTGTCCTTCCCCCAGTCGCAATCAAACATAAAATATTTGGTCCCAAAGCTGAGAAAGAAAGAGGGAATCTCCCCTTAATTTCAAACGTCTCTACTTCCCATTCTGTAATAATTCTTTTCAAGATCCTGAACTGAAGATTTTTGGTTCCGTCCGGTAAGGCTTGGTCAAGCAGAGCATTGTAAGCATTGAAATGGTTGAGTCGAGATTGACTTGTGTTGCCCCTCGAATGGCCGAGCTTTGGCACATTGTTTACTGTGTCCTAGGCATGATGCTCGTAGTGATATACACACTTGTCACATTTGCAACTAATTTACCAATCAGACCACCATGCCTCAAAGCATCAAAGAGATGCTCAAGACTTCAAAAGGTAACATAGTAAATGTTTTTAAAAAGTTTCTCAAAATGGATCGACTAAGATTTATTAATTATCTTTCAAGAATGAGAATGAGAAAGCGGACAGTTTGATTAAGGTAATAGTTCAGTTATGTGCTGATAGGGACTTATATAAATCCTATTTTCTGATCAATTTACAACTTGCATTTTGTACATAAAAAACAGTCGTTATCTTAGCCTTCTTAACGAGCATCATGAAGAATGCGCAAATATAATTATGTCGACATTCCCTTTTATTAGCTCGACATAAGACAGGACAAAAGTCTTATAACTAATTAAATTTAAAAATGAGAAAGCATGATTCTCGTGGGTTGGCAAAAAACAAGTCCGTCCACTCTTCCTGACTCCTATGCTTAAATAGTCAAGAGAAAAGGAGTGACCAATGTAGGGACCCCCTCTAAATGTTACTGTAATAGTTTCCACATCCATTATGAAGTGTTTGATTTCGAGGGATAGTTATTTTGCACCACCTAAGCTGAAAGCTTATGGTTGACAAACCTGTTACTACAATTTCACTGAGATGCTAATAGTTAAGAAATTTTAATCGTTTAGAGGTTTGCCTACAACGAGAATTGCGATTATGATCTCGTAAAAGATAGGTATCTCCTTTATCATTATATCAATTACCTTGATGGCAAAATGCGATTTATAATTAAATTAAAATTATTATTGTAATTATGAATAAAGCCAATCATTTATATAAATAGTTAGTGTAGTATTCACATGGGTAAGTTATTGATCATGTACAATATATTAAATTAGTATTTCATTTGTTTTATAGAAAATAAATGATTATAAAATATTTTATTGAAAAATGATTGTTTATATTCTTACAAAATGAATGCATGTAAATATATAGACATAAATTACTATAAATAATGAATACTTTTTATTAAATGTTTATTTAAAGGGATATAATTATTTTAAAAAAATATTTTTTAAACTATTCATTTTTCAATCGGAGCCTAAAAGCATCGTTATATAATTTAGGTGCGAGACGATGAGACCACGTTCATGGTCGGATCCGGGCAAGTTGTTTCGAAGAAAAAGGTCCTGCTCAAAGTTCTGAAAGAAAAACCCGCCATTAGCTCTAAGCCTCTTTGTCATCTCCATCCGTCCTTCATTCTGCTATCGGGAAATGCACTGTGCAGAGAGCTGTAATCGACTGCTCTCTCTCTCTCTCTCTCTCTCTCTCTCTCTCTCTCTCGAGCTGATGTTGAGGAGCCCTCGACCCCCCGCTTTCTTTCTCCACTCGCAGCACTCGCCATCTTTAGCTTCTGTCCCTCGCTCCGCCACATTCTCTTCCCCCAAGTCGTCCCTTTTGCTGGATTCGAGTCAACCGTCCGGAATTGGATCGAGGGCGCCATCGCTTCACGTGCAATGCCGCCGCGTCGTTTCGTCATCTAATGTCGAGTTCGAACCGGGTGAGTGGCTCTCGGAGACAATTCATCAAACGGTTGATGCCCTTGAACGCAATTTGAAATATTTGATCGGACTCCTCGTTAAAAGTCTTGCCTTTTCAGGGGCGTTGGATGTGTTATTTCAAGAACTCGGGCTCAACGAGAGAGAGACCGAATCTCTCTTGATCAGGGACCCGGATTTGAGGCTGAAGTCTATCGGTTCGTTGCGGGCTCGTGTCGCCTCTTTGAAATCGGTCGGAATCAGTGGCCTTGAGCTCTGCCATTTGGTTGCGAAATGCCCTTCTGTGTTGGCAGCAGGTGAAATGGATCACTTTCTACTCTTTGTGCGCGACCAATTAGATGGAAAGGTTGACCCAATGCAGCTTAAGCGTCTCTTTATGTCAACTGAGCCGCAATTCCTTGCTGGATTTGAGGAAAAAGTTAATTTGCTGACTGACAGTGGGATTCCTAGAGAAAAGATTGTTCATGTTCTCAACAATGTGAATTTAACGAAGGCTTTGTCTCTTAAGCCGTTTGAAGAAATTGAAAGGCTCCTTAATTTCTTGAGCTGCTATGGTGGGGTTGATTTGATCGTGAGGCATCCCCCCATTCTTAACTTTGATATGGATACCCAATTGATTCCGAGAGTGCAGTTTCTCCTAGAACTTAGCGGAGGAGATGAGGATGCAACCGGGGCAGTGTTGCGCAAACTGCCTACCTTTTTGAAATACCGTGTGGAACACTTGGAAAGCCATGTAGAGTTCTTGAGGTCATTTGCGGGATTAGATGATCAAGAAATATTCAGGATCATTCTTGTGTTTCCTAACATTGTTAGTGCGAGCAGGGAGAGGAAATTGTGTCCCAGAATTAGTTTTCTCAAAGAATGTGGACTCAACTCCAATGAGATTTTCAAGTTCTTGACCAAAGCTCCTTTGTTTTGGGGTCTATCTTTTGAGGGCAACATTGCTTATAAGCTGGGTTTTTTGGTGAAGATTGGTTACAAGTACAGAACGAAGGAATTCACAGTTGCAATAGGCGCTGTGACTAGGACAAGTTGTGGGAATATGCAGAAGGTGATTGAGCTTTCTTGAGTTACGGGTTTTCTTGTGAAGACGTGCTTCTCATGAGTAAGAAGCATCCTCAAATACTTCAATACAATCCTGATTCTCTGGTAGAGAAAGTGGAATATTTGGTGGGGGAGATGGGACACGACCTTGACGAGCTATTGGACTTCCTTGCATTTCTTGGTTACAAACTCAATAGTAGAATTAAGCATAGGTATGAGGTGAAGAAGAAGATTATAGGTGAAGGAATGTCGATCAACAAGCTGCTCAGTGTTTCATCTACGAGATCTGCGAAGAAGAAGCTAGAAAAGCTAGAAAAGTTGGCGCACGAAGCCTAAAAATTAAGGGTTGCTAAGTTTCATAAGCAGAAGTAGATGGCAAAATTGATGAAAATTGTTTAGTCACTGAGTTTTCTCAAAGCTCGAGGGCTTTTGCTTTCTTTCAGGTGAAATTCTGGCTTGATTTCCTTAGGTGAAGATAGAGTCATTTTTTTCATCCCTAAACCTGCTCATGAGTAAGAAGCATCCTCAAATACTTCAATACAATCCTAATTCTTTGGAGGAGAAAGTGGAATATTTGGTGGGGGAGATGGGATGCGACCTTGACGAGCTATTGGAGTTACCTGCATTTCTTGTTTACAAACTCAATAGTAGAATTAAGCATAGGTACGAGGTGAAGAGGAAGATTATAGTTGAAGGAATGTCGATCAACAAGCTGCTTAGAGCGTGCATGACAAAATTTCTGTTCCAGAAATTGATTTCTATTCTCTGGACAAGTTTCTGAGCAAAGAAACTCGTTTGATAATGACTCAAAATTTCTATTTCTGGAACAGAAATTCGTTTGATAACAGAATAAAATTTATATTTTTTGGAATAGAAATTGATTAGATAACAACATAGAAAATCCTCAAATACAAAATAATTGTCGAAATAATACTGATACATTACAAAAGGAGAAAATACAATTTCATGAAATTTCCGGCATATTATTATCCCTTGCCATATTATTACTTGGAAACACCAGATAGCAGCATAGCACGTATCAATCGAGCTCGGCGCAAGAACAGCCAAGAACAGCGAAACCCCAACGAAGGAAAACAGAACAAACAAATTGCGCACGGAGAGAGAGAGAGAGAGAGAGAGAGAGAGGGGAAGACCTCGAATCGGAGAGGAAGGAAGGCACAATCCAAATATGAACGGGGACGCGAACGGAGGAGGCGAGGCGAGCCCAACTGGACGACATGAGCAAATTGGACAGTTTGAGGACAGCGAAGACGAGATGAGCGACGATCTAACCGGCGAGAGGACGGCGACGGCGTCGGAGTCAATAGTGGCAAGAAGGATGGATTCGGAGTCAATGGTGAGGATGGACAGGTTATTCGGAGTAGACGACGCTAGGGTTTGGTTGAAGCGTTGAGAGGAGAAGGAGAAGCAACGCCCAAATAGAAAAGCCCCTGAACGAAGAAGGATGCCCAAATGGAGAAAAGAAAAGAAAATTTCTATTTTTACCTTACCAAAAAAAAAATTATATTTCTATTTCAGAAACTGAGAAGTTAAAAATTTCAGCTTCTAATTTCTTCGATTTCTCTATTTCTGGAATATAAATCTGTTTCAGAAATAGAGAAATCAAATTGCGTTACCAAACGGATTTCTGTTTCAAACTTGTTCCAAGAAACAGAGAAACAGAGAAATAGAGAAATCGACAAACAAAAATTTTATCACGTACGCCCTTAGTGTTTCGTCTCGAGATTTGCAAAGAAACTAGAAAAGTAGGCGCACAAAGCCTAAAAATTAAGGGTTGCTAAATTTCATTAGCAGAAGTTGATGGCGAAATTGGCGGAAATTGTTTAGTCACTGAGTTTTCTCAAAGCTCGAAGGCTTTTGCTTTTTTCAGTTGAAATTTTGGCTTGACTTCCTTAGGAGAAGATAGAAAGTCATCTTTTCATCCCTAAACCTGCAAAGCCATTAAGAAGTTTGAAGAAAATGGTCGATATCAAGTTGAATGAAATGACTGAAGTATGCTCCATTTTAAGGTTAAAGCAACAAGATTAGTAGCTTAAGGTTAAAGCAACAAGATTAGTAGCTGATCTTTGTATTTATGTAACCGTCAATTGCAAAGGAATCCACCTTCAGTCAATGGCTATGTGTCTTTGGTTGCTCCCACATTTTTCTGTTCTTAGTCCTGAAATCTTGAAAAAAGTTATGTGAGATTGAAAATAATCTTGTCAGTGTGCATGAGGCATCAAGACATCATTATCTTTGTTATGCAATTCAGATAGATTTCCTAACTGTGATGGTCAGAATCAATAAGTCAACATGACTGCAAGGCATCTATGATTAGGAAGGTCATTTCACCAATAGAAACTATAGCATATAATTGAGTGTTAATTCTGTTCTCTCTAGTTTGTCCTCTGATTAAATTACTTTCCATGAAATATTATGATTGAGTTCAGGATTACCTCACAGGACATTTTGATCATCAACAAATCCAATGATCTATTATCCTCGAGAGATCAGCAAAGGTATGGCATTTATGCATAATAGGTGCCATTGGCTACTCCATTCTTTCTCCCATGCAACTTAAGTTGACACAGTTTCGGCTTTGGAAAGTCAAATTCCAAGACGCCTTAAGATGTAGGCATACTGCTTTGATGGTGCAATATAATCATGGCAAGGTAAGATTTCCTATATCTGTGATATTGCAATGGTCATTGAGTTATGCCAACTCATCATTTCATGCCTGCACATTGATTATTCTCAGCGCGTGGCCTCATTTTACTGTGTTTCTTAAGTATTATCCTATGTTTGGTAATCCTGCATTGCATTTCTACTTACTATAAATAAGTGTCATTGCAGAAGAAATAAAAATAAAATTTTTCAATGCATGGTGACGTGGTTTCATGGTATTGTCAAAATTGATGTACTATGTCGTGACCCAATGAAAAACTAATTTTCAAAAATTTTGAATATCATGTGATAATGAATTGGGGGAAAAATGAAAAATTCACTTCGCCTACCTTCTTGTTCCTCTTTCCTCCCTCTCCCAAACAAAGCATTAAAGTAGGATCAAAAGATCATGTCCCGCTCATGTGTGAAAGTTAAAAAATAACCGCATATCTTCCTTGCTGTTTCCAGATAACAGATGGGGTGTGTGAATCCTCCTATGCCCATTTAATGGGTCCTTGTACTGCTTTATTTTCTACTCTAATTGTATAAGAATTTTTATCGTACTTTAGTCTGCGATAGTTATATTTCTATAGATTATTGTATTGTGATTTTAATCCTTTTTTTTTTTGGTCAGAAAAGACTAGCCTTCGTTGCTTATAAGAAAAAACTAAGCGACAAGAAAGATGGCCCTCCTAGCATAAAAAGTCCCACAAGGTTTGAGAAGGCTTAGAGATCCAATTACATGATAAAATCTTAAAATGTTGGGCTTCAACGATCTAGTCCGCTACGCAGTTGGCCTCCCTAGTGCAATGTACTAGTTTGATTTAATCTATTTGAGCCCAAAAAACATGAGAAATCATTGCGGACAAGAACAAGTCGTTGGACTTGTCTAACAAGCAACGGAGTTATTGTCGCATTCAAAAGAACAGAGGAGTGGATGCATGTAACATGGTTTCGCGGTTGCCGTGTCAAAACTGATATTTAAGAAGTTTCGAGGCAAGCTGGTTTTATTTTTTATCTTGTTCCTTGAAGCTATACATCAATTTTCCTATGATCGTGACTCGTGCGGTGAAGAAAGAAGATGAAGAAGAAGAAGGGCGGAGGCAAAAGACGAAGAAGAAAATTAGAAGAAAGACCGTGCGTCAGACGGGAATTGATGGGAGAGAGAGGGATAAAGGGAGAGAGATGGATTTGTTTGTTGCGGGGTGTGGAGCGAACAATTGCGGGGAGAAAGTGGAAGGAAGGGGGGAGAGGAAGAGAGAGAGAGAGAGAGGAGAAAGAAAGATCCCACGTAAAAAGCCAAACTTTTGAATTTTTCATTGGGCGTAAATTTCCAAGATTTGTTCTATGTAGGGTGATTGAACTCTAGTTTGGGTCCGCCTCTTTAACTTCTGGACTTTCCATGCATTTGTTCCGTTTACTGACTGGGGCTTCTCTTTATAGGATGGCACGACTCCAATTCTCCAATCAAGCAAGATTCATCCAAATCCTTCTTCAATCGTTTCACGTTCTGCCTCCACCCACATCAAACAATTCTTCACCATTCTCAAAAGTCGAAAAGAGTCATGTTAATGCTCTCAACTCCATGAGTATCTATCAAGTATTGCTGCTCATTCTTGTTCTATTTTTCACTATGACTAGTAATGTTGAGCTGAGTGATCGACAATGTACTTCATCTTGTGGTGACATTCACAATATAAGATATCCATTTCGATTGAAGAGCGATTCAAAGAGGTATGGTGACTTGAATTATAAGCTGACTTGTGAAGATAATCACACTGTATACTTCCGTGATGGCCAATATTATGAGCAATTTATCAATTATTCCACCTACCAAATTAGATTAATTGATGGTGGGTCGCAAAAGGATAACTGCTTGTCTCTCCCCAGTTATTCGTGGGTGCTGTACAACTTGAAGATCTGTTCTGATCCAAGCAACCCATACCACATGGCCCGCAGTGGTCTATTGATCATTGTGAATTGCTCAAAGTCGGTTAGCTTTCTAGTCTACATTGCCACCGGTCCATGTATTGAGGGGTCGAACTCTTTCAACACATCATGAAAATTAGAACTTGCATACTTTGGTCAATACAAAAGCACTAGATTTAGGGATTTTTGCACCATTAGCAGATGGATATGGGTATCAGCTGACTTTGGGGGTAAAAAGCAGATTAATAGTAGCTTCTACAATTACGAGCGCATCCATAACATCTTGGCCAATGGATTTGTTGTTTACTTTGGTCAAACTTTTCGGAATGCAACTTGGAAGCCAACTTTCTTGTGCTTCTTTGATTTCTATATCATCTACAAAGGCTATCAGGGTTGTAGACCCATTTTCTACACTAGTGGTAAGCATTGGTTGACAATGAAATTTTATCGCAATTTTGCACGATTTTGTACACTCTTTCACTTGCTACTTTATCTTCTAAATTGGAAAACAAAAGAAATATTTAAAATCCAAGAAAATAATGACAAAATAAATTTTGGTATTTTAAATACTATATTAAATAGTGAGATTTTAAAAAGAAGAATATCAAATTTTAAGGTTTGATTTGACCATGTACTCACGCACGATTATTTTTCACTGAGTGTTTTTAATACGAAGAAAATAGGCCAAGCACATTATCTTAATTGGTACATTTGAGTGCAATGCATGGTGTTCTTGGCTAGAATTGAATGATTGTGTGATGGTTAAGAGAACCCATCACCAATGTACGTCGGGTGGATGTTGCCCATATATGGGATGCCCCTAGACAACGGATGTCGATCGCAGTAGATTCTAGATCGATGCTCCTTCGGGATTGCTGTCTAATGTAGACATTGCTGTGTTCAATGAGATGAGACGATGCTTGGCTATGCCAAAAGACTGCCGAACGTCGAGTAGGCCGTGCCCTGAGGGCCGTAATCAATTGGAATGTGTGATTGAATGAGATAAACGTGCTAGATTATGGGACAAAATTGTGTGGCACGGAATGAGACGTGTCATAACGATTTGGCCCCATAATCGGGACCCTTGTGATTGACTGAGATTGAGTGAGACATTTCAATTGATGTGTGCATTTATTATATGCATCTGTGTTATGAATTGTACTGACGCATATGAAAGAACTAAGGCGAGGTGAGTCTTGATTGATGTGTGATTAGACTATCTCTAGGCATATTTTCTTTCTAGTCAAGGTTTAGGGGATGAACTTGTTGAGACATTATTTCACCCCGTCGTGGGCTCAATCTTTTCAGGTCCTTAGATGGCGTTTCCCCTAATACGTTTTGGACAGCCAACGGGGTATACAGAGCAGAGTAGCGACGTGCTTGTTCCCGGGAGTTCTTGGCTCCATGAGCTCATTGTAACCACTATCTTGATCGATGATGGCCGACCTCAATTCGTGTCTTATTGATTTAGAGCGTGATTTTACCATGGGATCAATGAAATCAGGGAAGGTCTCCTTCAAGGTTTTGACATCCCCGCCATTACGGTCAATGCTGTGGCGGGTGAGGGGGTAGCTAATCCCCTTGATGGTGTCGTGAAGGACCCGAAACCCTCGGACAATAAGTCTCCTTCCTTAGTAACTTAATCAACCTCATACTGCTAATCAAGTCTTGTTTTAATAGCCAAACCAAAGTCTTCTTCCATAATTATACAACTTTTGAAACAAAATTGGTTCGCTGCATCAATCCACCGGAGTAAATTAGAAGTGGAGGTGAAAAGAGAGATGCCACTAGTTTGAAATGATTGCCCCATTGTCATAGACTAATCTCCAATCCATATGAAAGGCTACTGGGTTTGCTTTCGTCAACGCTAGCCAATCAAAATGAGTTGGATGGACTAAATTAGCACAATTATAATAGATTTTAGATTATTTTCGATAATTTACCTTATAGTTGTGCTAGCTAAAATTTGTACTTAAGCTGTTATGCCCCGATCCTCGAGCGCGTGCCCATCCCTCGGTGGTCGATTAAATTGCGACGTTTCAGGACACATCGTTGACCCTTTCATTTTAATGCGCATGCGGAAGTGAATAAATAAATCCCTAGACAACACAAAGATGGGATAGAAAAGCAAGGGCACAATTTTGAAAACCACAACACACCTTTATACACAACATACTAGGTCATTTACAATACTAGTATATATTCACAAGTCTACAAAAGTAGAAGGGCTACAAGTCCTTGAAGCGTTCGAACCCTCAGCCGAAGGCTTCGGGGTTCCTGGGAACTCGGGTCCACCACCGCACCACCGGGAGGGTCAGCTGTACCCTCACCAAAAGTGATCTCTAACACCGACATAGGGACCTCAGACTCCGGTAGGGGACCTTCTCTAGGTCCATCTCGTTCACGACAATACCATGATCTGAATTGATGGGGTACCCTCCGGGGTAGACCCGCATAAACTCATACGATAGATCTCACAAGTTCATAAACTCAAGCTCCTTGGCCTCCAGGAAGAGGAATTAGAGAGACCTGTTCGATGACTTTCTTAGGCTAGCCAAATACTTAAGAGAAACCGCTATTTAAGGACCTGAAAATGTTAGCCTACGACAGGGTGAGACAATGTCTCAGCAAGTTCACTCCCTAAACTCCGACTAGGAAGGAAATACGCCTAAATGTCGTCTATGCACACACAAGACAGATGATTTATCTTGCCTCAGTTCTTTCCTGCAAGTCAGTACAATTCATATATTCAACCAATCAATTTAATTCAATTCAAATCAACCAACCCATTAATCAACTCAGTCAATCGGCTCAATTCGACATAATTGATACAATCTATCAATCAATACCATCTATCCATCAGTACCATATATAATTCAATTTTGTCTATCGAGTCAATTGATACAACCACTGCTCACACAAGCTGAAATAGACAGTCTTTGTTCTCACAAACTGCAATATATGGTCATAGCTCTCATAAGCTGATATAGATAAATAGTAGCTCACCCAAGCTGATAAATATATAGATCATGCTCCCACAAGCTGATAAAACGATCTTAGCTCACACAAGCTGATAAGGTATACTACTCTCACAAGCTGACGTATCGAAGCACATAGGCTGATACGGTATATTGCTTTCATAAGCTAACATGCAAATAGGTTCTCACAAGCTAACGATAAATATGCTCTCATAAGTTGACAATTCACCGAGTTAATAGTACCTAATAAAAATAATAGTGTGTGGGTACACGGTCAGCCTGAGCCAAAAACACAATATCTTTCTTTTAAAAAATCACACTCTTTAATATAGTCCATAAACACATTTTTGGCGTTATAAACCAATGCTCAGTATTTTCTAATTAAATACCGAAATTACTCAATTTTGGGATATATACCAAAAATTACCAATTCCACTCAATTTGCACAAATTAACACTCAATCGAATAAACCAAGCATACCGTTACAATCAGCACAAAATTTCGGTTACCAGCTATTCTGGTATAATTTCCAGAAACTAATAAATAATCAAATAAATACTAAAAATAATTAAATAAATGCAATTAAATACCATAAATAGAAACTTAGGCTAGAAAAGCCTAATTAAATACTAAAACAGACCCGAAAAATTTTCCAACCTATCTAGATAAATAATATAGCTTATCTAGTCTCTAATTAAGTTAATCTAACCACGTAACATGCATAAACGAGTAATTAAATTGCTAATCCGTTCAAACTAACCACCTAAACCTTAATTAGCATAAACTAATCAATCCTTAAGTATCATTAACTCGATAAGCAGAGTTTAGCAAGTAAACTCACTGGTTTTGTGATCCGATGAGTCCATTATGGCAACAACGCGGAGACAGGCAACAAACTCTGAAGCGGCGGCACCCGACGAGGCTCGAAAGTGTCCTAAAATGGGCCTAACAGTCATGGCTGGGTTGAGGGCTTCTCGGTTCTAACCTTGGGCTGAGTGGAACGGACGACGAGTTGAGCTGGAAACAGCGAGACGGGCTGGCGGAGGTTGCTACGGGCGGTGGCGACTCTCAACGGCAATGGGGACGACTTAGGCGACTGGACGGGGGTTCGACGGTGTTTCAGGGATCACAAGGGACGACGAGACGGTGTGGCAAGGGCGCGGCTGGCGAAGCGATGCACGCGAGCGAGCAGGCGTGAGTGGCGGCGTGCGGTGGCTCTGGCTAGGGGTGAGCATAGTCTGGGTTGGTCCGGGCCACCCCCTAACCCTAGAACCAACCCATACAGTGTCGGTCCTCAATTTTTAGGATCGAGGATCGACTCTATTGAGCCTTAGACAAAGGACCGGATCAACCCAATGGGTTCAGTCCGGTTCCAGGGTCAACCAGGGACCGATTGATAATTTTTTTTGTCTTATTTTTTATACTCTTTAAAAAAGCAAACCTACAAATTCAAATTACACATCCATCGACAATGCGACATTATGCAACTAAACTATAAACACCAATACATATTTAGCAAATTTAAGATGACACAATAATAGAAATTTCGTACTTGCTAACTACTCATCGAAATATGGGACACGATAGAAAGTTCTTGTAATCATCTATCTTTAATATTCATAACACCATATGCAAAAGCGTTTTCTTGCATTTGATCATGTAGAGTCCACTCAACCAAAAAATGAGCTTCACACCACTTGACTAGCAAATCATTGTAGCAACTGTAGTACTACTCTACTCTTCAAAAACTTCTACCATTTGACACAAATTAAAAAGCAAAGTGCAGCTGAAAGTGATGGAGGCCATGGCATACGAATTTTGGGACAAATTCTCCCAAATTGAGTTCAATTCTCCTTCAATTGGGTTCAATTTGATCCCCATAAATTCCACCAAGGTGCCCTCGACCAAATTGACATTTTTCCTCACCAATAAAATCAACTTGCATCCCAAAAACGCGATAAAAAATGGTCCCTTGAATTTTCCGGACAAAAACGGCCATATTTTGAATTTTCGTCAAAAATATCGGTTTGCAGAAAAATCTTCGGAGGATGAGTTGACATTCCTAAAATGAATCGTGACATGACAGAACTTTCAATTTTTGAAATCGGATTCAAATTCACAGTTAATTTTAATATGTTGTAATTTTAACGTGACCTAACCTACCGGGTAGTTTTTAAGAATTTTTTGTGCAATTAACTTGTGGTCAATTTATTTCGAGCCACAATGTACATCTTTGACACATTGACGACTCTTGATTATTGTGAAAATATCGAGATTTCAAATACGGATACAAGGTACCAAAACGATAGAAAAATCGGTCTAATGCCAATCGACGAGAATTTTGCAATCTGGTGGAATCACTCACACTTTGATCACATATCTCAGTCGAATTGACCTATCTTTTATTTTTGATCTCTGATCAATTTTTAATTGTGCCGTAATAATTCTTGCAGACTAGCACAGTCGAGTAGTCGATTCCTGGTCAAATTCTCAAATCTATTATATTAAAATCCCTTAATGGTTTCACCTGATAATCTAGTTATCTCGTGAGTGATCAGATCAGATAATAGAATTATAGGCACATCGATGAAAAGCTCGATTCATTCAATTGAAAACATAGCTTGAAATTCAGGATGTCACATAAGTAACTATAGTTATTCTAGCCACGTGCATAGCAAGAGTACAAAGTACAATTATAGGGTGGATATATATGATTTTGCTTTTAGACGGAGGATAGGAGAGGGTATTTTAACTATTGCAAATCTATACATTTTAATTTTAGATAAGGATTTTTCCAGATTTGCTTGACAAAATATGTAGTTGTTTATGGTTGGGTTGATGATGACGTTTTGTAATATCTAATTATCATATAAGATAACTTTTTTAATTGTGGTTATTTATTTCATGAATGATGGACTGTCTAACAAATTGAATGGTGTCTAAAGTTTGTGACTTAACTTAGCAAATATGGAATAAATGTCAAGTCAATAAGCGCGGACGGTGGAACAGAAAAAATTCAAAGGTGGAGCAGAAGGAAGGAGGAAAAATAACAAAGTGAAAAAATGGAAGAAAGACAGTGAGTGTGTCGGCAGGAAGTGATATTGAGAGCGAGAGAGAGAGAGAGAGAGATGTGAAAAAGTTGGACACGACTCCCCTAATAATAGAGCTTCAGCTTGGGTCCACCTCCTTTAATTTCTTGACTTACCTGCATTTATGCCGTGAATTGACTGGGGCTTCTATGTAGACCAGACAACTCCAAGCCTCCAATCAGATCAGGATGACCCAAATCTCTTCTGAATCTTTTCAAATTGCGCCTCTCCTCCACGCAGACCAAGCCATTCCTTACCAATTTCTCTTTGCCCAAAGACAGAGAGACATGTTTCATGCTCTCAGCTCCATGAATATCTCTCTAGTGTTGCTGCTCATTCTTGTTCTATAGCAAGCCATGACTAGCAAAGCCAAGCCGAGTAATCCACGTTGTGCTGCTTTATCCTGTGGTAATATTCGCAATATAAGTCATCCATTTCGATTGAAGAGTGATCTAAAGGGATGCGGTGACCCAAAAAAGGAACTGGTTTGTGAAGATAATCGTACTGTTCTATACTTCCACGATGGTCAATTTTATGTACAGTCTATTAATTAGTCCAACCTCAGAATCAGATTGGTTGATGATGGGTTGAAAAAGGATAACTGCTCATCTCTCCCTCATCATTCATGGGCATTCTATAACTTCTATAACCAGTTCGATCGAAATATGTCATACTTCATGTTCCAAGGAGGTATATTGGTCATTGTGAATTGCTCAAAGGCAATTAACTCTCCTATCTACATTGCTACGAGTCCATGCATTAAGGGTTTGTACTCTTCCAACACATCATCGAATTGGAACTTGTATGCTTTGCTCAATCCAGTTGCATCAGATGTTAGGGACTTTTGCACCACTAGTAGCTGGACGCAGTTAGAGGATTTTACGGGTTCTCAGCAGATCGATAGTGGCTCCTACAACTTCGAGCAAATCCATAACATCATGGCTGCTGGATTTTTTCTCGACTTTGGTCCACTCGAGTGGGGGAAGGAAACTTTCTTTTGCTACTTTGATCCGTCTATCTACTTTCATTTCTATAACTTATTTTATTCTCGTAAATTGGATTTGTATAGCGCCTACATCAGTCAAGTTTGCGGATCCAAGCACTACGAGGGCGGTAAGTATTGGTCAGCAATGAATTGTACCATAATTTTGCATGATTCTGTACAATGTTTCACTTCCCACTTTCTCTTCAAAACTGGAAAATGAAAGAAACATCCAATATCCAAGAAACTTATGACAAATATACAAGATAGTGTACGTCAACTATGTGTATTTGAAAGTTTTTGGGAGGATCGCATTACTTATGAATTATAAGTTGAAGGAGTTGCAAGATTTGCGGAAAAAAAAAAAATGAAAAAGTGACGGTAGATGCCACCCCCAAAAAGACTCAGATCAGCTCCACATATACAAGTGTCTAAGATTATAATTCCTTTCCACAAAAAGGGCTAGAACTCCCGCTGTTAAGAAAAAAGGATGCTTGTGCGAGCAACCGCGTGACTAGCTTTTGTTGGCATAGATATACATTTTCTTAATTTCTTAATTCGTTCTTTAATTAGTCACTTAACTAATAATCCGGGAGACGCTCCTTAACATTCCTTTAAAAAAAAATGTAGTCATGTATCGCTAGGAGAAACAAAATTATTAATTAAATATGAAAATCACTATTTCTCTATATTTGTTAACATCTAACGAAGCGAAATGAGTTTCTTGTATCGCCTACCATCTATGCACGAAGCTCCATTATTTTCATATATTTGTAAATTCACGCATGCCACTATTCATATTCTTTTGCACAAAATTTAACTTATACAAAGTGAATGGCTACTACTCTGTTTCCTTGTGAGTTCTATTTTCCAAACTTCTTTTCCTTCAATTCCTTTTCTTACCATTCATTTCTTCGACAGGTTTGCTAGATGATATTGCAATGTGGACTATTGGAGATTTTATAGCACTACTAGGTAAGCTGCAATGATTTGTTCTTGCAATAATTATAAAAATAACTTATTCTAACCCCAAAAAAATTTCTTCAGTGCCTTTTTGTGTAGTGAAATTTGTAATCGGGATGCCATTTTTCACGATATTTATGATCTACAAGTATAGAAGAAGGCACCTAGCAATGGACAAGAATATTGAAGAATTTTTGCAAGCTCAGAACAACTTTTTACCCATAAGGTACTCTTACTCTGATATTAAGAAGATCACCAAAAAATTTAAGCACAAACTAGGTGAAGGGGGGTATGGTTGTGTGTACAAAGGAATGCTTAGAAGCGGCAATGAAGTGGCCATCAAGATTTTAAAGCAGTCCAAGGCCCATGGCCAAGATTTTATCAGTGAAGTGGCTACTGTTGGAAGAATTCACCATGTTAATGTAGTGCAACTTGTCGGTTTTTGCTTTGAAGGCTCGAAACAAGCTCTCGTGTATGATCTCATGACAAATGGATCTTTGGATAAGCACATTTTTGCTCAGGATGGTGATAAGTTTCTTGATTACATGAAAATATATGAGATCGCTCTTGGGGTGGCAAAGGGTATTGAATATTTACATCGGGGGTGTGACATGCAAATACTACACTTTGATATCAAGCCTCATAATATTCTTTTAGATAAGAATTTCACTCCGAAAGTTTCTGACTTTGGACTCGCGAAACTTTATCCCACGGATCATAGTATAGTTTCATTAACTGCTGCAAGAGGAACCTTGGGATATATGGCGCCTGAGTTCTTCTACAAAAGCATTGGCGGCGTATCTTATAAAGCGGATGTTTACAGCTTCGGGATGTTGCTCATGGAGATGGCAAGTAGAAGGAAGAATACAAATGCAAATGCAGAACACTCAAGCCAAATTTATTTTCCGTTGTGGGTGTATGACCAAGTCAGTGAAGGCACAAGTGTTGAAATGGAAGAAGTCATGGAAGAGGAAAGGAAGTTGATAAAAAAGATGATAATAGTTGCACTTTGGTGCATACAATTAAACCTTGACCATCGACCTCCAATGAGAAAAGTCCTAGAAATGCTGGAAGGAGATACTTGTAAACTTCATATACCTCCAAAACCACTTATTTACCCACCGTATGTGTCAGTTAACAATGACAAATCCGAGATGGAACTAGAAACACTCTCAACTTCACTGAGTGCCTCCGTAATTTCAGCTAGTTGTCCTTTTAGAGATAGCAATGTTGTTTAGAGAACCATGCATTGTTTGATTGGAAAAGCTTTGTATATTTGCCCACAATCTAGTATTACTGGGAGGGACTTGAGATTGTTTTCTTGTGGCTCTTAGGTTAATGTTGTGTTATTGTGCGTGATATAGTTTTACTCTCTTGCATCCTCCTTCAAAAGGGCAAAGAAAAAAAAAATTGGTTAGAAAGCAAGGACAAAAAGAAAGGAGGAAGGTGACGGGCATTATGAATTGTCCTCCCTCATTACGTGATTTTGGATAATACCAATGAAAAAACTAACAATAACCCGCGATGTTGCTCCTTTATATGCCAGCACCACCATATGATTTCTTGATATTAAAAAAAAAAAAAACCAACTAATTTCGACTTATGAATTTATTTCAAAGAAAACATATATGTATACATTTTACAAAGTAGACACCATAAGTTTACGTTAGACACAAAATTTATCAGAATGGAAAAATAAAATCTTAGATGAAACAATTCAATGAAATTCATAATTGAAAGAACTCATATTCCATTTTAAAGCTGACATGAAGAAGGTCGAAAGATTACAATTTCCCTAATATTACTTGATTATGGTGATTTTAATTGATGGGTTTTCAGAATTTCCAGGCACTTTAATGAAAATTCATCAACCTGGCTTATATATACGATATGGGCCACAGAGGGAAGGGGGAGAAGGGGAGGCAAGCCCCTACCCGCAAAAATGTTAGAGAATATTTTAATTTACAGATGTGACGTAGGGACATTTTTTTTTTTTAAATAAGAATTCAAAGTGGCTAACTTAATTTTAAATGAGGCGTCATCTGGTTGTTCGGCCATATTTTCAGTGGGCGGATAATTTCGTCCAAAATTTTCTGATTTTACCTTTAGATTAATGCTGAACGACTGAAGAACTAGAGGATCGTTATCTTAAAGAAGAATTGCTGAACAATTTTCGTCCAAAATTTTCCCCTTACCTCAAATCTGGCCCGCCCGCGACAAATCGCTCCTTACACCTTTCAAGTTCTTCCTCGCGAGCTCCATCCCCAGCCGGAGGAGCACGAGCGTCGATTACATCTAAGGAGTTTAAAGATGCTAGGATTCTTTGGTTCTTCTGGTTTGTTTGATTAACTCGATTGGAATTGAGGGTCGACAGTGTAGGTGTGGAGGGCGGGCGATGGTGCGGGATCGTGAATGAGTTGAGTTTCTGGTTTTTGTTCCGGTCATGATGAAGGTGATGCTATGGGGACGTTTTTATTTGGGGGGGGGGGGGGGGTTGGAAGGCTCAGGCGACGGTGTTCTTGGTGGTGGGCTTCATGGACTGCGAACAAATGTCGGAGTAGGAATGGGTTCCTCGCTTTCTAAGGCCCGAGACTCTGCAGTTGTACTTGATGTCCAGAAAATTGCTTGTGCCGGATGACATGCTGCTTTAATGACCAAAGCAAGGAGAGATCTGAGAGATCTTTTCCTTAGGGGAGGAATGGGGTGAGCCCTCGACCTCCCGCTTTCTTTCTCCACTCGCAGTGCTCGCCATCTTCAGCTTCAGTCCCTCGCTCCGCAACATCCTCTTCCGCCAAGTCGTCCCTTTCGCAAAATTCGAGTCAACTGTCCAGAATCGGATTGAGAGCGCCATTACTTCACGTACGGTGACGCTGCGTCAACTCATCACCTAATGTTGAGTTCGAACCGGGTGAGTGACTCTAAGAGACAAATTATCAAATAGTTCGTGTCCTTGAACGCAATTTGAAACATTTGATCGAACTCCTTGTTAAAGTCTTTTCTTTTCAGGGCGTTCTATGTGTCATTTCAAGAACTCGGGCTCAACAAGAGAGACCGAATCTCTCGTTACTAGGGACCTGGATTTGAGGCTGAAGTTTATTGGTTCGTTGCAGGCTCTTTGAAATCTGTTGGAATCAGTGGCCTTGAGCTCAACCATTTGGTTGTGAAATGCCCTTCAGTATTGGCAACAGATGAAATCGATCCCTTTATAGTCTTCGTGCGTGACAATTTAGATGGAAAGTTCGAACCAACGCAGCTCAAGCGTTTCTTTATGTCAACTGAGCCACGATTCTTAGTTGAATTCGGGGAAAAGGTTAATTTGCCGATTTGACAGTGGGATTCCTAGAGAAAAGATTGTTCATGTTCTCAACAATGTGAATTTAACGAAGGCTTTGTCTCTTAAGCCGTTTGAAGAAATTGAAAGGCTCCTTAATTTCTTGAGCCGCTATGGCGGGATTGATTTGATTGTGAGGCATCCCCACATTCTTAACCTTGATATGGAGAGCCAATTGATTCCAGGAGCAGAATCTCTCCTAGAACTAAGAGGAGGAAATGAGGATGCCACCGGGTAGTGTTGCGCAAGCTGCCTACCTTTCCGAAATACTGTGTGGAACAGTTGGAAAGCCATGTAGAGTTCTTGAGGTCATTTGTGGGATTAGATGATCAAGAAATATTCAGGATCATTCTTGTGTTTGCTAGCATTGTTAGTGCGAGCAAGGAGAGGAAATTGCGTCCGAGAATTAATTTTCTCGAAGAACGTGGACTCAACTCCAATGAGATTTTCAAGTTCTTGACAAAAGCCCCTTTGTTTTTGGGTCTATCTTTTGAGGGGAACATTGCTTATAAGCTAGGTTTTTTGGTTAAGATTGGTTACAAGTACAGAACGAAAGAATTTGCTGTTGCAATAGGCGCTATGACGAGGACAAGTTGTGAGAATATGTAGAAAGTGATTGAGCTCTTCTTGAGTTACGGGTTTTCTTGTGTAGCCGTGCTTCTCATGAGTAAGAAGCATCATCAAATACTTCAATACAATCCTGTTTCTCTGGAGGAGAAAAAGTGGAATACTTGGTGGGGGAGATGTGACGTGACCTTGATGAGCTATTGGATTTCCCTGCATTTCTTGGTTACAAATTTGATGGTAGAATTAAGCATAGGTAAGAGGTGAAGAAGAAGATTATAGGTGAAGGAATGTCGATCAACAAGCTGCTTAGTGTTTCGTCTGAGAGATTTGCAAAGAAGAAGGTAGAACCGCTGGTGCACAAAGCCTCATAAAGCCTAAAAATTAAGGGTTCCTAAATTTCATCAGCAGAAGTTCATGGAAAAATTGATGGAAATTGTTTAGTTATCGAGTTTTCTCAAAGTTTCATGAGTTGAAGGCTTTTGCTTATTTGGAGGTGAAATTCTGGCTTGACTTTCTTAGTTGAAGATAGAAAGTCATCTTTTCCATCCACCTGCAAAGGCATTATGAAGTTTGAAGCAAAAGGCCAACACCCAGTTCAACGAAATAACTGAGTATGCTCCATTTTAAGGTTAAAGCAACAAGAAAAGTGGCTGATCTTTGTATTTGTGTAACTGTGAATTACTAAGGAATCCACCTTGAGTTGACAGCAATGTTTCTTTGGTTGCTCTCACATTTTCCTGTTAGACCTGAAATTTTGAAAAAAGTGATCTGACATTGAAATTAATCTAGCCAATGTGTATGAGGCATCAAGACATGGTTGCCCTTGTTATGCAAATCACATAGATTTCCTAACTGGGATGGTCAGAATCGAAGAGTTAACATGATTGGAAGGCATCTATGATAAGGAGAGTCATGTCACCAAGTGTCAATTCAGTTCTCTCCGGTTCATTTTTTGATTAAATTACATTCCATAAAATATTGCGACTGTTAGTCCAGGATTACCTCACAGGACATTTTCATTATCGACAAAACCGAGGATCAATTATCCTCAAGAGATCTGCAAAGGTGTGGCATTTATGGATAATAGGTTCCATTGGCAACTTCATTCTTTCTCCTATGCGACTTAAGGGGAGGCTTTGGAATGGCGACTTACAAGACACCTTAAGATGATAGCCACGCTGCTTCCGTGGTGGAATATGAACATGGCAAGGTAAGATTCCTATATCTGTGATATTGTAGTAATCATTGAGTTACGCAACCTCTTCATATTTAGGTCTGAACATTGGTATTCTTAGTGTGTGGCTTCATTCTACGGCCTTTCTTAAAGTTTATCCTATGTTTGGTACTCCTGCATTGAATTTCCACATTCTATAAATAAATGTCAATGGAGAAGAAATAAGAACAAACTATTCTGATACATGCTGACATGGTTTAATGGTATCGCGTCAAAACTGATATATTATGTCCTGACATGAAGAAAAACTAATTTTGAGAAGTTTGAATTGTCCGCGAGAGTGAACTGGAGGAAACAGGAAAAAATTTTCTTCACTCACCTCCTTTTTCCTCTTTCCTCCCTCTCCCAAACAAAGCATTAGAATAGTATTAAAAGATCATGGCCCGCTAATGTGTAAAAGTGCCAAATTGACGGTATAACTTTCTTGAAATTTACAGATAACAGATGGGGAGTGAATTCTTTTTTGCCCATTTAGTGAGTCCTTATGCTACCCTATTTTCTGCTCTAACTGTAGATGAATTCTTATTGTATTTAACTTTTTGTGATGGTTACATTTCTGCAGATTATTGAACTGCAAGTGCTGAAAAAGCATAAGAAATCATTGCAGACAAGAATAAATCATTGGACTTATCAAACAAGCAACGGAGTTATTGATAGGATGGCTAATTGATTCCAAGAGTGGAGTTTCTCCTAGAACTTAGGAGAGGAGATGAGGATGCCACCAGGGCATTGTTGCACGGACTTCTTGCCACTTTTAAATACCATGTGGAACACTTGGAAAGCCAAGTAGAGATATTGAGGTTAGTTGTAGGATTAGATGATCAGAAAATATTTAGGATCATACTTGTGTTTCCTTACATTGTTAGCGTGAGCAAGGAGAGGAAATTGCATCCAAGAATTAGTTTTCTTAAAGAATGTGGACTGAACTCCAATGAGATTTTTAAGTTCTTGACAAAAGCCCTTTTGATTTTGGGTCTATCTTTTGAGGGTAACATTGCTCATAAGCTTGGTTTTCTAGTGAAAATTGTTTACAAGTACAGAACAAAGGAATTCACAGTTGCAATAGGCGCTGTGACTAGGACAAGTTGTGAGAATATGCAGAAGGTGATTGAGCTCTTCTAGAGTTATGAGTTTTCTTGTGAAGACAAGCTTCTCATGAATAAGAAAGCATTCTCAGATACTTCAATACAATCCTGATTTTCTGAAGGAGAAAGTGGAGTATTTGGTAGCGGAGATGGGACACAACCTTGATGAGCAAGTAGATTTCCCTGCATTCCTTGATTATAAACTCGATAGTAGAATTAAGCACATTGAAATTAATCTTGCCAATGTGTATGAGGCATCAAGACATGGTTGCCCTTGTTATGCAATTCGGATAAATTTCCTAACCGGGATGGTCAGCAACGATGAGTTAACATGATTGGAAGGCATCTATGATCAGGAGAGTCATTTCACCAAGTGTTAATTAAGTTCTCTCCGGTTCGTTTTTTGTTTAAATTAAATTCCGTAAAATATTGCGACTGTTAGTTCAGGATTACCCATTTTCATTATCGACAAAACCGAGGATCAATTATCCTCAACAGATCTGCAAAGGTGTGGCATTTATGCATAATAGGTGCCATTGGCAACTTCATTCTTTCTCCTAAGCAACTTAAGATTAGGCTTTGGAATGGCAACCTACAAGACACCTTAAGATGAATAGCTATACTGCTTCCATGGTGCAATATGACCATGGCAAGGTAAGATTCCTATATCTACGAGATTGTAGTAATCATTGAGTTATGCAAACTCATCATTTTCAGGTCTGAACATTGGTATGCTTAGTGTGTGGCCTCATTCTACGGCCTTTCTTAAAGTTTATCCTATGTTTGGTACTCCTGCATTGAATTTCCACATTCTATAAATAAATGTCAATGGAGAAGAAATAAGAACAAACTATTCTGATACATGCTGACATGGTTTAATGGTATCGCGTCAAAACTGATATATTATGTCCTGACATGAAGAAAAACTAATTTTGAAATGTTTGAATTGTCTGCAAGAGTGAACCGGAGGAAAAAGGAAAAAAATTTCTTCACTCACCTCCTTTTTCCTCTTTCCTCCCTCTCCCAAACAAAGCATTAGAATAGTATTAAAAGATCATGGTCCGCTCATGTGTAAAAGTTAGGGGTGAGCGTGGTTCCGGGTAGAACCGGGAACCGGAACCGAACCGGAGGAGGTTCCGGTTCGGTTCCCGGTTCTAAGGGGAACCGGAACCGGCAAAGAAAAAATAAAAAAACCCTAATCCCTTCCGCTCGAATTTCCCCCTTCAATTTTCCCCCCTTTCCCTTTCTTTTTCTCTCTCTCTTTTCTCCCCTTTTTCCTCCTCACGTCACTTCCTGCCCCCCACTTTTTTCTTTTCCCCTCTCTCTCTCTCTCTCCTCTTTCCTCCTCTCTCAGCCGAACCCTCCCACCTCTTCTTCTTCTTCTTCTTCTTCTTCTTCTTCCTTCCTCTCGCCGGTTGCTACTTCACCCACCACCACACCGCCGCCCCACGCCCTACTCACCACCACCTCTTGGCCACCGAACCCCCACCACCCACTGCTCGCCCGACAAGCCGTCTCACCGTTTAGCCCGACGAGCTGTCTTGCCGTCCGCGCCGCCGTGAGGCACCGCCGCCGTCTCCAAGCCACCGTCACCACCTCTTGCTGCCGCTTGCTCGGCCGTCCGGGCCGTTGTTGCTCCGAACCGTCACCACCTCCGCCCGAACCCGGAACCTGTTAGGTTAAGCCCCAAATTAATTTACCCTAGTCTCAGTTCCCACTTTCACTTCGCACTTCCTCTCTGTCTCTACCCGACGTTGCTCACTATGCTCCGTGCTCGCCCTCGACGAGTTCCTCGACGAATCTCCACACGGAGTCGGGCCTCAAGTCCCTCGACGAGTTCCTCTCCGGCAAGACCTACATCTCCGGGTAAAGTTCGTCTACAAGAAGCCGGCGAAGAAGACGACCGCATCCCCATCTTCGTCGGCTCGGAGGACCTCGCGTGGAACCATGTATCATCCCACCAGAGGCAGCGTTCGCGGTGGCAAAGACCGTAAGCTCTCTCTCTCTCTGCATCGTTCTTTTTAAGCTCTTGAGCATTTGTGTTGTATTCTCTTTGCTCGATTCGTCACTCTTCATGACAGACTTGTATTGCTGGGTTGGGAAGGATATATAATGATAATTTTGAGAATGCGATTGTGGGGTAGAAGTTGATTTTCCATGTGGAAATAATTCTAGGGTTAGCTTCAGGTTCGTGCATTTTGGTTTTGGCACTGACCAGAGACATAAGAAAAGAGTGAATGGGGTCCCTGATGCTTGATATTGGTTAAAACATGAAAACCTATGGTAAATTCGAACTTTAATCTTTTTAGCTTCTGTCAACATGGAGTGCCACTGACTAGGTGTTGACAAAGTTACTGACAGTGACAAACATTTAGTGTTTTGCTAATTACTTTTGAGCTTATCATTTTCTTCTAAATTTGGTTAGCAGAGCTCTGACTTTGTGGCAAAAGCCGTTGATGTGGCTGCTGAAGAATTAATAGCACTGGCAACACCTAGATGCGCATTCCTAATTTGAACGTCAGCATGCCGAGTTATTAAGCTGTTTAGTTATCCCGTGCAGCAAAAGCGGGATGGCTCATCCTTGTGCGTAAGTAACCCTTCTTAGCATATCTGGAAGTTTTAGTTGTTTGGGTCTTCTCTTTTTTAATTTTGGTGGTGCTAAGTTATGTTTGCTGCTGTTTTCAGCTTTTAGAGATGGGATACTCAATCCAATTGGAGACAGGGTACGTTAGTTCCCAGCACAGCAAGAAACTTTCGATTTGATTAAGGCAAAGATCATTTAGAATGAAGTGTGTCGTTCAAATGATAGCTTGTGATGTATTTTTAGCAATGCATGAATTTCTCTCCAGTTGTTTTTCTAACTAAAACTGACATGCGGATGTCGATTTGCAGGCGAGTTCAATATGGTTGTACATAGTACCTCAGGGGCTTAGAAGTTTAATGAACTATATCAAGACAAAGTACGGGAACCCGCCTGTTATTATTACCGAGAATGGTAAGTCTGCCGAGATTTAAAGAAAAAAGGCAACTAGCATACAGATGCTACATCTTTCTGTAATATCTTCACTGAAGTTGAAGGTCTTCTTAATCCAGTCATGACTTACTGAAGAAGAAAAGATGCTCAAATCTGTTGCCTTTGTCTGTTCTAACTTGGGTCTCTGCAGGTATGGACGACCCGAACCCGCCACTAATCAACATCAAAGAGGCTCTCAAGGATGAGAAGAGGATCAAGTATCACAATGACTATCTCACCAACTTGCTGGCCTCCATCAAGTGCGTTACGAATGTTCCGTGCGCTTTCGCTCTTTTTATCAGTCGAAACCGAGCTCTTTCTATGTCGTTCTTTCTAACATTTTGCTTTATAACCGAACCAGAGAAGACGGATGCAACGTGAAAGGGTACTTCGTGTGGTCTCTGTTGGATAACTGGGAGTGGGTGGTTGGATACACTTCGAGGTTCGGCCTTTACTTTGTGGATTACAATGACAAGCTGAAGAGGTACCCCAAAGACTCTGTTCAGTGGTTCAAGAACTTCCTGAAGTCTACTTAACCAATTAATGAAGATGAAGGAGGCGCCACAGTGGATACTAAAGTCAACAATTCTAATGAGTAATTCTTTTAGATCCTTTTTGTGTTGTGAGTTAACCAATTGATGATGATTTAACCTGTAGTGGTCCATTGCTAGATGATTATCAAACCATACATTTATACCCATACTTTCTTCCTGCAGCTTGGTGGCTTGAACTCTTTGTTGACGGTGGAGCGTTCTTCTATTCCTGTGGTTTCCAAGGTTCCCAGTTCCCACCATGATCCTTGGAATGGATGTGTCTCATGGCTCTTCTGGGCATTCTAATATTCCGTCCATTGCTGCGGTGATGTGCTAATTCAGCTCATGTAATTACTTGACATGTAGCTTGTAGCAGGGGCATAGTGGCTTATGAGATTCTCTGTCAATTACATCTCAAACGCAGGTGGTAAGCTCTCGCCAATGGCCACTAATTTCTCGCTACAGATGTTCGTACCCATTCCCCTAAAGTAGAAATGATAGACTCTCTGTTTAAAAAGGTGTCTGACAAAGAGGATCAACGTATCATAAGGTGAGCTTGTGTTGTCTACTATATTTATATGGGAGAGTGCTTCTACTTAATTTTGAATCATGTGCAAGATCGCATCTTATGACCACATGTGCATCTTCCAATAATTTGTTGCTTTATCCCATATGTCAAGCCTTCTTTTGGTTTCTGATTTCAGAGAGCTTCTCTTGGACTTTTATGTGAGTTCCGGCAAGAGGAAACCTGACCAGATTATCATATTCAGGTCATAGATCTAAAGTTAGTTTTCTGTTTTTCCCCTTTATATATATATTTTTTTTATAGTTGTTTAATTTTTCTTCTGAAGGTTCAGCAGAGGATCTCATCAAGCAAGATCTTCGAAATGTTGCTGAGGGTGTAGCTGCTTCTGTTCTTCAGTTGGCTCTTCCTTCTAATCCTGATTTAACAGTTTATGAAGGAAATGAGTCCACTCATGAAGCATACCAGGATAAAAATGTGCAGCAAGAAGCTGACACTGAGGTGATTGAGCTCTTTTGTGTTCATAAAGTGTTTGTATACATGAGGTTGCTTTGTCCTTCAAGTGCATTCATTTTGATGATCATGTACATCTGACATTTTCATGTAGGATGCTAATTCTATAGTGGCAGAGAGGATGAATTTCGGGTTTCCAGTATCACATGGCATTGGTCGCTTGCAAGTGAGAGATTTGCTTCACTATGATACATGTTTGGTTTTCCTGGGACTTAGCTCTTAATTTGCTTGGATTTCCATTCTGCAGATAATTAAGAACGGTGATCTTGAAGAGTTGCGAGAATTAGGTTATGGCACTTATGGGACTGTTTATCAAGGAAAATGGAGGGGTACTGATGTAGCCATCAAAAGAATCAATGATATTGATAAGTGCTTTTCTGGGAAGCCCTCAGAGTCAGAGCAAGAGCAAATGGTATGGATCTTCTTGCTTTTTGTTGTTTTTTATATTTAATAGTATTCTTTCTGAATCCTTGGCACTGTTGCTATGCTGAGACAGATATATGATTTCTGGAATGAGGCAATTAACCTTGCTGACTTGCATCATCCAAATGTGGTGGCCTTTTACCTCCTCTTCGTTCTCAGTGGAGGGATCATCCAGCCATTCCAATTTCCAGCAGAGGAGTGCTGACTTTGGCAAAAATCTTTGGGAACTTGAAGACACTTTATCAGAAGCTGCATCAAAGCATGAGCTATGAGTCTTGCTGATTTAAACAAGTTTTCCCAGGTATGCCACCTGCATAAAGTTAGTAGGATAGCAGGGAATGCACAATTTTTCCCAAGACATCATTTGATAGAAACGTGCAGGTGAACTTACCTTTATGATTTTATGAATTCTGTGTTCATTATAAGTAGATGAAGCTAAGTTTGGCTCTTATGCCTACAGTACAATTATGGCCATTGTTAGAGCACATTTCATCCATCATGTGCTCGAACTATTGGCTCTTATTACACTCATGAATGTAAAAACAGCTTGTTTATTACTTCTAAAATGCTGTTTGCTGTTTGTGTTATATTATCTTCAATGAATGACAAGTTTGTTTATTATTGCTGCATTCATTTTCATTTTTTTTTTACTAAAATGAAAAAAAAAAAGAACCTGTTGGAACCGGAACCGATCCCGGAACCTGTGACAGGGTAGGTTCCAGGTTCTCGGTTTTGACGGGTAGGTTCCAGGTTCCAAAAAATGAGGAACCTGTACCCGAGGGTAGGTTCCAGGTTCCAAGCGGAACCTGTAAGGAACCGGGAACCGCTCACCCCTAGTAAAAGTGCCAAATTGACCGTATAACTTTTTTGAAATTTCCAGATAACAGATGGGGTGTGAATCCTTTTATGCCCTTTTAGTGAGTCTTTATGCTAACCTATTTTCTGCTCTCTGTATATGAATTCTTATTGTATTTCACTTTTTGTGATGGTTACATTTCTGCAAATTATTGTATTGCGAGAAATCATTGCAGACAAGAATAAATCATTGGACTTATCTAAAAAGCAACGGAGTTATTGATAGGATGGCCAATTGATTCCAAGAGTGGAGTTTTTCCTAGAACTTGGGGGAGGAGATGAGGATACCACCAGGGCATTGTTGTGCAAACTTCCTGCCATTTTTAAATACCATGTGGAACACTTGGAAAGCCAGGTAGAGATATTGAGGTCAGTTGTAGGATTAGATGATCAAGAAATATTTAGGATCATACTTATGTTTCCTTACATTGTTATTGATAAGCTTGGTTTTCTGGTGAAAATTGTTTACGAGTACAGAACAAAGGAATTCACAGTTGCAATAGGCGCTGTGACAAGGACAAGTTGTGAGAATATGCAGAAGGTGATTGAGCTCTTCTAGAGTTATGAGTTTTCCTGTGAAGAGATGCTTCTCATGAATAAGAAAGCATTCTCAGATACTTCAAAACAATCCTGATTTTCTGGAGGAGAAAGTGGAGTATTTGGTAGGGGAGATGCGATGCAACCTTGACAAGCAAGTATATTTCCCTGCATTCCTTGATTATAAACTCGATAGTAGAATTAAGCACAGGTATGAGGTGAAGAAGAAGATTATAGGTGAAGGAATGTCACTCAACGAGCTTGTTTCTTCTGAGAGATTTGCATAGAAGAAGCTAGAGGAGCTAACGCACAAAGCCCAAAAAGTAAAGGGTTGCTAAGTCTCATCCGCAGAAGTTCATGGCCAAATTGATGGAAATTTTACTGAGTTTTCTCAAAGCTTTACAAGTTCGAGGTTTTGCCTTTTTTCCCCCAAGGTAAAATTATGGTTGGGACTTCCTTAAATGAAGGTGTGAAGTCATTTTATGATCTCTAAACTTGCAAAGCCATCATGACGTTTGGAGAAAATGGTCGATACCCAGTCGAATGATATTCTCAATTTTAACGTTAAAGCAAGAAGAAAAGTGGCTGATGTTTGTATTTGTATAACTGTCAATTACAATGGAATTCACCTTTAATTGATGGGAATATTTCTTTGGTTGTTCTCACATTTTTCGGTTCTTAGTCCTGAAATCTTGAAAAACGTGATCGACACTGAAGATAACCTTGTCAATGTGCATGAGGCGTCAATACATGGTTGCCTTTGTTATGCAATTCAGGATAGAGTTCCTACTTATTGAACAGGGATGGCCAGAAATAGTGAGTTAACATGATTGAAAGGAATATATGATCAAGAATCATTTCACCAATAGAAACTACAGCATATAATTAAGTGTTAATTTCTCTCCAATCTGTTCTTTGATGAAATTACATCGTTTCCAGAAATGTTATGACCGCGAGTTCAGTATTACCTCAGGACATATTTAGTCCTAAACCTTTTGTATTTGTGTCAATTTAATCCTAAATCTTTTTTTGGTGCCATTTAAGTCCTAAATCTTTTTACGTTGTGCCAATTCCGTCATTTCTGGCCAATTTTGGTCGGATTTTACTGACTGGACGCCGGCCGGCTGACGTGGCCTGATCGGCGTTGACACTAACAACTTCTAATAATATTTCTTTTTTTAATTTTTTTTCTTCTCCTCTTCTTTCTCTAGCCGGTCGCCAGACCTCGGCGACCAACTAGAGGCGACGGCCGGCGAGGGTCGAGCCTCGCCCATGGCCGGTGAGGGCGAGCCTCGCCAGCTCGATGCGAGGCCAGCTCGAGGCCGCCTCCTCGCATTGAGCTGGCAAGGCTTGCCCTCGCCGCCTAGGCCTCGAGGGCGGCCTTGCGCCAGGCGGGCGAGGGCGAGCCTCGCCGCTCCACGCGAGGCCGCCCTCGCAGCTACTGGCGAGGTGGCCGACAAGGTTGACCTCGACCTCGCCAGCTGTCACCTCTGGCCGGTCGCCGAGGTCCAGCGATCGGCTGGAGGAAGAAGAGGATAAGAAAAAATTAAAATTAAAATTAAAAATAAAAATAAAAAGGAAAAAAAATTTTAAAAATTTAAAAAAATTAAAAAAGTATTGAAAGTTATCAACATCAACATTGATTAGGCCACATTAGCGCCGATCAAGCCACGTCAACCGGCCGGCGTTCAGTCAGCAAAATCCCACCAAAATTGGCCGGAAAGGACTGAATTGGCACAACGTAAAAATGTTTAGGACTTAATTAGCATCAAAAAATGGTTTATGACTAATTTGGCACAAATGCAAAAGGTTTAGGAATTTTTTAGTGCTTTTCCCAAATAGTGAGCTGACATGATTAAAAGGAATCTATGATCAAGAGAGTCATTTCACCAATAGAAACTACAGCATATAATTAAGTGTTAATTTAGTTCTCTCCAATCTGTTCTTATGAAATTACACCGTTTCCATAAATGTTATGACCGTGAGTTTAGTATTACCTCAGGGCATATTCATTATCAACAAAATTGAGGATCACCTCAAGAGATCTTCAAAGGTGTGGCATTTACGCATAATAGGTATAATTTTTTTTGGTTGAAAGATACGATATATTAAAAAAACGAAAGATTACAACCAGAAGATATTGCATCGGCATACACTAGGTCTAGTAGAAAGAAAGGGGGGAAAATATTCCAGTTACGGGCCATATCCGATCTGCCATGGGCCTTAGCAGCCCAATCCGCCACTGCATTGGCCTCCCGTCTACAGTATTGAAGCTGCAAATTAGGGTAAGAGGATAGCAAATTGTTTACCTCAACGAACAGCATGCGTGCTTCCCACGGCGGTGTTCTTCTCTCGTTCACCGTTTCAATCAAGAGCAGGCAGTCCGATTCAATCACCAGGTGTTCGTTGTTGAGGCCCTGATGCAGTAGATGGCAGAGCGTAAAGCTGAGTGCCTGTACTTCCGATTGAAGCGCGGAGCCTGCTGGAAATTCTTCGGTAAAAACATCAGTAAGTATGCCCTTGTAATCTCAACTGATGCACACCATAGATCCTGTGTGATTGCCTAGCTTATAAGCCCCATCTATATTACATTTCAGGGTGCCATGATCAGGGGGTCTCCATAAGTGTTCAGTGTTGAGAGCAGAAAGCTCTGTTTGCTAATGCCTGGGGGCGGAAACTTTGTAGATCCGGGTCTGTGTAAATGGCATCTTCAACGGTGATGTTGGGATTTGGTTGCTGATGTCTAAAGATAAAGTTATTGCGGCCACGCCAGATTTGCCATAAAACATGCGCAATAGTCTCTAGTCCAGGTAATGTATTCTGAGCTGCAACCCTTGTTGTGATCCATGCATCGAGGCAATGAACAGAATGAGGTGTGATTAGAACATTTAGATCAGGATGGCTCCAGACTTCCCTAGTCCATGAACAATAGAAAAATAGATGTTCTAGGGTTTTTTGTTCATGTTGATTGCAGAGATGACAAATAGGATCAGGAGTGATGTGTCTATGAAACAAATTTGCTTTTGTTGCAAGTGAGTTTTGGCATGCTGACCATAAGAACATGTGGATTTTTGGTGCTATTTACATAGTCCATATATGCCGCCAGAGTATTCTGGGAGGCAGGAATGATGTAGAGGCTTCATTATTTATGTTGTTGCTTGCTGTGTTGATGATAGAAATGTAATTACTTTTCACCGCATAAATACCATTCTTTGTGGTTGTCCAGACTAACTGGTCAGAAGCAGAATGTGGTCTTAGAGGTATTCAAAATATTTTATTGATGACCGGATCATTATAAAACTGCTTGAAGAGAGCAAGGTTCCAGGATTGGTGGTAAGGGTCAATAAGATCAACCACTAACTATGGCTCCTCTGGTGCAGCTGGTCCTGCTATAGTTCCAATAGATAACCACTGATCCTCTCGTATTTTGATTTTTTTTGCCATCACCAATAGACCATCTCAAATTTGGTGTAATTGCCTCTTTACCAATAAGAAGGCTCTGCCAGCTCCAGGATGGGCAATGCCCTTTATCCGCTGTTAGGAAGTCTTGTGTAGGAAAATAAAGCCCCTTAAAGATCTAACTCCATAAAGTGAGAGGTTGATGAATTAATCGCCATGCTTGCTTACCAAGCATTGCCTTATTAAAAGCTATTAGGTCTCGAAAGCCAAGACCCCCATTGAGTTTGCTGATTTTTAGTTCATCCCATTTCTGCCGATGCACCCCTGTCATGTTCTTGTCGTTCTTCCACCAAAAGCTGGAAATTCGATGTTCAAGCCCTTTACAAAGAGATAGAGGAAGCTTGAAGATAGACATTGCATATTGTGGAATAGCTTGCACAATAGATTTAAGTAGGATTTCTTTACCCCCTTTAGATAATAGTCGTTCTTTCCAACCTTCCAGTTTTGCATTTACTCTTGCTAAGATCCAAGAAAACATCTCTTGTTTTGATCATCCCTAGTCCGAAGGTATACCCAAGTATTTGCCATATCTTTGCAACACCGGAATTCGAAATTCCCTTGCTAAATTTTCCTGCAATCTCAAAGGACAATATTTACCGCAAAACATTCCAGATTTATTTCTGTTGATGACTTGTCCCGTGGCGAGGCAATACTGATTCAAGATATTAGCAAGGTTCTGGCATTCAGTGAGTGTACCATCTAGAAAAAAGACTGAGTCATCTGCGAAAAATAAGTGTGAGAGAGTCGGACATGACCTGGCTAGCTTGATCCCTTTAAGATGGCCTCCTTCGATTGCTTGGGAAATTAAAGTGGAAAGAACGTTCGCCACTAATATGAAAATGTAAGGGGATAGTGGGTCACCCCCTCGATGGCTGAAAATAAGGTAGTAGTTCGCCGTTAAAACGTACACTGAAGTATGGGGGTAGTTATGCATTGCATCACCCATATAACCCATCGTTGATGAAAACCCAATTTTGTCAAATAGTCTCTGAGGAAATCCCACTCAACTCTATAATACGCCTTTTGCATGTCTGTCTTAATTAGTACCTTGTACTTTCGCTTCCACTTCATTGTCTTGAATTGATGCAGAACTTCCTGAACGATCAAAATATTGTCTTGGATCTGCCGTCCACTCACAAAGGCAGCCTGTTCCTTAGAGATTAGATCAAGAAGCCATGGTTTCAGGCGTTTAGCGATAACTTTAGAGATGATTTTGTATGCGTAGTTGCATAGACTAATGGGCTTGTACTGATCCAGTCTTTCAGGGTGATTGGTTTTGGGAATCAAAGCAATAATGGTTCTATTTAGATTGCAGGGCAGCACTCTTGAATTAAAGAAATCTTGCACTGTCCTCAGAAAATCATCCTTTATAATATCCCAATGCGTTTGATAAAAAAGACCACTCAAACCGTCCAGGCTTGGAGCTTTAGAGACCCCCAACTGGAAAGTTGCTAGGCGCACCTCTTCGAGATTGACCAAAGCAGTTAATAGGTACGATTGGAAACTCCATTTTTTCTCCTATGCGACTTTAACACAGGTTAGGCTTTGGATTAACGAATTGAAAAACACCTTAAGATGAAGTAGCCATACTACTTGGTGGTGGAATATAACCATGCATGGTAAGAAATCCTGTATCAGCGAGATTGCAGTGATCACTGAGTTATGCCAACTCATCATATGCAGGTCTGCACATTGATTATCTTAGTGCATGACCTCATTCTACTACATTTATTAAGTATTATCCCATGTTTGATTATCCTGCATTGCATTTCTACATTCTATAAACAAATGTCCTTAGAGAAGATATAAGAAAAAAAAATAGTTCGATGCATGCTAACAAAATTTCATTGTACTTCGTAAAAACTGATGTACTATGTCGTGACATGAGGAAAGATTAATTTTCAAAATGTTATGTTAGAGAGAATTGGAGGAAAAATGAAAAATGTTCTTCAGCCACCTCCTTCTCCCTCCCTCTCCCAAACCAAGCATTAAAATAGTATCAAAAGATCATGCCCCGCTAAGGTGTAATAGTGCCAAATTAATCAGATAACTTTCTTGAAATTTCCAGATAACAAATGGGGTGTGAATCCTTTTATGCCCATTCAGTGACTCTTTACGCTAACCTATTTTCTACTCTAACTATATATGAATTCTCATTGTATTTTACTATGTCAGTCATATTTCTGCAGATTATTGTATCACGAGTGTCGAAAAAACATAAGAAATTAGTACGGACAAGAACATATTGTTGGACTTATTTAACAAGCAATGGATTTATTGTTGCGCTTGAAAGAACCAACAAGTGCACTCATGTAACACGGTTTCATGGTATTGTATCAAAATTGATGTGCTATGTCATGATATGGAGAAGAAGTTGTTTGGAGGCAAGCTAGTTTTTGTTTTTGATCTTGTTCCTTAAAACTATATGTCAATTTTCCTATGATCGTGACTCGAGCGGTGAAGGAGGGAGTTGTTGAAGAAGGGAGAAGGAAACAAACAAAGAAGAAAATAAGAAAAAAGATGAGAGAGAGAGAGAGAGAGAGAGAGAGAGAGAGAGAGAGAGAGAGGGAGGGAGGGAGGGAGGGAGAGGGATTTGTTTGTTGATGGGATGTGGACCAACAATTATGTGGAGAAAGAAAATCACACGATCGGTGAAGGAGGGAGTTGTTGAAGAAGGGAGAAGGAAACAAACAAAGAAGAAAACAAGAAAAAAGATGAGAGTGATGGAGAGGGATTTGTTGTTGATGGGATGTGGACCAACAATTATGTGGAGAAAGAAAAATCACACGATCGGTGAAGGAGGGAGTTGTTGAAGAAGGGAGAAGGAAACAAACAAAGAAGAAAATAAGAAAAAAGATGAGAGTGATGGAGAGGGATTTGTTTGTTGATGGGATGTGGACCAACAATTATGTGGATAAAGAAAAATCACACGATCGGTGAAGGAGGGAGTTGTTGAAGAAGGGAGAAGAAAACAAACAAAGAAGAAAATAAGAAAAAAGATGAGAGTGATGGAGAGGGATTTGTTTGTTGATGGGATGTGGACCAACAATTATGTGGAGAAAGAAAAATCACACGATCGGTGAAGGAGGGAGTTGTTGAAGAAGGGAGAAGGAAACAAGCAAAGAAGAAAATAAGAAAAAAGATGAGAGAGAGAGAGAGAGAGAGAGAGAGAGAGAGAGAAATCAATCAAATGTATAAAATGATGTTCCGAAATTTTTACGTAGGTGATAACAGGGGGTCTCAATCAGGCCACTGGGCTGTGCCAATTACTCCACTAATAATGTTAACTTCGGCTTTAATTTCTTGACATGATCTGTTGATTGACTTGGTCGTTTCCTATAGGAAAAGACGACTCCAAAGCCTCCAATCAAACAAGGTTCATTTAATCTCTTTTCAATCTTTTCATATGGTGCCATCTTCACGTACCCCAAGCAATTCTTTAACAATTTCGTTTGCCCAAAGACAAACAGAAACATGATTAACGCTTTTAGCTTTGCCAATGTCTATGCACCGTTGCTACTCTTTCTTGTTCTATTGCATTTGATGACTAGCAATGCCGCTCCGAGTAATTCGCAATATGTTGTTTCATCCTGTGGCAACAGTCACAATATAAGCTACTCATTTCAATTGAAGAATGAACCAAGGGGGTGTGGTAAGCAGGAGAATGAGCTGGCTTGTGAAGATAATCGCACAATTCTATACTTATGTGATGGCCAATAGTACATGCAATTTATCAATTTTCCATCCACCAAATTAGATTAATCGACGGTGGGTTGTAAAAGGATAATTGCTTGTCTCTCTCTCATCATTCAAGGCCAGTATATAACTTCAAACACTGTATTGAGCCAAACAACCCATACAAAATGGACTGCGATGGTCCATTAGTCATTGTGAACTACTTGAAGTCGATTAGTTCTCCATTCTACATCACCATCGATCCATGTATTGAGGGGTTGTAATCTTTCAATACATCATCGAATTGGAACTTATATTTTCTCGAACTTATTAATGACTGATGTATACTTTTTATAGCGTCACTTTAATGAAATAGAAGTCTTCTAATTATGCCAAACTGTTGAACACGCTATAAGATTCTCTTCAAAGATGGTGAGGGAATGTGCTATAAGAAATAAAGATTGTGTATCAAAAGGAAGTGATGGGGGAGAGAGATGGATTTGTTTGTTGACGGATGTGGAGCCAACAATCACGTGAAGAGAGTTTGGAAATTCTTTTTTGAATTTTCAATGTGTGTAAAATTTCCAAGGGTTGGACGTGACTACACTAATGATGGAACATTAGTTTGGGTCCACCTTTTTAATTTCTTGACTTGCATGCATTTGTTATGTTGACTGACTTGGGCATTTATATCAGTCAATGCAATTATAATCTCTTTTCAATCTTTTCATAACCATTTCGCTTTACCCAGAGATAAACAAAGACATGATTAATGCTCTCAGCTCTACCAATGTCTATGCAGTGTTGCCGTTCCTTGTTCTGTTGCATGCGATGACTAACAATGTTGCTTCGAGTATGAAGCTACCCATTTTGATTGAAGAATGACCCGAAGGGATGTGATGAGCGGAAGAATGAGTTGGCTTGTGAAGATAATTGCATAGTTCTATACTAGCATATATTACATGCAGCCTATTAATTATTCTACCCACCAAATCAGATTAGTCAACGAAGGGTTGCAAAAGCATAACCGCTCGTTTCTCCCCCATCATTCATGGGCAGTGTGTAACTTCAAGCATTGTATTGACCCAAACAACCCATACAAAATGGATTGCGATGGTCCATTGGTCATTGTGAATTGTTTAAGCCGATTAGTTCTCCATTCTACATTGCCATCGGTCCATGTATTGAGGGGTTGTAATCTTCTAACACATCATTGAATACTTGTATTTTCTTAAACTTATTAATGACTAATGTGCACTCTATATAGCATTACTTTATTCACAATTTTCGAGTAAAAAAAGATAAATTAAAATTGTATTTTCTGGATGAACCCTAGTATATTTTGTTATTGGTGACTTTGAAGTCTTCTCATTATGCCAAACTGTTGAACACGCTATAAGATTCTATTCAAAGATGGTGAGGGAACTATAAAATTCAAATGTTTTACTCTAGAGTGGATAATTCTTTTGGTTTCTTAACAATTTTTTTTTTTTTTTTTTTTTGCTTTGAACTGAATTTAAGTAGTCCTTAATTATCAGGATGCATTCAATTGTTAACTCATCATTTGGATTCAAAGTCGACAATCGAATCTTAAGATGACTTTCTTGTCATATTAGAAAATAGAAAACTCATCAATAGCATAAAATATCTCCAGGAATTTGAAATAACTTATCTAAGAAAAATCTCCAAAACTATGAAATGGTATTATTGGACAGCTAAATATATGGGTTGTCAATTGTGATGTGTTCTTGCAAGATTACCGGGGATGATGTTGGGTCCTGCTCGTTACTCCTGTAACAATCTTGACTTGACTGACTTTGTTTTATTGGTTGATATGGGCATTTCAATAGACGAGGGAACTATAAAGTTACTTTAACAACTTTTGGAGAATTTTCTTCAATAAAAATAGAATAGAGTGGATAATTCTTTTTATTTCTTAACATTTCTTTTTCCTTTGAATTGAATTTATGCAATCATTAATTATCAGGATGCATTTGATTCTTAACTCATTTGGGTTGACTCCAATTCAAAGTCTACAATGAAATTTTAAGACAGCTTTCTTGTCATATTAGAAAATAGGAAACTCATTAACATCCTAAATATCTTTGGGAATTTAAAATAACTTACTTATGTAACAAAAATCTCCGAAATTTGAAATGATATTGTTGGACGGCTACATTTATGGGTTGTCAATACGATGGTTTCTTGGCAGAAAGAAATGGCGATGGTGTTGGGTCCTATTCGCTACTCCTGTAATATTCTCAACTTGATTGACTCTGTTTTATTGGTTGACATGGGCTTTTCGATAGAGATCCCGAGTCTTCATATTTAAGGTTTCTCTCATTCGCCAATATTCCATGGACGTCCTTTTATCTTTGTTGATCCTACACCATATATTAAGCCATGAATTTCCATTGGTCACAGGCTGAGAACGACACGACTTTTCCTTGCAATTCCAGACCTGTGTACCTCGTGTCATTGGTCTTTCTTGTCATGCTAGTAGGGACACTAATGCCCTGAATGAACGACCCTGCCTCTCCAGCAGTGAAGTTTACAAAAATGAGCTATCCTTTCAACCGAAGAGTGATATGAAAAGTTGTGGTGGCTCAAGACTTGCATTAGCGTGTGAAATAATCATACGAACTACTTTTTCAAATCCATCTATAGAAATAATGCCGCCATCAATTTTGGCGATATCTTCGTGTTCGACGTGGGATGGCAAAGGGCCAATTGCTCTTCCCTCCCTAGTTATTCATTAACGAACTCTAACTTCAGTTAGGAGAGTTTTCACGTTTCTGGTGAATTCAATGGTCTTTGTGAAGTGCTGAAGATCCGTTATTTTCTCTTTTATATATCGAAGGAGCATACTCCTTGGACGTATCGTCTAAGATATCTAAAATGAGTGGGTATTCATGGGCTGTGATGGATGAAAACTCGTCGGTCATTGAGGAATCTGGCACATCACCCATGACGACATGGGAATCTTATGATTGTATGCTTTCACCAAACAAGCGACTCCATAACGCGATGGCCAACGGTGTTTTCCTTAACTACTCACAGTCACAGCCTGTATTGCAGAAGAAAATATCTAGCTCGTGCTTCTTTAGTTTGGCCATAAGATAATTGCAGTAGGGAGATTAGCATTACACTTTTTACATTTTACAAGATATCTAAATATTTATAACATTACTTAATCTAATGTTACGGTGCGCATAGTTTTAATTTTTTAAACTCTAGATACCTTAAATTTTCATCACATACGAACATTGACACGTAATTTCACATATAATCACTTCATAATTTTTCTTAAATTATTCGAGTAGTAATTTAAATTTTGATAGGAAGGTTAAAGCAAATGCGCTTATTTCTCAAATTTTTTTGAGGTTTTTCTTAAAGGCGTTCAATCAAGAGTCATAAGTTGAGGGAAGAAAAGCACCCAAAAATAAAGTTGGACGGGAATCCTCTACGGAGTTGTGCTTCCGAGGGGGCTAGTATATATGTCCTGCAACTTATGAAAGAGCACGGAATCGACAATTACATATCTCAATCTTTATCGTCTAGTCTTTAAAATAAGGGTTATGTATTCAGGTTGCTTCCTTTTTACATCACTTGGATGGTCATTATTTCTTTGGGTAAACTCATCAAGGAGTTTTTGAATGACCTATCAAAGATCCCACGTGTCAACGCAACTAGACCAACTTGATGATCAAACCATTGGAAAACTGAACAGACCTGTCGATATAAAATCTTAGATTAGACATCACTTATATCTCGTCTAATTGACAGCTAAAGAGGTGCCTCCACTAACTAAATGGTCCAGTGTGCATTGATACTCAGATGGGCTTTACCACCGTAGATTGTAAGATCACTGTAGATCACTAAATATTGTCAGAGTCTCTAGTGTTTTCAGTCATGGACATTTGTCCATGCACATTGCCGGTTGTCACCTCCGGACATATTCATCGTCAATAAAACCAGGGATCCATTATCCTCAAGGGATATGCAAGGACGGGGCATTAACTCATAATAGTTGCCATTGGCAACTTCATTCTTTCTCCTATGTGACTTGACACGGATTATGCTTTGGAATGTTGAATTGCAAGACATCTTAAGATGAAGTAGCCGTACTGCTTTGACTGTGGAATATAACCATGGCAAGGTATGAATTCCTAATATGCGAGATTGCAGCGATCATTGAGTTATGCAAATTCATCATATTCAAGTTTGAACATTGATATTCTTAATGTGTGGCTTCATTCTATTGCGTTTCTTAACTATTATCCTACATTTGGTAATCCTACATGGAATTTCCATATTCTATAAATAAATATCATCGGAGAAGAAATTAGAACAAACTATTCCAATGCATGCTGACTTGGTTTTATGGTATCATGTCAAATCTGATGTACTATGTAGTGACATGATGAATAACTAATTCTAGAAAGTCTATTTTTTCTGCGAGAGTGAATCGGAGGAAAAAGGAAAAATTTTCTTCACCCACCTCCTTTTTCCTCGTTTCTCCCTCTCCCAAACAAAGCATTAAATTAGTATCGAAAGATCATGCCTCGCTCATGTGTAGAAGTTCTAAATTAACCATATAATGTTCTTGATATTTCCAAATGACAACTGCGGTGCGAAACGTTTTATGCCCATTTAGTGAGTCCTTATGCTTAGGGGTGTGCAAAATACCCGGGAACCACCCGGACCGCCCGGAACCGGACCGGAACTGCCCGGAACCGGCGGTTCTTGAGGGAACCGGTCCGGTTCCTGGTTCCATGGGCAGATCCGCCCGTCCACCCACCCGGACTAAACCGGTTCCCTTTTAATATTAAAAAAAAGAATTACTAAAACTGAATACAAAGCAATTGTTTTGTGGCAATTGTTTCTAGTGCAGGATGAATACAAAGCTAAATATTGGGGAATTCTTATGCTTTTTGGTTGTTTAGTTTATTTATTAATATAATGATGAAGGTGATGTATTCAATAAAGTCTTGTTTAGTTGCACTTCCTTTGTTTTCCTGTGTTTGGATGGTGCCTCATTTCACTTCCTTTGATTTGTCTGTGCGACTTGTGATATTTTGCCGAACCTGAGGAGGGATATGTCCACTTCATAACTTTAAGAGAGACCCATTTTTCCTTAACACTTCCTACTCTCTCCGCCTCTATATCAACTTGCGTACATCTATTCCTTCATTGGTTGCATTTATAGTTGCAACAAATGAATTTTTGTTCCACGTACTTAAATTTGGTTTTTCTTTTTTTGGCTTGCTTTGATGTCACGTAGTCATTCTATGTTGAAAACCAAAATTGTTTCGTGTCAAGATCGGTTCCATGGATCCACCCAGGAACCGGACCGGACCGGCGGTCTGGTTCCCGGGTGGATCCATGCAACAAACGGGTGGATTCCGGTTCCAATTTTTCGGAACCAGTTCTTAGCGGGCAGTTCCCGGTTCTAGGTCAGGAACCGCCCGCTCGGACCATGCACACCCCTACTTATGCTAGCCTATTTTTTGTTCTAACTGTATGTGAATTCTTGTTTTATTTCATTATATGATAGTTATGTTTTTGCAAATATTGTATCGTAAGTGTATAGAAAATATAAGAAATCATTTCACACAAGAGCAAATACTTGGACTTATCAAACAATCAACGGAATTATCGTTCAATTCAAAAGAAGAAATCAGTGGACTTGTACAACATTGTTTCATGCAACTACATCAAAATTGATGTCCTATGTCGTGACATGGAGAAAGAGTAGTTTAGAGATAGCTATTTTTTTTTTTTTTTCATGATATTGTTCCTCGAAACTATACATCAATTTTTCTATAATCGTGACTCGTGGGACAAAGAAAGAAGATGGAGATAAAGAAGGGAGGAAAAAAAACGAAGAGAACAAGAAGAAAGATAGCGTATCTGAAGGAAGTGATGGGGAGAGGGAAGAGAGGTGGATTTGTTCGTTGACGGGACGTGGAACCAACATCCACATGGGGAGAGTGGAAGAAATGTGGAGAAAGAAAGATCTTGTGTGAAGCAAAACCTTTTGAATTTTCAATGGGTGGAAACTTTCAAGATGTGCTGTATATGTAGGTCAATAAAGGGGGTCATCAATTGAGACGGGTTGGACACGACTACACGAATAATGGAACTTCAGTTTGGGTCCACCTCCTTTAATTTCTTGACTTGCATGCATTTGTTACGTGCTTGACTTGGGTTTTTCTATAGGACAAGGTGATTGAAAGTCTCGTGCCCCATCAATTAGGGAGATGAAATTTTCAAGAAAATCATTAGGGCCCACTGTCGCTTCAAATTGTCCCTACATAAATCCATCTTTATATAGCTGTACTAGCTTAAATTTATACTAAAGCACTATAGTTATTCTTGCCAAGTGCATTGCAAGAATACAATTACAGTACATGATTTTGCTTTTCAACGGAGTATAGGAGAGGATATTTTAGCTTTATATAAGGATTTTTCAGATTTGCATGACAAAACATGTAGTCATTCATGGCTAGGTTGATGATGACCCCGTGCAATATGTCATTGTGTGATACATTTCTTATAGCAATTATTTATTTCATGAAATGATTCAACCATTTAAGAAATTAGAATGACGTCTAAAGTTTGTTGATGATATTTATACACAATACCTCTGTTTTAAAGCAATTCTACTGATTTAGGAGACTAATTCTATTTAAGTGTTCGCTTTGGAGGGTGTGATCGGTGGTCGTAAAGATTCACGTCAACTCCATAATCTTGTCAGTCCCGCATTGGCTCCGGAAAAGAACAGGTACCATTTTAATGGTAATAGGCATGAGATCCCCTGGACATGGCAAAAATCCATTCGCTATTAAACAATTCGTGTACAGCTGATGCCCACTTCTCTGTGTTGTGGTCTTGTCCAATCAAAGGATGTCTATCATTATTTGCATCATCATCTGCTTTCATGGAATTGCATGTGCTAATCGCTAGTTCTTGAAGGTGAAAAATGGAATGAAGCAAGAATTTACTTGTCGAATAAACCCATTGATTCGTTCTTTTGGGTAAAAATATACCATTTCCGTGAATAGTCAGTATATTAGTATACTCTCATGTAGTAATGTTGTTAAAAAATTTCTCAGAATGGATAGATTTGTTTTTATTGATAACCTATCAAGAATTAGAAAAAAAAATCCGTACGATTAAGGTAAAAGTTTGATTACGTGCTAATAGGAATATATAATTCCTATCTTCTGTTCAATTTACAACATGCATTTCATATATAAAATATAATCGTTATTTTCAACATTCTTAACGAGTGTCAGGACGCGCCAATATGATTCTATCAATTGTTACACCTCTTTTAACGGCTACATATGACACGACAAAAGTCTTGTAACCAATTATAATTAAAGAGAGAAAGCATGATTCTCAAGGCTTTCTAAAGCAAGTTTGTCGATTCTTTTGCTTTCCTACTTTTGGAAAAAAAAAAAAACTCATTTTTTTGGCGCAAAGTTCAATAAAATGAGGGCATGTTTGGTAACAATTTTGTTTCGAGGAACAATTTTTGATGAGAAATGATTTTTTTATGATTCTGTTCTCGAGAATAACTTCCGAGTAAAAGAACGTGGTTGGTAACTTCCCTAAATTTCTATTCCCGGGATAGAAAAACGTTTAGTAGGATTCTTAGATTTTTTTTATTTCTTTTAATTTTTTAATTCTTTTATTATATTTTCTTCTTTTTTCTTTTCCTTTTTCTTTTTCTTTTTGGCCGGTCGCCGGCCACGGGTTAGGCAAGCTCGCTGGAGGCCAGCCTAGCCACGGCTAGCCTCGGCCTTGTCGTGGCCGTGCGAGGCTCGGCCTCGCCTTAGCTGGATGAGGTTGACCTCGCCCAGCCAACGAGCCTCCCCGTGGCTCGACGTCACCAGGGGCCGACGACGCTCCAGTGAGGTCGCCAGCCCTCGTCTAGCCGGTCGTCGACATCGGCTATAGCCAAGGTCGGCGATCGGCCAAAAGGAAGAAGAAGAAAAAAGAAGAGAGAGAAAAATTAATTCTAGAAATTGTTCTCGAAAACAAGAAGTTACTTTTTTCTACTTCTTGTGGGAAATTTTTTTTTACCAAACACATTTATATTCTTTTTTCGTTCCCTAAAACAAAAGAATAGAAATTTTTGTTCTGGGGAACATAAATTTTTTTTAACAAATAGGCCCTAACTCACCCTCGCACCGCTTAACAAATCTTATTTAATAGTCAAACTGAAGTTTTCTTCCGTATCCTCATCGCTAATTTTGTTCATTGTATCAATCCACCAGAGTTAAATAGAAGTGGAGATCAAAAGAGATATCACTAGTTTCAAATGATTGCACCAACTACACGCACTAATGTCCAATCCATATCAAAGGCTATCGGGGTTGCTTTTGTCTTCAATAATTCTTGAAGCATGTCTCCCTTATGATTCTGGCTAACAATTATATCCCCTATCTCTGCCACGTCCATCCTTTGGGTGAGAAAATTTTCAATAAAGAAGAAGTAAAATCTGTCCGATGAAGAAAGTCATTACCACCCACTATTGCTTCAAATTGTCCCCACATGGGTCCCATCTTTATATAGCAGTATTAGCAACTACTGTTATTCTTGCCACGCGCATTGCAAGAATACTATTATAGTATGGATATATATTATTATGCTTTTAAGCGGAGTACAAGAGAGGGTATTTACTACAATTCATACATTTTAGCTTCATATAAGGATTTTCTTAGATTTGCGCAACAGAATGTGCATTCGTTCATGGCTAGGTTAATGATGACACCGTCTATATATATATCATTGTTATATGATATACTTTTTTTTTTTTAAAGAGATCATTTATTTCATGAAATGATTCGACCTTGTAAAGAATCGGAATTACATTTGATTTGACCTTGTAAGAAATTGGAATCACATTAAAAGTTTGTGATTTAATTTAGTAAATATGGAATACATATCTAAGTGATCAAGCGCCGATGATAGAATGTAAAAATTTCTAAGAAGGTGGAGAAGAAGTGTAAAGATAGTGATGGGATGTAGACCCCACAGTCACAAGGAGAAAGTTGAAGCAAAGTGGATATAGCGAAAAAGGAAAGATCAAATGTGTAAAAAGATCCTTTGAATAGGTTCCCCTAATAATGAAACTTTGGATCTAAGCAGATTCTTAATAAGCTCAATGAGAAGAAACATGCGAGAGATCCACCTTAGAATGGGAGACTGTGTAATGTCACCCTCATATTCCCTCCTTGTGGGGAAGATAAAGAAACACGAGGAAATTAGGAGGCCTCACGATAGTGAAGGTAGATATTATGTCAAGACTTCGATTCTATCTACCATAAGGTAGGTAGGTATAATAGCATTTCACACCTGGGATTAGTGAGGGAGGGTGAAAGGCGCTCTACTTGGTGGCATGCCTTATGGCAAGGTACCTCAACTGACCGCCATCCAAGTACCCATAATACTGTGACTTGAGTTTGGGTCCACCTCTTTAATTGCTTGACTTCATGCATTTGTTCAATTGACTGACTTGGGATTTTTCTATAAAGATCAAGCGACTCCCAAGTTTCCAAATCAAACAAAGATTGTCTGATCTTTTTATATTGCGCCTCCTCCACACACACCAAGCAATTCTTTACCAATTTCTCTTTGCCCAAATACAAACAGAGGCATGATTAATGCTCTCGACTCTATGAATATCTGTCAAGTGTTGCTACTCACTCTTGTCTTATTTCTGGCGATGATTAGCAATGTTGAGTCGAGCAGTCAACGGTGCATTCCTTCATCTTGTGGTGACGTTCGTAATATAAGCTTCCCATTTCGACTGAAGAGTCACCAGAGGGGATGTGGTATATTGAAATTCGAGCTGGCTTGTGAAGATAATCGCACTATTCTAAACTTCCTTAATGGTCAATACTATGTGCAGTTTATCGATTATACCGGACGACAAATCAGATTGGTTGACAGCGGGCTGCAAAGAGATAACTGCTTGTCTCTCCCCCATCATTCATTGTCATTGTATGACTTTCATAGAGTTTCCACTCTAGACAACCCATACAGCAACCTGTCGTACAAGAATATATTGGTCATTGTGAACTGCTCAAAACCGGTTAGTTCTCCATTTTACATCACTACTGATCCATGCATTGAGGGGTCATACTCTACCAACACATCATTGAATTGGAACTTGTATGCTTTGGTCAATCCAAATGTATCGGATGTTAGGGATTTTTGCACCATTAGCAGTTGGACATGGGTGTCACAAGATTTTGGGGGTGGGCAGGCTCATAATAGCTCTCTCAACTACAAGCAAATCCATAACATCATGGCCGATGGATTCGTTCTCAACTATTATATATTTTCATGGAAGAAAACTTCCTTTTACTACTATGATATCTATAACTACTTACGTCTCTATCGCTACTTTTTTTCCAAGCGCTTATATGTTAGCTACTGCGGGGGAGGTCAGTTTTGTGCATCCACGTACTATTATGGTGGTAAGTATTGATCGACATTGAAATTTCACCGTAATTTTGCATGATTCTGTATATTCTTTCACTAGCTACTTTCTCTTTCAAACTGGAAAAAGAAAGGGATATCTAATATCCAAGAAAATTATGACAAAATATACATGATAGTGTACGTCAGTGTATACATGTGCCTAGATTATAATTTCTTTCCACAGAAGGGCTAAATCTGTATTGTAAAAAAACGAAAAGAAAAGAAAAGGATTCTCGTGCGACCAACCACAAGACTAGTTTTTTGTTGGCATAGAATTTCAATTTAGTTTTCTGTTGGCGTAGAATTTAGATTTTTTTTTTCATTTTCTTAATTAGTTCTTTAATTGTTTACTTCACCAATAAGCCAAGAGACACTCGTTAACAATCCTTAAAAAAATTGTAGTCATGTACCGATAGGAGGACCAAAATTATTTGTTAAAAATGAAAAGCTTTGTTTTTCTTGATTTGTAGACAATAAATTCAACTTATACAAAGTAGCTTGCTACTACTCTGTTTCCTTATGATTTTTGCTTTCCAAACTTTTTTTCCCTTCAATTATTTTTCACATCGTTCATTCCTTCCACAGGTGTCCTAGACGATATTGCATTTTGGACAACTTGGGATTTACTAGTACTATTAAGTAAGCCACAATGATTTATTCTTACAATAATTATGGAAATTAAAAAAAAAAAAACTATTCTAACCTATCAAAATTTTCTTCAGTTGTTTTTTGTGTAGTGAAATTCATAATCGGGATGCCATTTGTTGCGATATTTCTGATCTATAAGTATAGAAGAAGGCACATAGCAATGGACAAGAACATTGAAGAATTCTTGCAGGCTCATAACAACTTTTTGCCCATAAGGTACTCTTACTCGAATATCAAGAAGATCACCAGAAATTTTAAGCACAAATTAGGTGAAGGGGGTTATGGTTCTGTGTACAAAGGAACGCTGAGAAGCGGCAACGAGGTAGCCATCAAGATTTTAAAGCAATCCAAGGCCCATGGCCAAGATTTTATTAGTGAAGTAGCTACCATTGGAAGAATTCACCACGTTAATATAGTGCAACTCATTGGTTTTTGCTTTGAAGGCTCGAAACAGGCTCTTGTGTACGACTTCATGTCAAATGGATCTTTAGATAAGCATATTTTCACAAAGGAAGGTGATAAGTTTCTTGATTATAAGAAAATATATGAGATTGCTCTTGGGGTGGCGAGGGGGATTGAATATTTACATCGGGGGTGTGATCGGCAAATACTCCACTTTGATATCAAGCCTCACAACATTCTTTTAGATAAGAATTTCTTGCCGAAAGTTTCTGATTTTGGACTCGCGAAACTTTATCCCATTGATCATAGCATAGTTTCAATGACCGCTGCAAGAGGAACTTTGGGATATATGGCACCTGAGTTGTTCTACAAAACCCTCGGTGGTGTATCTTATAAAGCAGATGTCTATAGCTTCGGGATGTTGCTCATGGAAATGGCAGGTAGAAGGAAAAATTTAAATGCAAATGCGGAACATTCAAGCCAAATTTATTTTCCGTTGTGGGTATATGACCACATCAATGAAGGAGAAAGTGTTGAAATGGATGAAATTGTAGGAGAGGAAAGGGAGGTGATGAAAAAGATGATAATAGTTGCACTTTGGTGTATACAATTAGTTCCTGACCATCGGCCTCCAATGAACAAAGTCTTAAAAATGCTTGAAAGAGATATTGGTAATATTCAAATGCCTCCAAAACCGCTTATTTACCCACCAAATGAGCCAATTGGCGACGACAGAGTTGAAATGGAATTAGAAACATTTTCAACTTCATCAAGTACTCCCATAATTTCCCCTAGTTTTCCATTTGGAGATAGCAGTGGTGTTTAGAACCACGCACAGTTTAATTGGAAAAGCTTTGTTCCCCACAACGTAGTATTATGTTGGGAGGGAGGTGAGCTAGTTTAGTGTCCCAGTGATTACATTTCATCTTCTTCTAGTTCTTAGCTTACTATTGTGATATTGTACTCTTTTTTTTTTTTTTTTTCGGTCGGAGTGTTATTGTACTTCATGTATAGTTTCACCATGTGTGGTCCATACAATCTTTTATACGGGATGGAACCGTGTTTAGGAAGTGTATTCTATATGTTCATCCAATGTGAAGTCTAGCTAATTCAGTTAATCATCTATAAACCAAATCACCCGTTTTCTGTAGAATATTCATCAAAGAGGGCTGCAAAACGTGCCATCTTACATGTACTTGCCAGTGGCCCGTGTCCTCCTTGACTCGATGTAAATCATTCTTTTTTCCTCGATTGCTCAGGTCACAAAGTAGTTTTTATTTGTGGTTATTGCATTTAGAAGTCACACGGCATTTGGCTCGCCCAAATTCAAATTCTTTATTCACCATTTGCAATAAAATTTTATTTTCTTCGCAATTCATTTAGTTGGATCGAAAATTGATCAAATTCTTGAGAAAATAGCGATGGGGTGATCATATGGTCTTGAAGGTCGCATTAGCTCTAAATTTTAAATGATCAAGAGAAAATGGGACAATTACTTAAAAAAGTCTCACAATTTGTCAACATAATACATTTGAGTTTTAAAACTTTTATTTTATTCGTCTAAGTCTTAAAATTTGTAACTCGGTGCGCATGATCCTCCGTTAAGGTGCAAATGCCTCCCAAGCCACTTCAATACCCAAGCCATCATGTGCCTGCGTATGACAAAGGTGAAACCTTGATTGAATTGGAAAATTGGTCTAACTTTATCTGGTGTTCCACTAATTTCTTCTTCATCCCAATGTGACGATGAGATTGAGTTTAATTAAGGATGATCCTTCCCATTTAATCAATGTGACACCGATGACACGTTGGTTTTGAAAAAAAAAATGCAACAGGTGAATCACGCATAATGTATCTTGGGGTGGTGTTCTCGTGATACATGGATCTTGGGGAAGGGAAACCTATCTTCTTCTGAATTGGCATGCAAGCCCGTGAGCGCCACTGGTGGCATGGCACCCAAACCCGACCGACTTGTGGAACCCGCTGATGCCATACGATTAGTTGGATAGGCTTGAAAATGGTTTGGGACATTGGAGAAGCTACATGCGCCTGACTAAGAAAAGTATAAAGACCTCATCACCCCCACCACCGTGGCGGCGACCTCCCTGGAGCAATCTTGTCACGCCCCGATCCTCAGGCATGCGCACATCCCTTAACTTTTGGTCGATTTTATTATTGCGATATCCCAGGACTATGTATCGCCAACCCTTTCATTTATATATGCACATGCGAAAGCGGTTATAAATCCCCAGACAATAAAACAATGGGATATACAAGTAGGACTGGGAAATTGAACCTGAAAACCACACCATTGCAATCATATACAAGCCATACTAAAACGATTGGTTTCTACTCAAATTCATTCTACAACAATCGTCATCAGGATCCTACTCTGGATCATCCTCAGGGTTCTCCTTCACGTACTCCTCCTCAGGTTCCTCAACAAGGATCTCCTCGTCAGATTTCTCCTCCTTAGGCTCCTCATCCAGGTCCTGAAATGGTTATTCAATAACCAATGAGACAACGTCTCAGCAAGTTCTACCCTCTAAGACCCGATTAGTAAACTAATACACCTTAGGGCTGCCTATGCACAACATGAGTCAGAGGACTTACCTTGGCCTTAGATTCCACCTGCATATTAGCACAGATCATACAGGCACCCAAGCAATCATATTATAGATCGAAGCATCGATCTAATCGACCTAGTCGATTACACACCAAGAAGACCCCTCACGGTCATCTCTATTCAATCATTCAATTCACAACATCAAACCAAGGCAATGAATCACATCAAGTCACTCTCAGATCGAATCATCGATCAATCGACTTAGTCGATTACAAGTCATCCAAATTATCTCTTGATCAACCCTTTATCATACCGTACTGTCTCAAGATGATCTATAGGATTATCGAGCCGATATATCATACCGTACTGTCTCAAGATAATCTGTAGAGTCACCGAGCCGGTAGATCATACCGTCCTGTCTCAAGATGCTCCGTGGAGTCATCGAGCCGGTATACACACAATTTATCATACCGTCCTGTCTCCAGATGCTCCGTAGAGTCATCGAGCCGGTATACACACAATTTATCATACCGTCCTGTCTCCAGATGCTCCGTAGAGTCATCGAGCCGGTAGATAATATCATTCCAAGCAAATAATCGAATAACCAACTTTATCATTCTCGATAAAATGCCATGAGTGGGTACTCGATTGGCCCTAGCCAAAACATAATAATTTCCTTTTTATAAATTCCACCATTTTCTGTAGCCCACTCAGATCCTTTTGGCATTATCAACTGAAGCCCAATTCTTTTTCAATTAATAACCAAAGATTATTCAATTAAAGAATAATTCCTTCTTTCACAAATAATTCAACTCAGCATGAAATATGGTTCAATTAAATAAACGGACTGCACCACGACAATTAGCACGAAATTCCGGTCACTAGCCATCCCAGTTGAATTTTCGGAAAATAAATAATTAAATAATTAATTTCGAAAATTAAATAAATAAATACAATAAATTCAATTTAGCACAATACAAAGCTCAATTAAATAAACGGTCTGCGCCACCATCATCAGCATAAAATCCCGGTCACTGGCCATCCCAGTTGAATTTTCGGAAAATAAATAATTAAATAATTAATTTCGAAAATTAATATTTAATTCCTAAAAATTCCACCTAGGCCCGATGTGCTTAATTAACACCCGATAAGGGACGGGAAAAATCCCAAGAAGCATCCAATAAATACTACATGCAATTCACTATCTAATTACACTAACCACACAACTAATATGCAAAGCAATTAACTAATAAACACTAATCAATTCTAATATAACAACCTAATTACACTTAATTAACGCTAATCAACCTTTAAGTGTAATTAGCACACTAAGGAGGCATTAGTGAGTAAAACTCACTCAAAACGACGGGCTCGACGCGAGGATCAACTTTCCCCAAAGCGGGCCGAGCATCCGGGCTCGGGAAGGCGGCCAAAACGGGCCAAAACCCTCTGCGATACCCATTTTCTGCACTCACTGATCGCTGCTGGAAGTGGGCGAAGAAGGGCGGATCCGAGGCTGAGATGGCGAGGCAAGGGCGGCTAGGGCTAGGCGGAACTCCGACGGGTTGAAGTGGCGGCACATGGTGGCCGGAGGTGGCTGAACCGTGGCTTGTGCTGGCCAAAATGGAGCTGAACAGAGGCGGAACAGGGGTTGGACAGCAGCTCTGGAACAGCGAGCTGGGCGAGAGGGAGACCGAGCTGAGCGGAGCAGCGGCGGAGTGCACGGCGTCGCGCAGGCGGCGGTGCGGCCGCTCCGGTCCAGCAACGCCAGCTGCTGCCCCAACTCCGGTGTCCTCCCAGATCTGGAACCCCGAGCAGCGAACGGAGGGGAAGACAGAGGGTGGACGGCGTTCAAGCGGGCGAGCAGGAGACGGACGGCGGCGGCGTTCCGGCACGACGACGAAGGCAGCTCCGGCGTGGCCGCGACTCCTTCAACGCTGCTGGCCGCTTCGACGTCCTCAGATCTGCTAGGACGTCGGACAGCACCAAGAAGAGGAAGAAGAAATCAACAGCATCAGCAGGAGGGAGAGAGAAGGGCCGAGGTGCACGCGGTGAGGTACGACTGCAACGGCGTGCACGGGCGGCGGACGGCGATGGACGGTGCTGCTAGTTGCTGCTTGGTGGCTTCTTCGGCTTGCAAGGGCGTCGCACATCCAGGAGGAAGATGGAGGGGAAGCTCGACGAGGGAGAGAGGGAAATCGGTTTTCTCCTCTTCTCTCTCTCTCTCTCTCCCTCTCTCTCTCTCTCTTTGGCCCCACCGAACCAGCTGTCTCCCACTCCATTTTCCTTGCCAAAAATGCCCCTTCTAGAAGCTTTAAGGTAATTTAAAATATTGGGCCTATGGGCATACGAATTTGCTAGGTTTTCTTTCCAATTGGGCCTTAATTCCTCTTGAATTAAATCAAATTGACCCCCATTAATTTATTCAATGCTTCAATTGAATATTCTCCTCATCCAATAGCTCATCTCGCATCTCAATTTTGTATTCCATTTTAATCCCCGGCTCCAATTGCATAGAAATGACCTGATTAATTCAATTGAAATTAATACCGAAAATTCTGGATGTCACAAATCTCCCACCCCGACCTCATGTCCCGTGATGGGTCCCATCCCGACCTCCGCACCTTCTCTCTCCTCTTCAATTCTGTTCGCTCTCGGAGGCGGACCCATCGCGCGCTGGCTCGGTACCAGCTCGAGGCCCACTTTGGGGATTCTCAACTCGCTCATCAGTCTCTACTCGAAATGCAATGACTGGGCCGAGGCCGGGAGGATATTTATGGACATGGGTCAGAAAAGGGACTTGGTTTCTTGGAGTTAGAAGCGGTTGAAACTTTCCTTCATATGCTTGAAGATGGTTTTTTTCCCTATCGATTATTGTTTCGCGGCGGTTATTCGGGCTTGTTCAGTTCCGGAGAATGCATCAATTGGTGATGCAATTTTCTGGTTTATAATCAAAAGCGGCTACGTAAATTATGATGTGTGCGTTGGGTGTGCATTTTAATTGACATGTTTGCGAAGGGTAGTGCTGATTTTGTTTCAGCTCATAAGTTGTTCGAGAAAAGGCCCAAGAGGAGTGTGGTTGCTTGGACTTGGATGATGACAAGAGGTACTCTGGTGGGTTGTCCAAGAGAGCTGTTGATTTGTTTCTCGATATGCTTGTGAGTGGGACTGTGACAGATAGATCTACACTCAAAGCTGTTTTGTCAGCAAGTTCAGAGTTGGAGTTGCAATCGCTGGGGTTGCAGTTTCAATGCTGGGTTATACAGTCTGGATTGGCTTCGGATGTCTGTGTTAGATGCAGCTCTGTGGACATGTATGTGAAGTGTGTAGCTAGTGGATTGCTTAATGATTGGAGAAAGGTGTTTGATTGGGTGCAAGATCATAACGTGATGTCTTAGACAGCGATAATCATGGGAAGTATCAAACTCTTTTTGGAAATGATAGAAGGTCCCATGAGGCCAAACCATTTCACATTTGCTAGTGTTCTCAAGGCATGCGGAAGTACTTGTGATGTAGATATGGGGATACAAATATACACGCTAGCTACAAGATTGGGCTTTGCTGGTGATACTTGCGTGGCTTATTCTCTTACTAGCACATATTCTCAGTTGCACCACATGGAAGACACTTAGAGAGCTTTTGATATACTATTAGAAAATAATTTAATTTCTTATAATGCCCTTGTGGATGCCTATGCCAAGAGCTTGGAGTCCAATAAGCCTTTGAACTGCTACATGAAATTGAGGAGAGAGGAATCAGAAGGGGTGCTTCTAAATTTGCCAGCCTTTTAGGTGGAGCTGCCTGTATCGGCGCTATTGGTGAAGGGGAGCAAATCCATGGGAGATGGTAAAATCAGGGCTGGACTCAAATCAGTGCATATCCAATGCTTTGATCACTGTGTATTCATGGTGGGGAAACCTAGATGCTGCTTTTCGAGTTTTCTGTGAGATGAGAGAATTGACCATTATGCGTGCACGGTGGACTTATTGGGTGGATCAGAATCCTTCCCATGAGATTATAAGTTCAATGCCTTTCAGGGTTGATACACTAGTCAGGTCTGATGTACATTTTTTGGAGCTTGCCGAGTTCACAGCAATGTTGAACTTGCAAAACAAGCTACAGCAATGATATTTTAGTAGGAACTGGACTACCCTGCTGCTTATGTTTTACTATCAAATATTTATGCCTTGGCTGGTCTTGGGAAGATGCAACAGCAATCAGAAAGAAGATGAAACTGAAATATCTTACACAAGAAGCCAGATGTAGTTGGATTCAAGTGAAAAATAATGTTCACAAGTAACATACGTGGGTGACACTTCATGTCCAAAGGCACAGGAGATTTATGACAAGAATGAATTTGTTCTTCATGATGTGGAGGAAGGACAAAAGGAACAATATTTGCTCCAGAACAGTGAAAAAATTGCTGTTGTTTTTAGCCTTATAAGCACTCCAGTCCAAAATCTATCAGGGTGTTTAAGAATCTCCGCATTAGCGGAGATTGTCATTCTGTGATCAAGTATGTCTCCATGGCAACCAGAAGATGTATGGTCGTAAGGGATGCAAACCAGTTCCACCATTTTACAGACTAAACATGCTCATGCAATGACTACTGATGACGATGCTTCTTAAATTGTCTCATTCATTGTGTAAATTGAATCTCCATTTTAGATTTTCTCCTTTGTTCCTATGTTACTTGAACTGGGATTCTATTATTTCCCTAGCAAGCCCAACAATGTAAATATCATGTCCTGAAATGTATATAGTTTTGGTACTCCTACTGTCGGAATACCAAGCAGAAGACCTCAAATGAAGCTCGCAATATGTCAGCAATATGATTCATGGAATTGAAAACAGTCATGCTTCGTCTTTGGAATTTCCTGGAATGTGCAGTTTTCAGACACTAGATATGTATGTTCTATTCTCTCCCGAGCGTTCCCGATATGCAGTCCTGATGCCCCATAATTCATTCATTGGCTGACTATTCTGTGTGACTTTTAGTTTACATTTTTGGATGTGGCAATTTCTTGTGCTTTAAATCATCAAGTTCAACTATGCGAGTTCAAGCCATATGTTGTTCCAACATTTCCCAGGCTGTTGCGGAGTGGATAAATTTAGGATGATTGAGAAGAAACAAGAGCAGCTTTCGTGAGCAAACAACGGTTTGAGACCAGGAGGCATGATCCTTGAGGGTTTCCTGCTATGAGCAAGCATTGGAGAGTATTGCATCGACTTTTTGGTGAGGAAAATGTTTTCTGTCAAATGGGGCATCGTTCCTGCTGTACGTCTTAGCTCCATATTGTTCCTCTGCAAGGCTTCTCCTCATACGGCATTGCACTTGGCAGAGCAGTGAAAGCAATAGGTCTTCGTCACTAGTTTTTACCCAGCAAACGGCTGCATATAATCCCGAAGGTAGTGGACTAGAATGCGCACTGTAACTCATGTTGTTTCCGAGCAATGTATTTCATCAGCGGGAGCAATCATGACAACTTTCATGTTGGCATAGAGTTTAGATTTTCCTTTTGTCTTAATATGTTCCTTAACTAGTCGCTTAACTAATAATTCATGAGACACTCTTTTGACAATTTCCTTAAAAAATAGTATTTCTGTAACTATAGTAGGTATTGATACCTGACTTTATACGAACTAATCGAATATGCATTTTTAAGGGAAGATTCATTTAAGGAGTCCGGCCACATTCATTCCATTTGGGCTTTAACGCAAATGGTGAGATCCGATTCCGTTAAGCCCATCAAGCACAGTAGCCCTAGCCCAGACAAGCCCATCAAGCACAGTAGCCCTAGCCCAGACAAGGACGACCATCCACCATCTCCAACTCAAGCTCTCTCTCCATCGCCGGAATTCAGTTACAGGACTGAAAGGCCCTGCATGGAAACGTTTCTGTTCCTTTTCTGTTCCCGGGAACAGAAATAAAAAAAAGTGTTTCTGTTCCGGGGAATGGTTTTTTAACAAAAGAACGAGTTTGGTAACGTTTGTTCCGGGAATAAAAAATGAATAAAAACACGTTTGGTAAATTTTATTCTTTTTTTGTTTTTTTTTTAATTTTTTAATATTTTTATTTTATTTTTCATTTTTTCCTTTCTTTTTTATTTCTTTCTTCTTTCGGCCGGTCGCCGGCCTCCGGGGACCGGCCGACGGGGCCGGCAGCCTAGCCCAGCCACGGCGAGGCTCGCCGGCCCCCGACGAGGCCGAGCCTCGCCGTGGTTGGGCGTGGCTCGGCCTCGCCGGATCTGGGCAAGCCCGAGCTCGCCTAGCCAAGGCGAGGCTCGGCGCCGTCGGCATGGGCGAGGCCAAGCCGAGCCGCCCTGCCGTCGGAGCTGAGCACCTGCGCCCCGAAGCCCGCAGCTCGACGCCGTCCCGATCTCACCACGCCATTCGCGACGCTGTCCGCCAGTCTTTGCCTGCGTCGCCCCGTGTCGATCCCGAAGCCTCTAGTGCTGCACCGCCGTCGCACCATCCTCCGGAGCCCCTCGCCGGAACCCTAGCCGAAGATCTCCCCTCGAGCGAGGCTGAGCCTCGCCTTGGCTGGGCGAGCTCGGCCTCGCCGAGGGCCGGCGTCGGCGGAGTGAGGAGTCGCCGGAGAGTTGGCCGAGTGGGAGGCGCCGGAGAGAAGGGAGACACGCCGGAAAATGGAGAGGACGAACGAAGGAGAGCACGAACGAACGAAGTGTTTCTAAAGTGTTCCCATTTTGTTTTTTGTTCTTTTCATTTTTGTTCCTTTCAGGCGTTGAAGAAGTATTTCTCAAGTCCAAAAGTAAAAATTTTTTGTTTCTTTTTTTTGTTCCTATTTTGTTCCGGGAACAAAAAAACAAAAAAAGAATAGAAACGCAACCAAACTCGTTTATGTTCTTTTTTTGTTCTCGAGAACAAAAAAAAGTACAAAAGTGTTCCAGAAACATTTTTTTGGAACGTTTCCATGCATGCCCAAAGTTTCCTTTTTTTTAAAGAAGTCATCTTCTCCTCAGCAAGCTCAGCCTCCATAGACGAAGCTCTCGAGCTCAATGGTAGGAATTTGACGATCCGCGGCTCACGCTCATCGCACGCTCAAGCGTTCTCGCGTTCCAGCCGCCGATATCCTTATCCTCCTTCGCCTCTTACGCGCCTGATGCTGCGCGACGTGGCATCCCGACTCTGTGCCAGTGGGTTCGGCCTTCTGGCATTGGCGAAAAATGATTAAATAATAACCTGAACGGTTGGATCTTCAAAATTCCATGATCCTTACCATCGCATGATTTATCCATTCTTATCAAACCTTCAGGCGGAAGTTATTATAGTGGCAAATGAAGCGGCTGTGGACATTCGAAACGGGTACAGCTCTATTGATTGAACTGGGGCACGTCTATCTACCGCGACTAATAGGAATCTATATGTCTCCTTCAGGGGAAGACATTGTTCTTGTTCTCTCTGTTATGTAATGAGGTATGAGGAAGCTTTCTTATCTATTGATCCATAGAGGCCAAATGGATACTGCACGGTGACTGTTTGATGATATGCCTCAGAGGAATAGCTTCGCTCGGAGCAGACACGGACTGAAGGACCTGAGTATGAGGAATAACTTTTTTAGTGGAGCCCATTTCTGTTGAGATGCGAAACTGCAGTGCTTTGCAAATGCTTTATCTCGAAGTGAATGGAATTACCAGGAAGGTTTCTTAATTCTTAGGTGAATTCAGAGGTTTGAGAATTTTTTTGTCTCTTGGAGGTAATCTTTTCTCCAGTTTAGTTCCTGCAAGTATCAGTAATCTCTCATGGGGACTTGAAGCTTTGAAATTTAAGAAGCAATAACTTCATCGGTAGTTTGCTGGAGCAAACGATGGAGATGAGCATCTTTGATCATTCTGGACTTCAGTGGAAATAGATTCTTGGAGCCAATTCCAGTTGGTTGGAGTGATCTTTTTTCGAGCTAACTGCCCTTGGTTTGAGCAAGTAGAATTTGTCTGGCGGGTGGCCGCTTGAGCTCATAGGTTTGCCGAGTTTGTAAGTCGTTGATTTACAAGAGAGCAAGCATGTCATGTGGTGATGTCCCCGAAGGGTTTAAGTAGTTTGTTTCTCTAATTGTACAGTTCAACAGAAGATGGATTCAGTTTGTCTATTCCACATTAGATAAGAGCTACGGTGGCATTCATGCTTCTGCTGGTGTTTGTTTGCCCCCTTGAAGATGTAGTCATCCCCTTCTCACCGCCTTCATTCAATCCTCATCATGCATGATCGCTGCTATTGCTGAACCATCTTTACTGCCGAGGTGTAACATGCTGGTTGCCCCACGGACCCTGCCACTGAATCATCACACCAAATTCAACTTAGATATTGTCCTCGGCCATTGTAAATTTTCCTCCCTTATTACGTGATTTGGATAATGCCAACGTAAAAACTAACAATAACCGGTGATCTTGCTCCTGTACGTGCCTCTACGACCATATGATTTCTCGATATAAAAAACAACTTATTTCGGCTTATCTATGTATACATTTTATAAAGTGGACACCATCTATATATGCTAGAAACAATTTTTATCAAAATGGAAAAAAAAAAAAAAAAGATCTTAAATGAAATAATTCAATGAAGTTTATATTTAAAAGAACTCATAATTCGTTTTAAAGTTGACATGAAATTATCTGCGAATAATAATATCGAAAGATTACAATTTTCTCTTATATCACTCGGTTACGGTGATTTCAATTAACGGATTTTTAGAATTTCAAAGCATTTTAATGAAAAATCATCAACCTGGCTTATATACTTGATATCGGCCATGGAGGAAAGGGGGAGAAGGAGGTGCAACCCCCTGCCCACGTAAAAAATTTAAGAAAAATCTCATTTACGAACCTGAAGTAGACGCATTTAAAAAAAAAAAAAAATTGGAATGAAGTTTGTTTTAAATAGGAATTCGGAGTAACCAACACAGTTTCAAATGAGTGAACTGTTGTCCGGCCAAATTTTCAATCGGTGGATAATTTCATCCAAAATTTATGATTTTACCTCCAGATTTATGCTGAACAACTGTATGAACTAGAGGATTGTTACCTTGAAGAACAATCGCTGAACAATTTTGGTCCAAAATTTCCCCGTTACCTCAAGCCTGTCCGTCCCCTAACAAATCTCTCCTTACTCCTTTCAAGTTCTTCCTCGCGAGCTCCATCCCCAGCTGGAGGAGCAGGAGCGTCGATTACATCTAAGGAGTCTGAAGAGGCTAGGATTCTTCGATTCTACTTCTGCTTCTTCTGGCCCGTTCGATTCACTCGATTGGAATGGAGGGTCGACAGCGTAGGTGTGGAGCGAGGGTGATGGGGCGGGATCGTGAATGAGTTTAGTTTCCGGTGTTTGTTCCGGTCATGATGAAGGTGATGCTATGGGGACCTTTTTGTTTGGGGAGAAGAAGGCACAGGTGATGGGGTTCTCGGTGGTGGGCTTCATGGACTGCGAACTAATGTTGGAGTAGGAATGGGTTCCTCGCTTTCTAAGGACTTGGAGTGTGCAGTTGGACTTGATGTCCAGAATATTACTTGTGGTGGATGAGATGCCTGCTTTAATGACCAAGCAAGGAGAGATCTTTTCCTAGGGGAGGAATGGGGTGAGCCCTCGACCTCCCGCTTTCTTTCTCCACTCGCAGCGCTCGCCATCTTCAGCTTCAGTCCCTCGCTCCGCAACATCCTAATCCCCCAGGTCGTCCCTTTTGCTGAATTCGAGTCAACCGTCCAGAGTCGGACTGAGAGCACCATTACTTCACGTACAGTGCCGCCGCGTCAACTCATCATCTAATCGTCAACTCGTCATTTAATGTCTAGTTCGAAGCGGGTGAGTGACTCTCAGAGACAAATTGTCAAACAGTTCGTGTCCTTGAATGCAATTTGAATATTTGATTGAATTCCTTGTTAAAGTCTTTCCTTTTCGGGGGCGTTCTATGTGTTATTTCGAGAACTCGTCTTTGCGAGAGAGAGAGAGAGAGAGAGAGAGAGAGAGAGAGCTAATCTCTCGTGACCTGAGACTTGGATTTGAGGCTGAAGTCTATCGGTTCGCTGTGGGCTCGTGTGGCCTCTTGGAAATCTGTCGGACTCAGTGGCCCCGAGCTCTGCCATTTGGTTGCGAAATGCCCTTCTGTGTTGGCAGCAGATGAAATGGATCCCTTTATACTCTTCATGCGTGACAATTTAGATGAAAAGGTCGACCCGACGCAGCTCAAGCGTCTCTTTATGTCAATTGAGCCGCGTTTCTTAGTCGGATTCTAGGAAAAGGTTAATTTGTTAATTTGGTTGCGTTGATTATCGTAAATCAACATTGGAATACATTTTTATATTTACTGGCGAAGCTGTATCCTAGAAAAGTGCGAAATAGATTTTGATTGTTACTTCCACTATGAAAGTAGAGTTCGTTTCCTATTTTGAGCTACCTCACATGGTGTGTGATTGAAAAATTTCATATGGGGGCGTAGAGTTGTGGATTTCATTGCTAGGCCAATAAGAATATTTTGTGACAATTTCATATCATGACTAAGAACCCAAAAAATAATAGTCCAAACAAACATATCGACATTAAGTATTTAGCCATTAACAAATATATTAAAGAAAATAAAGTTGTTATAGAACATGTAAGTATTGGATTGATGATAACCGATTCTTTAACTAAAGGCATGTCACTACTGAGTTATAAGAATAATATATTCAGAATGGGCATTGGTCCAATTATGTAAAATTTTCTTTATATAGAAGAATTTGTGAGACTTCTATCCATTTGTAATGTTTTTCTCAATACAATTGTATATATTCAGTTATTCTGAGAGAAACAATTATGTTTGACTTGTAGTAAACATAATGTTTATTCATTAAGTTATGTTATCACATATGAGTTGGTAAAATGCATTGTGATATACGGAAGATAATACTTGCTTTAAGATGACTCATCGTCGTGATTCATGCGTTTTATTTCAGCATGAATTTTAAGTGAGTTTAGGTTAATATTTCATTTGATGGAATATTGGGATTAAGTAGGAGAATGTTATAATATATTTTATTATTCTCAATGTGATCCAAATTTTGTTTTTCCAATTGATTTCGATTTATTACCCAATTTATTACCCACGCTTATTACGTGATAGTTACCTATTAATATATTACCATAATGGTCTTGATGGAAGACGTTGGTAGTATAAGAAACGAAATAAAATGTTAGTCATTTAGTCCAAATCTTATCATTACAGAAAAAACACACTATCACACTTGAGGAGTATTGATTAATGGAACAGGACATACAGATTTGGTGTTTCCATTTTTGTAGATCGATCACGCTTCATGCATCTATTTTAGGTTTTAGGATTTTTCTGCATTTGGAGATTTTCATCAATGGTTGGAGGTACGTCAATCTTTATATTTCCAAAAATCAACCCCAAATTTTGTATGAATTTATAAATCGGGATCATCATTTTTTATTTAGATTTAGTCTTACGGAAAAGACATAAGAAATTATTGCAGGCTAGAACAAATTGTTGGACTTGTCTAACAAGCAACAAAATTATTGTTGCATTCAAAAGAACAGATGACTGGAGGCATATAACATGGTTTCATGGTTATTGTGTCAAAACTGATATACTATCTCATGACATGGAGAATAAGAAGTTTTGAGGCAAGCTAGTTTTTTTATTTTTGATCTCGTTCCTCCAAACTGTACATCAATCATGCTATGATCGTGACTCGTGCAGTGAAGAAAGCAGATGTAGAAGAAGGGAGGAGGAAAAAAAATGAAGAAAATAAGAAAAAAGGATAGTGTATGAGAAGGAAGTGATGGGGGGAGTGGAAGCGAGGCTGATTATTTGGTGATGGGACGTGGAACCAACGATCGCGGGGAGAGAGCAGAAGGACCCGGTGAAAGAGGAGAAAGATCTCATACGAAACAATTTTTTTTTTTTTTTTGAATTTTCGATGTGTGCAAATTTTCAAGATGTGTTGTATAAGTAGGTGGAGTTTGGGTCCATCCTTTGAAAATTCAAATCTACGGGTGGACTCAAACCTCGCCTACTAAATTTGAGTTTTTAACCTCAATCTTTGGAATTTTCAATGGGTGTAAATTTTCAAATTTTCAAGATGCGTTGCATAAATATGTGAAGTTTGGGTCCACCCATTGAAAATTCAAATTTACGTAAGTAGGTGAAGTTTGAATCCACCCATTAAAAACTCGAATTTAGTAGGTGGAATTTGAATTTTCAATGGGTGGACCCAAACTTCACCTATTTATATAGCACATCTTGAAAATTTACACCCATTGAAAATTCAAAAGATTTTCATGATCAAACCATCGCGAAGCTGAACATTCCTAATGTTGACGGTATCAAATCTAAATTAGACATTATTTAAACCTCGTTTAATTGATGGCCACAGCTATGCCTCCACTAACCGAAAAGTCTAGCATGTATTCCTCATATCAATTTTATCATTGTAGATCACTACATACCATCGGACTGCAAATGTCTTCAATAATGGACATCTATCCCATGCACATTGTCAGTTGTCACCTCTTAGGATATATTCATTGTCAACAAAACCCAGGATCAATTATCCTCTAGACATTGATATTGTTGAGGGTATGTAGTAAAAATTCAACACCTTTCACTTAGGGAGATAGATAAGAGGGAGCTCAAATTCGAGCAAGTTAGCATATCCAATTGGATCAATCTTCCTTTAAGAGTTTAAGCTAATGAATTATGAGCCAACTAAAATATATTAAGTACTTTACACTATACAAATTTTCCTATGAGATTTTCTCTAATACAACTCGCACATGTATCCTAATAGATATTCTTAGTGTACAACCTCTTGTTTAAGTATTATCTTAAGTTTGGGAATCCCGCATTGCATTACTACATTCTATAAATAAATGTCATTGGAGAAGAGATAAGAATAAAATATTTCGATGTATGCTAAGATGGGTTCATCGTACTACGCCATATCAATGTGCTATAAAAAAAATAGAAATAATTAAAAATGAAAATTATTGTCGTGACATAAAAAAAACTAATTTTGAATATTCCATGAGAGTGAATAGGAGGAAAAAAGAAAAAATTTCTTCACCTACCTCCTTTTTCCTCTCTCCTGCCTCTCCCAAACAAAGCATTGAGGTAGTATGCCCTGCACATGCATAAAAGTGTCAAATTAATCGTATAACTTTCTTGATATTTCCCAATAACAGATGGGGCGGGAATCCTCTGATGCCCATTTAGTGAGTCCTTATTATAGCCTATTTTCCAATCTAATTGCATATGAATTCTCATTGCATTTCAGTCTGTGATGGTTATGTTTCTGCATATTATCACATTGCCATTCTAATCTATAAGTGTTGAAAAAACATAATAAATCATTGTAGACAAGAACAGATCGTTGGACTTATCTAACAAGCAATGGACTTATCGTTGTCCTCAAAAGAATAGATGAGCGGACTTATATAACATGGTTTCAAGTTATTGTATCAAAATTTATGTACTATACCGTGGCATGGGGACAAGTTGTTATGAGGCAAGCTAGTTTTGTTTTGATCTTGTTCCTCAAAACAACGCATCAATTTTCCCATGATCGTGACTCGTGTGGTGAAGAAGGGAGTCGGGGAAGAATAAGGGGAGATAACAAACAAAGAAGAGGGGGAGGAGAAACAACACAAGTGTTAGAAATTTTTTATGTCACTCATTTAAGGGTGGTAATTTTTTTTTTCGATCACTTAAGTATTATAATTTTAAAAAAATATTTATTTGAGTGCCATAACTTTTAATAGATCATTAATGACCATTTTTTTTTAAATAGTTCACTAAAGTGCTAAAAATCCGAAGCACTTGTGGTTAACGTTTTTTAAAAGTTATGAGACTCAAGTAAATGATTAAAAAGTTTTATGACACTTAAGCGATAAAAAAATCTATAATTCTCAAGTGAACGTCGTATGAAATTTATGATACTTGTGCTGCCTTTTTCTAGTTGACTTGTTTGTTGAAGGGGTGTGGACCCAACAATTATGTGGAGGAAGAAAGATCAAATGGGACTTCGTCTTGGGTGGTTAGGGGGGTCTCAATCAAGGTTAGCCGCCGCGCCATGCCCAAGACTGACTTTGGGTTGGGTCAACCTCTTTGATTTATTGACCTGATTGCAATTATTCCGTTGGCTGACTTGAGCTTTTATAGAGGACGAGGTGACTCCAAGTCTTCAATCAAACAAGGTTCATCCAAACTCTTTTCATTCTTCTCATAGGGTGCCTCTCCACATACACCAAGCAATTCTTTACCAATTCCTCTTTGCCCAAAGCTCTCAGCTCCATGAATATCTATCAAGTCTCGCTACTTATTCTGCTTCTACTGCAAGCGATGACTAGCAATGCTAGGCCAAGCAATCAACGGTGCACTTCATCTTGTGGTGATATTCGCAATATAAACTATCCGTTTCGACTGAAGAGCGATCCAAAGGGATGTGGCATTTCGAATTACGAGCTGACTTGTGAAGATAATCGCACTTTTCTATACATCCATGATGGCCGATACTATGTGCAGTCTATTGATTATTCCGTTAGTGAAATCAGATTGGTCGATGACGGGCTACAAAAGGATAACAGCTCATCTCTCCCCCGTCATTCATTTGTATGGGAGATCATAAACTCCGGTCAGATCTCCTCCCGCACGATTAAAGGCGGGTCATACTACATCATTGATGGTGCTGCATTGGTCATGGTGAATTGCTCAAAGCCGGTTAGTTCTCCATTTTACATTGGTACCGGTTCGTGCATTAAGGGTTCATACTCATCCAACACGTCATCGAATTGGAAGTTGTATGTTTTGGTCAATCCAAAAGCTTTGGATGTTAGGGATTTTTGCATCATTAGCGGTTGGACGTGGGTATCGCATGACTTTGAGCCTTACAAGCAGATCAATGTGAGCTCCTACAACTACGAGCTAATCCATAACATCATGGCCGATGGATTCACTCTCTCCTTTAGTCGTATACCGAAGAAAACTTCCTATTGCTACTTTGATTTCTATGGCTACTTTCACCTCCGTAACTACTTTCATTCCGATAGATTTCATCTTTACAGCTTATACGGAGGTCAGGTTTGCGGATCCAAGCTTTACTTCAACGGTAAGCACCAATTGCCAGATAATTTTACCATAATTTTGCATGATTCTGCACATTTTCGCTTGCTACTTTCTCTTCAAAACGGAAAATGAAAGGAATATTTATTATCCAAGAAAATTATGACAAAACATACAAGATAGTGTACATCAACGTTGTGTATTTGAAAGGTTTTGGGAAGTTGGTATTACTTATTAATATCGAATTAAAGGAGTTGCAGGATTTGTGGAAAGAGACAAGGAAAAAGAAGAAGTGATAGTAGAAAGCCACCCCCAAACAGACCCACATCGACTGCACATGTACATGAGTCTAGATTATAATTCCTTTCACAAAAGGTGGTCGGAACTCCAATTATATTTAAAAAAATTATTGTGCCAGCAATTCAATGACTAGTTTTTTGCTGTCCTAGAGTTTACGTTTTGTTTCTTAATTAGTCACTTAACTAATAATACGAGAGACAGTCGTTAACATTCCTTAATAAATTGTATTCAAGCATCCATAGGAGGAACAAAATTATTAATTAAATCATTGTTTCTTTATATTTGTTGACCACTAACAAAGCGAAAGGAGTTTCTTTTATCGTCTATCATTTATGTGAAACGAAACTTATTAGTTTCACCGATTTGCATATGCACACATCCCACTTCTTAATTTCTCCCGAACAAAGTAGGTTACTACTATTCTGTTTCATCATGAGTTTTATGTTCCAAACTTCTTTTCCTTCAATTCCTTTTCACACAATTCATTCCTTCCACAGATGTCCACGATGATATTGCAATATGGACAACTGCAGATTTTATAGTACTACTAGGTAAGCCGCAATGATTTATTCTTACAATAATTGAAAAAATATATATGTTAATCTATCAAAATTTTCTTTAGTGTTTTTCTGTGCAGCGAAATTCGTAATCGGGATGCCATTTGTCGCCATATTTCTAATCTACACGTACAAAAGGAGACATTTAGCAATGGACAAGAACGTTGAAGAATTTTTGCAAGCTCATAATAACTTTTTGCCCATAAGGTACTCTTACTTGAATATTAAGAAGATCTCTGGAAACTTCAAATACAAACTAGGTGAAGGGGGGTATGGTTCTATGTACAAAGGAATGCTCAGAAGCGGCAACGAAGTGGCCATCAAGATTTTGAAGAAGTCTAAGTCCCATGGCGAAGATTTTATTAGTGAAGTGGCTACAATTGGAAGAATTCACCATGTTAATGTAGTGCAACTCATCGGTTTTTGCTTTGAAGGCTCAAAACAAGCTCTTGTGTATGATCTCATGATAAATGGATCTTTGGATAAACACATTTTTCCTGAGGAAGGTACTAAGTTTCTTGATTACATGAAATTGTATGAGATCGCTCTTGGGGTGGCGAGAGGGATTGAATATTTACATCGGGGGTGTGATATGCAAATACTACACTTTGATATCAAGCCCCATAATATTCTTTTACTTTGATATCAAGCCCCATAATATTCTTTTAGACAAGAATTTCACTCCAAAAATTTCTGATTTTGGACTTGCGAGACTCTATCCTTCGGATCATAGCATAGTTTCATTGACTGTTGCAAGAGGAACACTAGGATATATGGCGCCTGAGTTGTTCTACAAAAACATTGGTGGGGTGTCTTATAAAGTGGATGTTTACAGCTTCGGGATGTTGCTCATGGAAATGGCAAGCAGAAGGAAGAATATAAAGGCAAAAGCAGAACACTCAAGCCAAATTTATTTTCCCTTATGGGTGTACGACCAAGTCACTAAAGGTACCGATGTTGAAATGGAAGAATTTGTAGAAGAGGAAAGGAAGGTCATAAAAAAGATGATAATAGTAGCACTTTGGTGTATACAATTAAATCCTGACCATCGGCCACCAATGAGTAAAGTCCTAGAAATGCTCGAAGGAGATATTAGTGAATTTCAAATGCCTCCTAAACCGCTTATTTACCCACCCGATGTGCCAATTAATAATGACAAAACCGAGATGGAACTAGAAACATTTTCAATGTCATCAAGCTCTCCAGTAATTTCAGCTGGTTTCCTTTTTAGAGATAGTAATGACGTTTAGAGAAACCATGCATAGTTTGATTGTAAAAGTTTTGTGTATTTGTCCACATTCTAGTATTATGTTGGGAGGGAATTGAGCTAGTTTAGCTCGACACTAATTACTTTTGATATGGTCTTCTTGTGGTCCTTAGCTTAATGTTGCATTACTGTATTTCGTACAGTTTTACTCTCTTTCATCCGCCTTAATAATAAAAAGAATTGGTTAGATAGCAAGAATCGAATAGAGGAGTAAGGTGATGGACATTGTGAATTTTAATTCCTCATTTGTGTGTTTTGGATATTCCCAACAATAACTCGTGATCTTGCTCCTTAACGTGCTACTACCTGCATATGACTTCTTGATATAATAAACAACTGATTTTGACTTATAAATTCATTTCCTTATAAAAATAACTTGTTCTAAGCCAATAACAATTTCTTCAATGCTTTTTTGGATAGCAAAATTTGTAATCAGGATGCTATCTGTCACGATATTTCTAATATGCAAGTATACAAGAAGGCACCTAGCAATGGATAAGAATATGGAAGAATTTTTGCAAGCTCACAACAACTTTTTGCATATAAGCTACTCTTACTCTAATATTAAGAAGATCACCAAAAACTTTAAACACAAACTAGGTGAAGGGGGTATGGTTTTGTGTACAAAGGAGTACTTAGAAGCAACAATGAAGTGGCCATCAAGATTTTAAAGTAGTCCAAGGCCAATAGCTAAGATTTTATTGGTGAAGTGGCTACTATTGGAAGGCTTCACCGTGATAATGTAGTGCAACTCATCGGTTTTTACTTTGAAGGCTCGAAACAAGCTCTTGTGTATGATCTTATAACACATGGATTTTTGGATAAGCACTTCTTTGCTCAAGAAGGTGATAAGTTTCTTGATTACATAAAAGTATATGAGATCGCTCTTGGGGTGGTGAGGGGGATTGAATACTTACATTGGGGGTGTGACATGCAACTACCACACTTTGATATCAAGTCTCATAACATTCTTTTAGACAAGAATTTCACTCTAGAAATTTCTGACTTTGGACTCGCGAAACTTTATCCCACAGATCATAGCATAGTTTCATTAACTACTGCAAGAGGAACCTTGGGATACATGGTGCCTAAGTTCTACAAAAAACATAGGTGGTGTATCTTATAAAGTGGATGTCTATAGCTTTAGGATGTAACTCATGGAAATGGCAAGTAGAAGGAAGAATATAAATGTAAATGCAAGACACTCGAGCCAAATTTATTTTCCATTATGGGTGTATGACCAAGTTAGTGAAGGTACAAGTGTTGAAATGGAAGAAGTTGTAGAAGAGGAAAGGAATGTGATAAAAAAAAATGATAATAGTTGCACTTTCGTACATACAATTAAACCCTGACCATCGCCCTCTAATGAACAAAGTCCTAGAAATGCTGGAAGGAAATATTGGTAAATTATGTATGCTTCCAAAAGTGCTTATTTACCCACTGGATGTGTTAGTTAACAAGGACAGATCTAAGATGGAACTAGAAACACTCTCAACTTCATCGAATGCTTCAATAGTTTCATCTAATTTTCCTTTTAGTGATAGCAATGTTGTTTAGAGAACCATGCACTATTTGGTTGGAAAAGCTTCAAATATTTGCCCACAATCTAATACTATGTTGGGAGGGACGCGAGCTAGTTTATCTCAACCCTAATTACTTTGAGATTGTCTTCTTGTGGCTCTTATAGTAATGTTGTGTGATCGTACTTCATATAGCTTTACTCTCTTGCACCTTTAAAAGGACAAAGAATTGGTCCAAAAGCAAGTACAAAAATAGAGGAGGAAGGTGACCGCTATTGTGAATTGTCCTACCTTGTTACGTGATTTTGGATAATGCTAATGAAAAAACTAATGATAACCCGTGATCTCGCTCCTATTGGCACCACTGCCACCATATGATTTCTCGATATAAAAAACAGCTGATTTCGACTTATGAATCCATCATCAAAGAACATATATTTATACGTTGAATGAAGTGGACACCATCTATCTATGCTAGAAACAATTTTTATCAAAATGGAAAAAAAAAATGATTTCAGATGAAATAATTCGATGAAGTTTATATATGAAAGAACTCATAATCCGCTTTAAAGTTGACATGAAATTGTCGATGAGTAATAATATCGAAAGATTACAATTTTCTCTTATATCATCCACTATAGTGACTTCAATTAACGGGTTTTTAGAATTTCAAGGCACTTTAATGAAAATTCATCAACTTGACTTATATACCGGATATCGGCCATGGAGGGAAGGGGGAGAAGGAGTGGCAACCCCCTACCTGCCAAAAAAATTAAGAAAATTTTTAATTACGGACCTAAAGTGGGGGCAATTTTTTAAAAATGCCTAGAATGAAGTTTGTTTTAGATTATAGCCCAGAGTAGCCGACATAATTTTAGATGAGTGAACCGTCGTCCGGCCAAATTTCCAATCGGCGGATAATTTCGTCCAAATTTTTTTTTATTTTTCCTCTATATTTATGCTGAACAGCTGTATGAACTAGAGGATCATTGACTTGAAGAACAATTGCTGAACAGTTTTCGTCCCAAACTTTCCCGTTACCTCAGTTCTGTCCGCCCACAACAAATCGCTCCTTACACCTTTCAAGTTCTTCCTCCCGAGATCCTTCCCCAGCTGGAGGAGCAGGAGCGTCGATTACATCCAAGGAGTTTAGAGAGGCTAGGATTCTTCGGTTCTACCTCTGGTTTTTCTGGTTTGTTCGGGTTCACTCGATTGGAATGGAGGGTCGACAGCGTAGGTGCGGAGGGAGCGCGATGGTGCGGGATCGTGAATGAGTTGAGTTTCCGGAGTTCGTTCTGGTCATGAATCATGATGAAGGTGATGCTATGTGGACGTTTCTATCTGGGGAGAACGCACGGGTGATGGTGTTCTTGGTGGTGGACTTCATGGACTGCGAACTAATATTGGAGGAGGCATGGGTTCCTCGCTTTCTAAGGCCATAGAGTCTGCAGTTGTACTTGATGGCCAGAATATTGCTTGTGGTGGATGACGTGCCGCTTTAATGACCAAGCAAGGAGAGATCTTTTCCCAGGGGAGATGAGGTGAGAGACTTGGGCATGGCTGGACTGTTATGTTTTGCATCCAAAGCTAATAGATGCTCTCAGCAACACATATGCAGCGAGTATCATACACGCGCGGTAAGTCTTTCTGGTGATTTATACACTTGGGGGTGATGGAGCTTATAGTTTTGGTCTTCTCGGGCATGGGAATGAAGTGAGCCACTGGGTACCAAAAAGAGTGAATGGACCCTCGGGAAGGTATATGCCACATCCCTCTCCTGTTGACTTTGGCACACTGTAGTTGTCACTTCTGCTGGTCAGTTACTTGCTTTCGGTGGTGGCACCTTTGGTGTTCTGGGCCATGGAGATCGAAAAAGTGTATCAATACCCAAGGAAGTGGAGCCCTTTAAGGGGCTTCGCACTGTTCGAGCTGCTTTGGGTGTTTGGCATACAACTATAGAAGTGGAAATCATGGTTGGTAATCCTAGTTTCTACTCATTCAAAAACTGGAGTAGTGAGTAATGGATGTGATCAGTGGGCGGTTTAATATTTTGTAAACTCATTTTTTTTTCTAATAAAAATATTCAAGTGTTTAACGATAAGTTGATGATGGTTGCTTGGCCAAATACTTGCTGTTTTAATGATGAGTTGGTGATGATGGTTATTAACAGTTACTTGGCCAAACGCTTGCTGTGATCAATGGATGTTTCACGTACTAATGCTTGCTGTTAGAATTGTTGGAAAGCCATTAGTTATACTGTTGTTAGAATTTTCGATCATCGTTTGGCTCTTCTTCTCTTCATCACATGTTCAGTTAACAAATTATGCCTGAGTTTTGATTTCTCCTCTCCGGAGTTCTTTCTGAGCTTGTATTAAGGGGAATAATCGATAGAACCACTGAGAAAGAGCGAGTTCTACACATCCATTAGTATAAAAGCTATTTGAGAAAGACCTGCTCGTACTTGGCAATAGAAGAAAGGTGGATATGTATGTAATGGAGCACTCTAGGTAAAAGAAAAGAGTTCAAAACAACTGAACAAGAGATAAGGATCCTCTAGTTCATCTTCATTACAAGTTTACAAGGGAGCTTCTGGTATATTCAGATTCCATTTCAAGAATGAAATTTCAATTGATAGGCACGAACCTGTTCCCTTCTCTTCAATCCTTTCTGCTTCTCATTTCCAGAGGCTTACTATGAGCCAAACTGAAGCAACAACTACGCAGAGTTAAAAACCAGGCAAGCTTTTTGGATAAAGACTGGCAGCCATCATCTCGTTGCTGCTCATTTCCATTAAAGGCATTGTCTTTCTCGAAAATGAGATGCGCCCGGCATTTCTTCAGCTGAATTCGGGGAATGAAGAGTGGACTCTGCTTTGCCACCTGAATTTTGTGCCCTTCTTTCAGCTTTGGAAATCAACGGGTGAAAATCCTAGAACCGGCATAATTGAACCTGATCTTCATCCAATTTCGGAACTCCCTTCAAGGGCAAAGCAGTGCTGGAGATAGGCATGTTCATTTTAGGTACCTTTGCCTGGATTATCCACAACTGTGGAAATATAATCTCTCAAATATTTTGGGAAAGTCACTGGCGATGAAGATGACTTCACCTATGCGAACAGGGTTTTCATGGACCGCATAGCTCACTTCCTCTTCAGTTAGCGAATCTGAAATTTCACTCCCTCGCTTACTGAGAATGAGAACGCATAATTCCTCAAAGAAACCTGCAAAATATCAAATTGTCATGACTACTATATAAACGTGCATTACAAGTGACTGCTATACCCGCATGGCATGATTCACCACTTTTTCGTGCAATGAGGTTTTGTGCATAAAATTTTCCTTTTCCAGAGTTCTCGGACTTGTAGATGCATTCTTTTTTTTCTCTTTTTAGGAGAGAGGTAGAGAACCTTAGAAATTATCTTCCTAATTACTGGAGAACACACGTGGCATCCAGTCAGGTATAGCCTTCTCAAGGATTTCGAGCACTGAAGTCCTGGAACATCCCCTGCTTTCTCGCAATTCACCATGTTCATCTCCTCCAAGTTCTCCAATTCAGACAGATCAAAGACCGTCTCTGTTGCCATGCAGTCTGCAATATTAACCTCTACCAAACTCGATGGAAGAGGCAGAAGAGACTCGAGCTCCTTAAATTTGTTAACCCTCACGACAACGATGTTTTCCAATTTTCCTATTGATTCTGGAAGCTCTGCGATATCATAATGGACCGTGGTAGTGAGACACCCCTCGAAATTTTAAGTCACCAGCAAATTTAGGAAGTTCAGTCAGGGAGACGCGCTTCATGGTACTCAACAATTCAAGTTTCCTCAATGACCGCACCGAATCAGGTGGGTCCTCTGTTCTAGTATCATTAAGCGTGAGTTCTTTGAGAGAAGCCATCATTCCCACAGGGGATCCACAATCAACAAAGAAGAAGGCGCACGAAATTCTAACACATCAGAACACTTGCGCCGGTTTTTGGACATGTGTGAAAACTACCTCGCCAACAAATTGCCCAACTTCCACACCTACACTGTCGACCCTCCATTTCCAATCGAGTGAATCGAGCAAACCCGAAGAATCAGAAGTAGAGTCGAAGAATCGTAGCCTCTTTAAGCTCCTTAGATGTAATCGAACGCTCCTTCATCCAGCTGAGGAGGATGGAGCTTCCGAGGAAGAACTTAAAAGGGGTGAGAAGAGATTCGTTATGGGCAGGACAGACCTGAGGGCGGGAAAATTTTGGACGAAATTTGTTTAGCAACTGGTCTTCTAGATGACGAACTAGAGTAAAATCAATTTTTTTTTTTAAAATATAAAATTCCCCCGTTTTTAGTCTTTGGAAACAGTTGCCATGCCAAGTTGCCAACATTTAACAAGACAGTGAGTTCAAATCATTATTTGAGATCAAGTTGGTTACTTCATGACTTTATTTAAAATAAGGTTCAATCCATATCTGTTTTTAAAAGAAAATATTTACACTTTAGATCTATATTTGAAATTTTCTCACAAAAATAAAAATTACAAATATCTGCTATGGAGAATGTAATCTCATATTTAGTTTCATGCTCAAACTTTTTCTTTAGAAAAAAAGCATATCAAAATCCATGTTAGTTTGCTTAAGGTAAATTCCAATATAATGCATTCAATGGGAAAGATGTCAATTGCAAAGACATAAACGAAGACATAATCTCATCTTTACCTTAAATGTATAGACAATTGTATTATCTCTTTCTTCGTATTACTATTCATGCAATAAATTCTGACTTTTAGTTAACACTATATATACACCGACCGTCTTAAGTGGCGTGGTCGATGTTAACGTGGATAATATCAATAATATTTAGATATTTTTTTTTCGAATTTTCTTTTTTTTTTCTTTGTCTTCTCTTCTTCCTCTAGTCAGTCGTTGGGCCTTGGCAATTGACCAGAGGTAAGGACCGGCGAGATCAACCTTTCCACCTTTGGCGAAGCTTGCCTTTGCTGGCCATTGGTGAAGGTGAGCCTTACCCACTCCTTGGGTGGCTCCACCTCGTTGCTGGGCGAGGTTAACCTCACTAGATTTGGCTAGGTGTAGTCAACCTCGCTAGTCGACCTCGCTAGTCAACCTCGTTGGCCCTCGCCTTTAGCTGGTCGTCAAGGCCCGTCGACCAGCTAAAGGAAGAAGGGAAGGAAAAAAAAACGAGATAAAGAAAAGAAAAACAATTTTAAAAATGAAAAACAAACATAGTGGTGCTTTGATACTATATTGTCGGAATACCAAGTGTCTTTAGATTAGACATACTTAAATCTCGTGTAGTCAACAGACACAATTGTGCCTTCACTCACTGAAAGTCTAGCGTGCATCAATTCTTAAATCGGTTTTGCCACCGGAGAACACTATATATTGTCGGAGTACCAAGTGTCCTTACTAATTGACGTTTGTGTGTCTACATTCCCATTCGTCGCCCAAACCTGCAATCTATCAACCACGACTTGACAACTCACTAAGGGAGTGCCTATATAAGATGAGACGCTCCCTCACCATCTAATCTTACTCTTCTTGTGCGGTTGAGATCCTCAATTCCTCTCACGGGAACTAATTTGAGTACCCGTGTGCCGATCCGGCTTTAACCTGAATTCCGTGATGCAGATTGACTCGTGCAGCAGAGTTTTGGCTGATTCGGTGATTCTTAAGTTGTGCATCAAAGTTTTGATGCCGTTTGGTGGAAACACGATCTTGAGATGATACTTATGTTCTTGGAACTTGCTAAGGATTTTCTGAAATGAGTCTCGTAACAATTTCCCTTTTTCTATTGCTGCCTAAGGAGAGCTGGAAACAGAGGGGGATAGAATTTACATTAGAATCAGCTCGATAGAAATTGTCTTTATCGGATGGGTTCTCTTCGTAAATTGTTGGGATTGCGCCCTTACTACAATCGACCGGGGAGAGCATGGGACAGGGGCAATAATGCTATATTGATCCGAACCAAGAATTTATAAAATATCAACTTATACATGAAAAAACTAGCACGATTTCTTCACATTTTTTAATCCTTCGAAAACTACTTTTCGTAAAATAGTGTTAACCATTAAATTTCATGAACCACCCGAGCACCCCGAAGTTTGCTGCACACAAAAAGGATAATTCTCTTCTATCTAATATTTTATTTTTTACATATCTATGACATTCTGTGCTGGCTCAACTCCAGCACTTAATAGAGAAGTATTCTAAATTCCAAACTATTAGCCATCCGTAACACCCAATTTGAAAAAGAAAAGAATGAAGGGCAATACGGATGAGGTACTTTAAAAAGAAAAGAAAAACAGAAAAGAAGACAACGAAAAGCACATCTTCACCGTCATTGTCATTGCAATCATCTGCTCTGCGGTTTTGTCAGAAAAAAAAATAAAAAATAAAAAAAGAAACCTCATACAAGAGTTTTTGAAAACGGGCCGACCGGCTGAATTCCTCAACAGCGCTTGTTGCCTTCTTAGAAGCGTTGACGCGAGCTGCCGTTTGAGTCTGTAGCTCCTTCGCCATCTTCTGCTAAAGCGCTTTAGCAACTGTCGGCAAGGCGTTCAGCCTACGGACCTCCCATTTGGAGTGGGCCACATGCCCAATAGCCAAGCCCAACGCTTGGGCAATTAGCTAGGGTCCCATTGCGCTTGCCTAAGTCCAGTGAGGGGCCTTGGCTGGGCTGCAGCGGCATGGCACCTGCCATGAAAGCATCTTCCCCTAAGCTTTATGTGTTCAAGGTATGCCCTTTTACAGGAGAGATTCTGGCGCCGGCTTCCTTAAGTGAAGAGAAAAAGTAATTTTGTTCTATATCTAAGCTTGAATTTTGAAGGAAATGGTTGATACCCAGTTGAATGAAATGACCGAGTATTCCCCACTTCAATGTTAACGCAACAAGAAAGTGGCTGATCTCTTTATGCATCTGTATGACTTGATTACAAAGGGATCCACCTTGGATCGATGGCAAAGTTTCTTCGGTTGCTCTCATATTTGTCTGTTCTTTGACCTGAAATCTCAGAAAACGTGATCTGACGCTGAAAATAATCCTGTCAATGTCCATGAGGCATGAAGACCTTGCTGTCCGTTGTGCAAATCAAGATGATTTCCTACTTATTGAACAGGAATGGCCAGAATCAGTGAATTAATTGATCAGGAAAATCTTTTCACCAATAGAAAACATAGCACATAGTTAACTGAGATTCAGCTCTCTTCGGTGCGTTCTTTAATTGAATTACATCACTTCCACAAATGTTATGATTAGGATAACCACAGAGGACGTATCCATTGTAAAAAAATACCAAAGATTGACTATCATCGAGAGATCTGCAAAGGCATGGATATATGCATAACAGGTGCCATTGGCAACTTCATTCTTTCTCCTAATGACTTGACACAGGTTAGGCTTTGGAAAGGCGTATTGCAAGAGACCTTAAGATGGAGTAGCCATACTGCTTTGATGGTGGAAAATAACCATTGCAAGCTAATAAATGCTCTGCGAGATTGCAGTGATCATTAAGTTATGAAAACTTATTGTAGTCAGGTCTGGACATTGATATTCTTAGTGCGTGGCCTCATTCTATAACATTTCTTGAGTATAATCCTATGTTTAGTGACCCAGCCTTGCATCTCTACATTTTGTCATAGGAGAACAAATAAGAACAGAATTCCGATGCATGCTAACATGGTTTCATGATGCTGTGTCAAAACTGATGTACTTTGTGTGTAAGAACAGAAGAGAAGGATGAAGATGAATGAAGAGTTTTGGATTCATTCTTCTTTGTATTCAATGAATGAAAGAAGAAAACATTTGTCTGAGAGCATACCAACTTGCTTGCTCTTCTTTCTTATTTATATTATAAGCTGTTTTTCTAAAGAACCGCCGAGATTCGGTTTCATCATTCAACAAACTAAGAAAACTGAGATTCGGTTTCATCATTCAACAAACTAAGAAAACTAACAGAAACAGAAACAAAAACAGAATGTAAACAGTTACATGCTCAAAAGAGAATAAAGATTCTGCAGTGGACACGTGCTGAAAATTTCATTATTGACTCCATCCCTTTCCTTCCTGGTCGAATCAACAGCACCAGACTTTCTCACTTTATATCCTCTGTTCTCAGTACCACCAGACTTCTCAGCATCACCAGACTTTCCAGCAGCACCTGACTTCTCAGCAGCACCAACAGCACCAGACTTTCTCACTTTACTTCCTCCATTCTCAGCAACACCAGACTTCTCAGCATCACCAGACTTTCCAGCAGCACTAGACTTTCCAGCAGCAGAGTGTGTGTTCATCATATAACTCTTAACACTATGTTGTAACATGGTGAAAACTGTTGTTTTGATATTAAGTTGCAAAAATGAAAAGTGGCACACCCAGTCCATGCAAGAAATAGCAGTTGATAACATACGACCCGTGACTAGTTCAATTTGGTATCGTCCTGGGTGTTCTGCCCGAAAGCATCTGTTTCTTATCAGCTGTCCTAAATAGCAGGACTGGCCTTTGAGTGCTCTGGACCATACGGTACTCTTCATCTTGGCAAGGACGTCAATTCTGATATAGAGGAAGAAAACAGAAATGTTGCCACTGAGGATTGTGTAGATTGTAATGCAACAATCATTCTTTTAGGGAAGCTACTGACATAATTGGAGCATCTCTGACAGACACCGACTTCTAAAGTATATCAATTCTTCACTAGAACATGATGCAAGAAAATATTTCTGTCAGTAGAGATGAATCTTTCTGAACATTCCATCAAAAATCTTATCCCGGTTGCTCTATAAATTTAATAATATAACAGCGCCTTGGAAAGATTGATTTCAGTCCTCGTTATGAGATTCCACAATTTAGGGGCTAAAAGATCTCTTATTTCCTTAGTCATTTACATCATATCCACCAAGTTTTAAGCATGGTTGTGAGATCTCTTTGAGTTGTCTTAACAATATAAAACTGATCATTATCATGGAAGAGTATCCAGGAGCCAGAAGAGATTCACGGAAAAACGTCCCCAATTAAAAGGTGAGTAAAGGACAATTTGGGCGTAAATTGCGTATTGATCCTGCTCACTGAAGAATTGAATATTGACACAGCGATGAACTTAATTTGAGGTCACGCGGCACAGATCACTCCCCATCATCTTGAACTTTCTCCATCACAATGATGTAAATACAGGTACAAATTCTATGTAAGATCTCTTTGTTTTTCCTTATATCGAACAAGCTACAATGCTAGATATGAAGCATCTCTGCTTATTCTTTAATTTTGCAACAATTTTCTGCTCTGTGGACAAACCGGTTCTCCCTGGATTTTCCTGGTCATACAATGTCTAGAGCTTTGGGATTCTTATTTTAGTTCTATGTGTTTTCTTACATAGTTCTGCAGTTATTCGAGTAAAGGCAATGTTAATTGATGTTAATTCAACATGTTCAACGGTTAGCGCAGTAACAGACGAAGAACTTTCACAAGAACTGATAAGTTATGGGAATATTAGGGAGTGCTCGTAATTTTTAAGCTCATTTCTCTGCCTGACTGTTACTCATATCGATTAAAATTTTTAGTTTGTCAGTGAGCTGCGAGGAATACATTTTTTCACAAAGGCCACTTTAGAATTTATCTGAAGATGATGGAAAAATATGCTCAGCAAAATGATGAATAAAGGTTACAAACTAACCTTCTCAGTGGTTTATGTATGATATCATGTGCAGCATAAACCTTAATCGAAAGACAACTGAAACGTGTCTCCAAATTATCTGCTGCAACAACGCTATGTCATTGAATACAAATCATAAAATCTTAAGTTATACTCGATATTGAGTTTCATTTCCTTTTGGAGATAGAGATCTTTCAAATAAATTGGGACATTGCCTGTTCAAAATGCCATCAGAATTAGCAAGGGAAAGAGTGTTGCTATTTATTGATGATATCTAATTGTCTATACACAATACCTATGTTTTAATACAATTCTAATCATTAAGAGATTATTTCTTTTTAAGTGTTCACTTAAGAGGGCGTGACTGGTGATAATAACTCCTAGCAACGCGGATTTAAACTTCAATCTCATCCTGTCAGTCATGCATTGGCTTTGGAAAAGAACAGTTACCATTCTAAGGCAATAGGACATGAGATCCTTGGACATGACAAAAAACCATCAACTACAAACCATCTGGGCGAGGGCTCACGGGTGACGCCGCCTAGCTAGGGCCCGGCGACCTTGGCCAACGCTTCCCTAGCGTCGCCGGCCCTTCCCGGCGATGGCAAGGAGGCAGCGAGGGCCTGTGTTCCCTTGCCTAGATCTGGGGCGAGGGTCGCGGCCCTTGCCTAGATCCAGCAAGGGCTCGCAAGCCCTTGCCACCAGTCAGCCAGGGGCAAACAACCCTAGCCGACCCTCCCCCCTCCGTCGCCGACCCTTCCCGCCAGTGGCGGAGAGGCGGCGGTGAGGGCTTAGCCCTCAACCCTCAGCCGCCTCCCTTGCCCCCCCCCCCCCCCCCCTTTAAATTTTAAGTTTTTTATTTTAAAAAATATTTAAATAAATTTAATTTTTAATTTAATTTAATTATTTTTTATGTTAATTATTTACCACATCATAAATAAAATGACGTCATTTTTACATTTTCTAGCCACATCAACATGCAAAATAATATCGTTTTGCACTCATCTCGCCGGAAAATTACCGTGTGAGCAATTTGGCCGGATTTTAGCTAGATTGGCATTTAAGTGATCCATTTTGCTCCAATTTTGACAAGTGTCTTTTTCAAAACTTCTAGCACTTAAATGTCCCTCCATACTAAGTTTTGGCACTTTACATGTTCGTACCTCTATTTTTCTGCTATGCCCTTGGACAGAACAAGTTTGGTCAAACCCATCTCTAAAAATCCAATCTTTAACACAGGCGGTGACTCGATTTGAGGTGTGGCTAATGAATTTCACAGGTAACACACCTAGCATACCTCCTCTAGAAGTTGTGGCGACCGTCTTGTGGCAAATTTGGAAGAACCGAAATGACCGCATTTTTAGGGGCACCATTCCAAGTGCAAGAAATACGGTGCAATTAGCTCGGATCTTGCAACTAAACACCCAAAAATGGAGCTTTCAAGACACGAAGGACAAAAAGAAAAGGCAGCTTCCCTCTCCCCAGATTTGGGTAGCTCCAGTGGAAGGTGTCTTTAAGATAAATGTCAACGGCTCTCTTGGCGAAGGGTCAACCGATGGAGTAATTGCTTGCATCTGCCGGGACCATTCGGGATGTCTCGTTCGTGGCCTCATAAAGTCCGTTCGAGCGTCTTCTCCGGCGATGGTGGAAACCATAGCCCTCTTGGAAGCTCTCTCTTTTGTTGAGCGAAATAGATACTGATGGAATTCGAGTCAGCGGAAGACGACTTACCTGATTCCGATGCGCAAACAGCAAATGGCCCCGGAACGAATGTTGAATTGCGAATTTATCATGAACAATACTTCCTCACGTTAGTCTGAATGTAATCACGAGGAAAACACCCGATTTTCACGGCGTAAATGCCGATTGTTCTTGCAAAATTGAAATGGAACGCCTTGATCTTCTTTGATGGAAATTGAGAGGAAATTTGGTGCAAATGAATGGCCAGACATCCAACGGTTGTGTTCGGGAGCCTTTTATACGTCTCCCTTCGTACCCCTCCATTTGTGCCTTTCCATCGTAGCATATCAAAGCCAATTGGTGCGGTCCAATCGCACCCCATCATGGACGTACTAGCTAACTAGCTAAAGTACAACATCTCCCACTTAGACATGATGGGCTTGATAGTTCTCTATCAAGAATATAAGGCATTCAACATTCATCAACTTTACAAAGCAATTCATACTAGCAAATAAGCCGTGCGACCAGTGAGTACACCTGCACTTGGTAGCTCAAATTATGTACCTATTAGGGATAACATAATGGCTACAACCCCGAAAAGATATAAACAATCGATGTCTCATAGTGCCCCAGACATATTTTGTTACATCAATCCAAGTATACCTATCCCTTAAAGGCTATACTTGACTATTCTCAAAACACCATGTATTTACAATTATATCCGCAACCACATAGGGCGATATAATTGGTCGACCAGTAAATACATATGATAGATGTAAAACAACAATAGTCTTCCTTCGCACTTATGTCTCTCTCAATTTCAGAACAACTACTTTCCTAGACATGTCCCATTAGCCATATCTATTCATGACCGCCCGTAACATGCTAAAGTAGCAACATTGATCTTTCTCTTCGAGAACATAGTCAGAAGTAACATAGGGCACAAAATTGAGGTAAAATACAAATTACCTCAAGGGCTCACACGATGAGTAAACAGGGATAATTTTATTCATCTTCCCTTATTGGTCGTACAATGCACATGTAGCATGAATTACATGCTATAGTGGATTACTCTTTCTATAAGAGCGTATGTCAATCATCAAATATATCCACCATACAGATCTTAGCCTAAACATAGTCATGTGCTTCTCACGTACTCATGTTTAGCCCGAGTGCTATATCAGCTCGCTTTCTATAGCGCTCAATTAAGTACTCGCATCCAGCATCTTTCAGGCATACATAATTGTGGGACTATCATGTTCAGTCTTGTTATTAAACCAATCACATACCTCATCTTGACTCCAATCAAGGCAACATATTTTATGTACCAAACTTGCTCTTCAGCATTTATTTGTACATAACGTCTCATCTCAACGTGCTAACTACATCACTTGAGGCGATTGCTCGTGTGAGTGAGCCAATCATTGCCTGCTGACATACTTTTCAATAATATATGTGTGTTTGTGCTAGTCTCATAGTGGATTTGTACTTTTTGATAAAACATCAAATCACTAATAAACAAACAAGTACAATACATCTGTCCACAAATACATAAACTAATGATCCTCTACAATAACAGATATCACATTCTACGCAATCCTAGTGACACCTATGAGTCAAGAATATGTCTCTAGGAATAGCCTTCGTAAATGGATCAACAACCATTCTATTGGTTGAAATGTATTGCAGGATCACTTCTTTCTGCGCTATAATATCTCTGATGAAGTTATTCTTTATGTCAATGTGCTTTGTCCTTCCATGATACTTTGGATCTTTCACATAGGCAATGGCTACTTGACTATCGCAATAAACTGTCACCAGTCTTGGAACTTCAGTGACAGTGGCTAAATTTTCCAAGAAACGTTTTAGCCATACTGATTCTTGCACTACGGCAGAACATGCAATAAATTTTGCCTCCATCGTAGACAAGGCCGTGCATGTCTGTTTCTTACTATTCCAAGAAATTGCACCTCCATTGAGCAAGAACGCATATCCAGAAGTCGATTTACGCTCATCCAGGTCTCCACCCCAATCGGCATCTGAATAACCTAATAGGCGTAAATCATTCCCTTGGTAACAAAGTCGATAGTCCATGGTACCCTTCAAGTATCTCAGGATCCTCTTCACTGCTTTCCAGTGTGCTTGACCAGGATTTGATTGATATCGGCTCACCAATCCCACAGCATGACATATGTCGGGTCGAGTATACATCATAGCATACATCAAACTTCCGACTGCACTAGCGTAAGGAACAGTTTCCATCACTTTGATTTCTTCTGGAGTCTTAGGACACATCTCAGTACTCAGGCCTTCACCTTGCATGACAGGGGTATCAATGGGATTACAATGCCGCATATTGAAATGCTCAAGAATCTTCATAATATAAGACTCTTGTGATAAAGTAAAGAGTTTCCTTGATCGATCTCTTTCGATCTTAACTCCTAATATATAAGCAGCTTCTCCCATGTCCTTCATCTCAAAATTGGAGGACAACCATTCTTTTATGGTGATAACCAAAACTTTGTCATTTCTAGCCAACAGAATATCGTCCACATAAAGTGATAAAATTACAAATTTATCTTTGGACCGATTGACATATACACAGTGATCTTCTTCGATCATCGTGAAACCAAAAGTTATTATTGCTCGATGAAAACGAAGATACCACTGTCTAGATGATTGCTTAAGGCCATATATTGAGCGATTAAGCTTGCAAACTTTATGCTCTCGACCTTTAGCTATGAAACCTATTGGTTGTTTCATATAGATTTCATCATCTAATTCTCCATTAAGAAATGCCGTCTTTACATCCATTTGATGTAATTCAAGGTCCAAATGTGCAACGATGGCTAGAATAAGGCGTATTGAGGCAAACCTTACAACTGGTAAAAAAGTTTCCTCATAGTCTATACCCTCTTGTTGAGTATAGCCTTTTGCCACAAGGCAAGCCTTATACTTTTCAATAGATCCATTCTCCCTTTGCTTAATCTTGAAGACCCATTTGTTTCCAATGGCCTTACGATTGGGTGGTAGATCAACCAAGTCTCAGACATGGTTTGCCCTCATTGACTCCATCTCATCTTCCAAAACTTTTCTCCATTCTTCCTTGTCAGAGGATGAGAGAGCCTCTTGAACAGTCTTAGGCTCGGCATCGTCTTTTTGAGCAATCATAAATGCTTCCCCTTCAATCTCAAAACGACGACGATGAATACTTTTACGATTGCTTTTACGCAATTGAATTCCTCTTGAATTCAATTCATCAAGCAATGCAACACTCCCACTAGGTCTTGTGTGTTGAGGTAAATCTTCATTTCCCTCTACAACATCAGTGGATGTGTTATCAGGATCTTCCATCTCATATAATTGGAAGTCCTTATCAATCTCACCTCTACTAGGAAAATCGTTCTCCAAGAACATGACATCTCGTGACTCCATTTCGGTCACACTTCCATCAGCTTGTTCACCTATGAACACATACCCTTTGGAGTGTTCGGAATATCTTAGAAAGATACATTTCTTCCCTTTAGGACCTAATTTGCCATGTTTATGGGAAGAATCATGAACATAAGCTGCACATCCCCATGTACGTAGACTACTCAAGTCTGGTTTCCTACCAGTCCATAATTCATAAGGGGTGGAAGTGACCGATTTTGAGGGCACACGGTTAAGTATATAGGCAGCAGTCAATAACGCATCTCCCCAATAGGAGATAGGTAAATTTGCTTGCGCTATCATAGATCTAACCATTTCCAATAGGGTTATATTCCTTCTCTCAGCTACCCCATTTTGTTGTGGAGTACCAGGAATAGTCAATTGTCGTACAATTCCCTTTTCATCACAAAGAGCCTTGAATTGCTCCGATAGATACTCACGTCTACGATCAGTTCTCAATGCCTTTATTATTTTGTTCAACCGATTCTCTACCATCGCTGCATATCGTCTAAAGCAGTCTAATGCTTCTGACTTATGGGAAATCAGAAAGACATAACCGAAACGTGTGAAGTCATCTATGAAAGTGATGAAATATGAGGCTCCATGCCTCGCCCTCACATTCAAAGGACCACAAATGTCAGAATGTATGAGATGCAATGGAAATTTGGCTCTAGATCCTTTGCCGAATGGTTTTCTAGTTGTTTTTCCCGCCAGACAATGTTCACATACGGATAGACTAACATTGGTGAGTGACCCTAAAAGGCCTTCTCTAGCTAACATTTGCATTCTTTGCAATCCAATGTGACCTAATCTAGCATGCCAAGTACTTGCATCAATCTCAACATTGTTAGAAGATGCAATTAAAGAAAAACAACCATTAACATTAACATTGTACTGATCATAGTCAATGTCTAATACCATAAAACCATTCGATACATGACCTGAACCATAATAAATTGTTCCATACAAAATGTCAACACAATCACCATGGAAATTCAATACATAACCCAAGTTAAGAAGAACAACTACAAAGACCAAATTTCGTCGAATATCTGGAGCATAAAGGACATCATGCATGAATAGGTTTCGACCACCACGTAAAATCAATTTACATGTGCCAACATCCTTCACTTCAACTCTCGAGTTATTCCCAACATATATCTATCTTCTTCCAGGCGGTATCCGACGATACTCTACAAATGCTTCTCGGTCTCTAGCTACATGGTCTGTTGCTCCTGAGTCTACAGTCCACATTGGATAAGATTCAGCAAGCATTACAGTACTAGAAACAAAAGCATTACTCAAAGTAATGGAGTAATGGGGTACTTTTTTCGGCTCAGTGCATTCACGAGCAAAGTGACCCAACTTGCCACAATTGTGGCACTCCATATTGGCCTTGTCCTTCTTCCCACCCCGCTTCTTGCGTCGGAAGGTCTTAGCCCTCTTGAGTGCCTGATCAGTCATCTTATCTTTGTTGTTGAACTAAAGATTCCTCTTGCGCTTGAAGCCCGAAGCTTTGCGCGAACTCGATTCAGCAACATAAGCATGGGTAGAGTATCTCGCAGCCTCTAGGCGCTCATCCTCTAATTCTAAATGACGCGCAATATCATCAAAAGTGACAATATTCTCATTATGCGTCATATTGATCTTCATATGCTCCCAATTGTCAGGAAGAAACCTTATAACAGTCTGAACTTGCTGTTCATCAGTAAGGGAGTGTCCTGCTGACTTCAGCTCACGGATCATGTTTGACATCTCCCGAAGATGCTACCTCATCGTTACATTTGGGCGCTTTCGGAATGTGTCAAACTTGATGGTGAGTCTTCTCAGCTTAGTGGCAGATGTACCCCCAAACTTATCTTTCAAGGCAACCCACATAGCTTGAGCTTTGTCATAACTCTCAAACTCACACATGAGATCATTTTGCATACAGCTCAGCAACGTGATACGAGCAATGCTATTTGTCTTTTTCCAAGCTTGATAAGCTTCCAGATCTCTCCTGTGTTGAGCTGAAGTTCCATGCTCAAGTTTATTCATGGTATGGTTGAGGGTTTCCAAAACCTCTTGCTCCTCAAGGATGTACTAAACCTTTCGGTGCCAAATATCATAATTATCACCGTTCAGCTTCTCACCTTTATTGAGGTCAGCCACAATGGTCTTGGATGCCGAAGCCATAATCAATTGCTATAACACATTGACATAATAAATGCAGAATCGATACTAGCACACTATACAAAGTAACACACATATTTAATTTACAGCAAAGACAAACTAAATTAATGATAATTTAACAAAAGACACAAAAGCAAAAGTTCACAATGTTCCCAATCAACTTCTATGTACAATTGTTCTATTATCATTAATTAGTTTAATTTGCACAAATTTTAAGTTTTAGGTGAGAACTATTTTAAATTCTACCAACCTACGAACTCCCACTAGGAAAAATAATTACATGATCTTATGTAATTTCTACATTTTTCCATTAACAAAAAAAAAAAAAAATAGCATGACAATAATCATCGTATAAACAATAATCATGCTTCAATTATAATCAAAATTGCAATTCAACGTGTAATGGATTTCCTACCATTGTTATTATTTTCTAGTAACTAGAAAATTGCAAGTATATTAAAATATATACATCATATCATTGAACCAAGCTCTACACAGCATATACAACATCATTTGCACACAAGCTAGTTACTGTATTTCCCTAATCACAAGAAAATACTAGCCACAAATGAATAAGCAGTATTAAACCAAAAAATATATATATGCGTACATAGGGTTTCCTACGTATTTTCATACATTTATAAAATTCAAAAGTATAAAATAATTATACCACTGTGTAGAGGACACTCATACGAACCAAATGAGACCGACCACGCTCCAATCGAAGCTCGCACGAGCCCCCACGCGCCGCCTGAGTGCGCGGCGCGTGTGGCGCACGCGCCAGCGAGTCGAACGGCTCCTGGCCGGTCCGACCGGTCCAACCGATCCAACCGGCGAACGGTCCGACCGGTCCGACCGTTGACCTGTCAACGGTTGAGTTGGGTCGGGTCGGGTCCCCGGCCGGCCAACTGTCGCCGGCGCTGACGTCATCGATGACGTCATCCCGGCGGTTACCGACCGTTGGGTGACGTCACCACACGCCGGTTCGCCGATCGGCACGTGCCAGTTCACCGATGGGCGGGCATCGCGCACGTGCCGGTTCGCCGACTGGCACGTGTGGTGCACGCACTTGCTGTCCCAGCCCTTCAGGCGCGTGGCGCCCACGCGCAGCAGCTTCTGGCCGTGTGTGTGGGCGCGTCCGGCGTCGCCCGGCGGCGCTCGACCCATCTCCAGACTCGTCTCAACGAGCTCTTTCACCCGGTATATTCATAAATTAATTTTGACCAAAAAATAACTTCGAAAAATGGCCAAAACCTCTCGGATGCACGCGACCCCGAACCCATTCTTCGCTCCGGTTCAAATTCGAGTTTTTCATATGGCAATTCCGACTATCAGAGATCCAAACAATGTAGAATACAATCTCTTGATCTCAATATCAAATGGTAATCAAGAAAACTCGATAAAAAACAAGGCAGAAATCACAATCGGGCTCTGATACCAATGATGGAATTCGAGTCGGCGGAAGACAACTTACCTGATTCCGATGTGCAAACAGCAAATGGCCCCAGAACGAATGTTGAATTGCGAATTTATCACGAACAATACTTTCTCACGTTAGTCTGGATGTAATCACGAGGAAAACACCCGATTTCCACGGCGTAAATGCCGATTGTTCTTGCAAAATCGAAATGGAATGCCTTGATCTTCTTTGATGGAAATTGAGAGGAAATTTGGTGCAAATGAATGGCCAGACATCCAACAGTTGTGTTCGGGAGCCTTTTATATGTCTCCCTTTGTACCCCTCCATTTGTGCCTTTCCATCGTAGTATATCAAAGCCAATTGGTGCGGTCTAATCGCACCCCATCATGGACGAACTAGCTAACTAGCTAAAGTACAACAGATACAAAGAAGTCCTTGCTGAATCAGATAGGTTAGATCTAATAAGTGTCCTCAACACTGCAGATCAGTTCAGTTGGGAAGCGAGAGCATTGATCACCGATTGCTCCACTCACTTATCCAAGTTACCTCACGTGAGACTGGTCTTTTGTCCAGGGAGTGCTAATGTTGTGGCAGATTGGGCCGCACGTGCCCATAGAAGGAAAGAACTTCCAAAAAAATTGGCTTGTTTCCCACCCCGGGCCCTTTGGGCTCTCCTCTGTAATGATGCCCCTGCTTTGGGCTCTGCTTGCTAAGCCCAGCTTTATGAGATAAATAAAAGTATCTTTCTGACAAAAAAAAAAAAAAATCTCGATGAATCCTCCAAGACAAGGCAAGTGCATTGGAAATATTGATGCGCCGAGTGAAGTGGTTGGTGCAATGCTTCATTGCTGCTTCAACTGTCAATTTGTTTTGAGTTTCCTTGTGGATAATTTGCAGGTTCCACCTCTAGTTTTGTGAGTCCCCCAGGAAGCGGAGGACCGGAGGCTCATCTGTTGTACTTACCAAAGGCATTCCCACGGTCAAGAGTAAGAAGGCGAAATCGTCTAAGAGTCATATTAAGCCTTCCCAATGTAAATTGTGAGGCTTGACAAAACTGCATATCTAAATTTGGGGAGCGGAAATGCTTTGGTGTTAATTGGAGATTGTAATTGGATAGTGATGGTTACCATGTAAAGCTCACTTCAATTGTAAGCGGAGTGAATTCATTAAAAAAAAAAAAAAATTCAATTTTGGGGAGGTCTCTATTAGATAGTGATGGTTACCTGAAATCTTGAAAAATGTGATTTGAAACTGAAGAGAATCTTGTCAATGTGCATGAGGCGTCAAGACATGGTTGCCTTTGTTATGCAACTTAGGATAGATTTCCTACTTATTGAACAGGGATGGCCGGAATCAGTGAGTTAACTTGATTGAAAGGAATCTATGATCAAGAGAGTCATTTCACCAATAGAAACTACAACATATAAGTGTTAATTCAGTTCTGTCCGATCTATTATTTGATTAAATTACATCATTTCCATAAATGTTACGACTGTGAGTTCAAGATTACCTCTGGACATATCATCATCAACAAAATTGAGAATCAATTATCCTCAAGAGATCTCCAAAGGTGTGGCATTTACACACAACAGATACCATTGGCAACTCCATTCTTTCTCCTATGCGACTTCAACACAGGTTAGTCTTTGGATTAACGAATTGAAAGGCGCCTTAAGTTGAAGTAGCCATACTGCTTGGTAGTGGAATATAACCATGCAAGGTAAGAAATCCGGTATCAGTGAGATTATAGCGATAACTGAGTTATGCAAACTCATCATATGCAGTTCTACACAGTGACATTCTTAGTGCATGACCTCATTCTACTGCATTTGTTAAGTATTATCCTACATTTGGTAATCCTGAATTGGATTTCTACATTCTATAAATATATGTCCTGGGAGAAGAAATAAGAAAAAAAAATATTCTAATACATGCTAACATGGTCTCGTGGTATTATGTCAAAATTGACATACTATGTATTGACACCAAGAAAAATTAATTTTGAAAAGTTTGAATTTTCTCCGAAAGTGAATTGGAGGAAAAAGGAAAAAAAATTTCTTCACCCACCTCCTTTTTCCTCTTTCCTACCTCTCCCAAACGAAGCATTAAAATAGTATCAAAAGATCATGCCTTGCTAAAGCGTAGAAGTGCCAAATTAACCATGTAACTTTCTTGAAATTTCCAGATAGCATATGGGGTGTGAATCCTTTTATGCCCATCCAGTGAGTCTTTATGCTAACCTATTTTCTACTTTAACTGTATATGAATTCTCATTATATTTTACTTTGTCCTAGTTATATTTTTGTAGATTATTGTATTGCAAGTGTCGAAAAAACATAAGAAATCACTGCAGACAAGGATAGATCATCGAACTTATCTAACAAGTAACGGAGTTATTGTTGCACTCGAAAGAACAAACGAGTGGACTTATGTAACACGGTTTCGTGGTACCGTATTAAAATTGATGTGCTACGTCTTGACATGGAGAAGAAGTTGTTTTGAGGCAGGCTGGTTTTTGTTTTTGATCTTGTTCCTCGAAACTATATTTCAATTTTCCTATGATTGTGACTTGGGCGGTGAAGAGGGAAGTTGGAGAAGAAGGGAGAAGGAAACAAACAAAGAAGAAAGTAAGAAAAAAGATGGGAGTGATGGAGTTTGGAGAGAGAGAGAGAGAGTGATTGTGACTTGGGCGGTGAAGGGGGAAGTTGGAGAAGAAGGGAGAAGGAAACAAACGAAGAAGAAAATAAGAAAAAAGATGGGAGTGATGGAGTATCGTGACTTGGGCGGTGAAGGGGGAAGTTGGAGAAGAAG